>CP106729.1:24829117-25186617 GCA_025506655.1 Gossypium rotundifolium
ACTTGTCCTTCAAGGTTTCCTTCATCATTTATAGGTTCTGTCGTGTGTGATCCTGCCTTCAACCTGATCTGTTAGGTGTGCAGAAGGTGAAGTTAGAAATTTTTTTTAAGGGATCAGAATTTAATTATAAAATTTTTGAGAAATTTAAATGTAGTTTTATTATATATTAGTTTATAATTTTTTTTTTATGTTTAAGGAAGTTAAAATAAGATTTTATTATACATAATTTTATTATTTTTAAAGAGATTAAACTAAAATTTTACATTTTTAAGTGTACCAAAACTCCTGACAGTCTCCTAGCTTCATCTCTGGTGCATCCATTCAACTAGTGTTGTTCCATTAACGCATCTATGGCGTATTTGATCAGCCATTCTATGTATGTGCTACAAATTTTAATTGTCTATGTTAAGTCCCTCAACTATTTATAAATTGAAAGTTTATTGTAGAACAAACATCCGCATGAAATTAGTAAGCTGCCAAAGAAATTATGATTTGATTTAATCCAAAAAAAAAAAAAAACTTTACTGAAATCGCTATAAATCGCCCTTAATTAATGGGGGAGGGAATAACTTTCTATCACATCTTTCTTCTTTTCCTATGGGCGGGCTAAGTTTTGGGAATTGATTCCTTTGATAATGAGTGAAGTGATTGAGTTAGAACAATGTTGAGCTGGAAGCGTGTTGGTTCATTGGTTAATTAAGCCATGGATAGAGGCAAAATTAACTGAAGAAAGGTTTTTTATTAGTGAGTCGAGAGGCAATCAAATTAAAGGTGGGAGATGACCACATATTCAACTTCATGTCCCTATTGGTTTTTATCTTAAAAACAGGGAATATTAAAATCACAATCAAATCTTATAAATAATAGTCTTTTGAAATAGTTTTGTCCATGTTAAGTCGGTATATCCCATCCTCCAATTGATAGACTCGCAGGACAAATCAAAGAGGGAGGCCAAGTACGGGTAACAGCTGTCCTGTACTTGAATGTTGATGAATTTTGACTCATTGATAGCTAGTATTGCTCTAATTGATAGGGTCACCGACTTCCTAATCTCCATTAATTCCATTAATTATTCATGCATTTAATGTATTTAACCATTTTTGAGTGGGACCAGATATATGAGCAGAGGAGCGCAGGAGGTTGAATAATTGGAAGGGAAACAGACATGAACTTGCCTACTCATGTAACACACGCGTGACCACCTTTTTTATCTGTTTGCTATATACAAACAGGGAAACCTAAAAATGGATTTTTTTTTTTTTTATTAGTGTCAACTGTCAAACTAGTCAAATTTAAGAGGGGTTAAAAGTGAAATTGTACCCTATTTTTTCTACGGCACCGTATTTTTCTAAATCCTAAAAACAGCAGATTTCTCGCATTACTTCCGTCTCTATCGTGATCCATTTACATAGGCTTTATTTATAAGGATCACATTGAATAATTTGTTAGGTTCAATCTGTCCCTAATTACGGATAAAAAAAAATTGTCCCTAATTAAGTTGTTTTGAGAGAAAAAAAATTGATATTAATTAACAACAAACCTAAGTTTCTCAACAACACATACAATAAATAAACCTTTCATAAATATAATTTTTAAAACTTTAAAGGTAGGGAAGGAATGTCAAGTTTAGGGGTTAATTTGGATAAAAAAAAGTTTGGGTCTCAATGTGGGAACAGTTGTCAAGTTTAAAGGCTAATTTTGACTAAAAAAATTCAAGCTCCAACATAAGAATAATTGCAAGTTCAGGCCTAAAATAGTGCATTAACCCTTTAATTTTTAAACCAAAACTTTAGATACTTGTTGATAGTGGGAGGAAATAAGAAGCAAATGTGGTAGTGCAAAGGAGACTTGATTCATCTAGATGGACAGAGAGTTGGAGAATGAGGGAAGTAAGGGATGACTAAGGAAGTAAGGAGATTGAGTTTTGAGAAGGAGCTTAGGGTTGCTAAGACCAAAAGGATTAGTTCTTAATCATCTTGTAGGGTATTTATAGGAGGGAGGCCCATGCTCGGCGGTGCCATGTCACCGACAATACAAGTGGAACCTTGCTTGTGTGGTTGACCAAGTGGCAGGCCGGTTGTCCTCATGTTTAGTATTGTCTTAACATTCTCTTAGAGGTTAGTGTGATCTCGTTAAAAGCAAGTGACTTAGAAGATGAGATGTAACAACCTCGTATCACCTCAACAAGGAGAACGTCAAGACAATACTACACATGAGGACAGAGGCGATCTATAATGGCGGGGCCCCAACTAGAGGTGTGCATGGTAAGGTCAGTTGGGTTGTCTGGGCCCAACTAAAAATTTAGGCCCATTCATTGGGCTCGGGCCTGGCCCAAAAATGAGCCTGAAATTTTGCCCAAGCCCCCATATAAAAATACTAAAACTGCCCAAATTTACTACCAGATTAATTTTTATATTATTTTATATAATTTTAAATATATATAATACATCAAAATATTAAAAATCAAAATAAATATTTTTCAACAAATTGAGAAATAAATTTTAAAAATATGTAGACTTAAATAACACTAAAATATATGCAACTTAACAAGCAAATTCCTCTAAAATAATAACAAAATTATCAAATACTTTTAAAATAATAACAAAATTAATAATAAAATAAGTTTTATATAATATCTAAACAATAACAACAAAATAATAGAAACATAATAGTAAAATGGTAGCAAAATAAAGAGAAAAATAATAAGAAAATAATATTTAAAAATATTTTTTTGCCTTTAATGAATTCCGGGTTTGGTAGCCTCGCCAAGAAATTCTTACGAGGCTCGGCCCATTTTTAAACAGGCCTCATTTTCTGCTCAAGCCCATTTTTCGGCCTATATTTTACCCGAACCTCCCATTTTTCAGGCGGGCCTTGGTAGGGTGGCCCACATGCTCACTTCTAGCCCCAACCCCTAAAATGGAAAATTGTTATTTAGGCCCTTTAAAATTTTTTAAAATTTTAAATTATGCAAAATTACACTTTGGCTCCCCTTAAAATTATAAAAATTAAATTTAATCTTTTAAAAATTATAAAGATATAGACCATAAAAAATTAAAATTTTATTTGCCCCCTAAAAATTGTTCTGGCATCGCCTTTGCACGAGGACAACCAACCTACCACGTGACCTATCACACAAACAAGCCACCACTTATATTGTTGGTGACGTGGCAGTACCAAGTATGGAGGGCCTCCCTCCCATAAATATCCTCCAAAATGATGAAGAAAGGATCCTTTTGGCATTCTCAGCAACCCTAAGCTCCTACTCAGCACTCAGTTTCCCTTGCTTGCTTACTCCTCTCTTCTTTCCTTTTTCAGCTCTCCACTTATTTAGATGAACCGATCTCCTTTGCACCACTACAATCTCCTCCTATTTCCTCCATTGCTGATATCCAATATCAACAATATTAAAATGTTATGCGTTTAAATTTAATAAAAAATCATTAATAGCAATATAAAAGGGACCATAATTTTCAAATCAAACAAGAAAAAGACCTAAAATTTAGAAGTTTGAAAATTACAGTGGCCCGAAGCATATTTAACCCAAAATAAAATCTTTATATCTGGTTATTAAACATAGAAAATTGCAACTGTTGTAAACCCATCCAAGTAAAGAAGAGAAAAAAAAATGGGGCAGATATCCATGGAAGCATCAAACACTAAACGAAACCGATCGATCGGTCCAAAGCTTCATGCAAGGCCATTGGCTACTAATGTTTTGTTCGACTACTTTGAAAAATCTTTCCAACAACCGAAAGTGATATATGACTGAATATATTATTTCATTTTCATTCTATTCGATTATTTTGACAAATATGAAATTTAGCAGTTGGAATATGAGATCGGACGATGATTTTAAATCCATAAAATAAGAAGATTATTCTTTTCTTAGGGCTGAAAATATGAAAGATACTCTTTTAACGACAACTTTTGATCATGGTCACATGCGCTTAATTGCACCTCTCTTAAGAAACAGTCCCCCTTTATCCAGGACAAATGCTGTTCTTTATGCTCCTTAATCTATACTACTTTGATTATATTATTATATATGAATTCATGGGTTTTCTAACTTCTGTTTTGACTACTAATCCCAGTCTCCTTTAGTAAACAAAAGTTGAAAGAATTCATGGGGGGGTTCAAAACACTAGATTTTGATATTTGCTCCTGTTTAATTATTCTGCCACTCACTGTTTCAATGGAGGGACCCTTTTAACATTGTCCACTCCATATAATTATTATAACTTTGCTCAGACAAGACGCTGAGTTTTGTTCTTAATCCACCACCTTTCTGGTTTCAAAAGGCAATCATTTTCCTTCATTCTTTTTCTTCTTCTCAATCTTGTACTTCCTCTTTAAGACTTGTTTTCTTTCATTTAATCAAAGCCCATAGATACCAAAACTACAGGAGATTACAGTATAGCTTCTGAAATTCGAACACAAAAGCCTTAAAAGTGTTTCCTTGCCATCAGCTGAAAAGAATCCCAAGATAGATATGGAAACTGGGTTTTATTCAGATTGGAAGACTGGTTGTTTGGTCGGGTTAGAGAATGTAGAAGAGGATGGAGTGCTTAAAGCAGCATCGTCTTTACCAGCTATCCCTCAGCCACAAACACCAAAGGAGCCTATGGAGTTTTTGTCTAGATCATGGTCCTTATCTGCATCTGAACTTTCCAAAGCCCTTTCTCAGAAACAGAAACAGTTCGAGTTCGATCATAATCCAAGTTCGTTTCCAGACACCATTATTGCACCTCAAATTGTGAGTACTGATCTTATACCCTTTTTTTATTTTTGATCCTTTCTTCTTTTCTGATGTTCTAGTTTTTCTATTCTGTTTACTTAGGCTGGGAAAGTCTTGAATTCGGTTCATGCTCGAAAAAGTGGATCGATTGGGAAATGGTTTCAACACCACAAGGAATTAGGCACCAACACAGTGAAGAAGAAAGATAAGATACGTGCGGAAAATGCTCGGGTGCACTCTGCTGTTTCGGTTGCTGGACTAGCTGCAGGTTTGGCAGCTTTAGCCGCAGCTGGAAAGTCCAATGGGACAACCACAGGCTCAAAGATGAGCACGGCATTGGCATCTGCAACTCAACTTTTGGCATCACATTGCATTGAATTAGCTGAACTGGCCGGGGCTGATAATGATCGTGTTGGTTCTGTTGTTAAATCAGCCGTTGATATTCAAACTGCTGGTGATCTGATGACTCTCACAGCAGCAGCTGCAACAGGTATTTGAGGACACTCAAAACCAGTACCATTTTTATTCATCTCAAATTGTTTTCACTCTAATGCCAATTTTTATGAATCTGAATCATTTATCTCCAAAACCAGCTTTGAGAGGAGAAGCAGCTGTGCGAGCCAGATTGCCAAAAGAAGCAAAGAAAAACGCAGCCATAAGTCCTTACGAGAGGACCATGACAGAATCTTATTGGTCTCCTGATTTTCTTACTCAAATGAAGGAGCCAAATCCTCCTTGTGAGGGTGAACTACTGCAACACACACGAAAAGGTGTACTGAGATGGAAACGAGTCAATGTCTACATCAACAAGAAATCTCAGGTAACAAACAAACAAACAAGATGGTAAAAATGAGAGAAAACATATTCAGTTGTAAGTTTTCACTTTACAAGCTCTTACAGACGCTCTATTGTCAGGTCATGATTAAGCTAAAAAGCAAACACGTTGGAGGGGCATTTTCTAAGAATAATAAATGTAAGTATTGCATTACTCTACCCTCTAATTTCGCATTAATCTAATGACTTCTCATCTAATTAATCCCTTTGTACTTCCTTTTTAATGTAGTTTCTTTCTTTTACTTTGACTGCCAGAGCTTTAGCAAAAAGCACCTTTTTGACACAAAAACACTACCGCCACCCACGTTACCTGTAACTTTAAAATAGATAAACATATTCATATCAGACACGTAGCTATATGCAACACTCGATTACTACTACTTACTATCTTTTCATTTTCTCTGTATAATTAAATCTCCTATCATTATACCAGGCATTGTTTATGGAGTTTGTGATGAGACCTCTGCATGGCCATACAGAAAAGATAGGGAAACCTGTGAGGAACTCTATTTCGGTCTCAAGACAGGACAAGGTCTTCTAGAATTCAAGTGTAAAAGCAAGATTCATAAGCAGAAATGGGTCGATGGGATTCAAAATCTTCTCCGGCAAGTCAGCTATGCCAAAGCAGCTGAGCTTTCTCTCGAACCTTTGAGTATCGACAACACCATATAGGAAATGGTATAGTTTGTGCAGCATATATACAGTATATGGTTTTTGTGACATTAAGAATTTCATACAGAGTCTATATTTCCATGTATAAGCTATGCAACAAGTTCTTCCATTGTATCTGAAGGAAGATTTTTACACAGTTTTTTTGAGATACTTCCACCATGTTCATGCTTGCAAACATGTAAAACTAATAGCAACGATCACAATTATTCACACACAAAGAAAAAAAAAATCATAATCTTAAACGGAAGAGAAAAATAGGGAAGATTCCAGTTTTTCCTGGTTGTCGGATAAGGGGATAGACTAGGGGTTGTGCAAGAAAAACAAACAAAAATATGGCATACCACTCCCATAGTATCACAATCATTGCACCCTAACTTACATCAATCATTCACATTGTTAGTTTTCATTTATTTATCAAAAGAAACTCACCAATCACTATGAAAAATCTGCAATTACAGTAACGTGGTCCCCACTCAGAGCTTGCTCAACCACTTGGTTAGCTTGATATTTGATCACACAAACCAGGCAAAGCTCTCTAAGCAAATAATCCTCTATCAGGAAGTTAACTGCAGCAAATTTTCCTCCTCTTCTTTAGACAAAGGCAAAGGAAGATGAACAAGATTCCCCAGATTGACAAAAACCAGCTATTTGGAGTGACTTTTAAGAGTTAGCATATGCACCTAGAGATGTATGGAGTGAAATTACTTTTGCTAGACAATGTAAATGACTCACTGAAGTTGCATAACATCCTAACGTCCTCCTTTTACACTGCTTTATCTTCTTATTTTCGCTCTTAAAATACAACAGTCCTGTTTTCCTCGTATGGCAACACTCGCAGTTCACAGTATGATCTCATAGCTTTTGCAAGGCATTGCCTCTCAAGGTTCTCTGATTTTTGCACAAAACTCTCCAAATTGTCTCTATGAGAAACTCTTTCAACCTGGCAAAGGATACATCGAGGGCAGAACATTAAGGGCAGCCATAAAACAAGAAAGCATAAATATCGAATTTATTTATTGGTTATGCAGCATCAAATACAAATGCAACAAACTGTAGATTTTAGAGTAATTCTCTGTATTATCACACTTGATACAATAGAACATATTTACATCTTTATACAAACTATATCTCTAATTTAGGAAACTCTAAGATAGGAAAGAAACTAATAGAGATATTGTAAAAACTGTAGAAATCAGATTCTTCAATTAGCTAATTAGGTTACAGGTATAAAAAGAGATAAACTATCTAAGGAAGGAAATAATCCCTAAAAAACTGTAATTATCCTAAGAATCAGTAACTATGATTAATTTCTATTTACATAAGATTTCCTCAATAATCTATCCCTAATTCTAGGGATTCTAACACTCCCCCTCAAGCTGGAGTGTAGATGTTTATCAAACCCAGCTTGCCAACATGTTTTTGTTTAAACTCTTTGTCAACATATCTGCAACCTGCTGTCTGGTAGGTAGATAGGTAACACTCACTTCCCCTAAGTGTATTTTCTCTTTTATGAAGTGTCGGTCTATCTCGACATGTTTGGTACGATCATGATGCACAGGGTTGTGAGCTATGCTGACAGCAGCTTGGTTGTCACAATGCAACTGTATAGGTCTATTATAAGGAACCTTTAGTTCTCTCATCAGCCTTTGTATCCAAATTCCTTCACAAATACCTTGTGCAAGTGCTCGATACTCAGCTTCTGCACTGCTGCGTGCTACCACAGACTGTTTCTTACTCCTCCATGTCACTAGATTACCCCAAACATAGCTGCAATAACCACTGGTTGATCGTCTGTCATTAATAGAACCTGCCCAGTCAGCATCGGTATACACTTCCACATTTTTGCTGTCATTTTTCCTGATGTATAGGCCCTTACCAGGATTTCCCTTTAGGTACCTTAGTATCCGATATGCAGCTTCTAGGTGTTTTTCCCTTGGGGCATGCATATATTGACTTATGACGACACTAAAAGCAATGTCGATTTAGTGTGAGCCAAGTAGATAAGTCTCCCTACTAGGCATTGATATCTCCCCCTGTCGATTTCTTCTCCATCTTCATTAGTACCCAACTTGAGAGTCAGCTGGTTTACAACCCATCATCCCAACTTCTGATAGCAAATCGAGGACATATTTCCTTTGAGAGATAGAAATACCTTTTTGAGACCTTGCTATCTCCATGCCAAGAAAATATTTAAGATTTCCCAAATCTTTAAGTTCAAAAACTGTTCCAAGAAACTCTTTTAACCTTCCAATTTCACTTGTATCATCACCTGTTACTATTATATCATCCACATAGACAATTAGAATGCAACATTTTCCTTGTGCCGAATGCTTGTAGAACATGGTGTAGTCTGCCTGTCCTTGAATATATTTCTTGCTCATCATAGCTTTTGCAAACCGATTAAACCACGCCTTTGGAGATTGTTTCAGCCCATACAAAGATTTTTTCAACTTACACACTTGGCCCTTTCTTTCTTCAAACCCAGGTGGGAAGTCCATGTAAACTTCTTCATTTAACTCCCCATTGAGAAAAACATTTTTAACATCCAACTGGGTCAATTGCCAATTAAGATTGACAGTAATGGACAAAAGGACTCTAATTGTGTTTAGTTTGGCAACCGATGCAATTGTCTCCTTATAATCCAGCCCATAAGTTTGAGTGAAGCCCTTAACCACTAGACGAGCCTTGTATCGATCAATCTAGCCATCAGGCTTGAATTTGGTAGTAAAAATCCATTTGCAGCCTACTGTTTTCTTTCCTTTAGGTAAATCCGAAACTACCCACGTTCCATTATTTTTGAGGGCCTCAATTTCCTCCATCACGGCTTGTCTCCATTCTGCTGACTCAAATGCTTCTTCTATAGTTTTTGGAGTTTAGAATCAACATTAGTCACAAAGGTTTGATAAGACTTAGATAAGTTACCATAGGATACAAACCGAGAGATAGGATATTGAGTGCAGCTCCTTGTCCCCTTTCACATTGCAATTGAAAGATAGATAGATGGTGATGAAGGTGAGACTTCGTTTTCAGAACAGTCCGCGGTTGAAGATGTGAGTGGCACTGCTGTATCAGTTTCAAGACATCAATTCCGTCTGGAATAAACCTGCAGTTCGGGCACCTGTTGTTGCTGTTTTCCTTTATCAGGGGACTGTTCAGTGATGATGTTGGTATCGAAAAGTATAGTGTTAATTTCTTGCTGCATAGGAGGAGAAATAATAGTATCAAGGTTGGGAGGTTTAGTGATAGTAGTGGTGGTAGGGTCGGGAGGTATAATAAGGAGGGTATTAAGGTTCTCATCTTCATTAAAAATCTCCCCCTGAAGATGAGAAGGTCTAAAGAAAGGTTCGGTTTCAAAGAAGGTGACATCTCAGGAGACAAATAGCCAGTGTAAGGTTGGTGAGTAGCATTTGTAGCCTTTTTGAGTAGGAGAATACCCAACAAATATATAAGGGTGGGCTCGAGGATCAAGCTTGGATTGGTTGGGTTGATGATTATGGACAAAGGCTTTGCACCCGAATATTTTTGTTGGAATAGTAGGAATATGAAATAGAGGAAATGATTTGTGAAGAGTGTTTAGAGGTGTTTGGAAATTTAGGACTTTTGATGGCATTCTATTTATTAGGTAGCAAGCAGTAAGAATAGCTTCGCCCCATAAATATTTAGGGACGTTCATTGTGAACATTAAGGCTCGAGCAACATCCAGAAGGTGTCGGTTTTTTCTCTCGGATATCCCATTCTATTGAGGGGTGTTTGGGCATGAACTCAGGTGTATAATTCCTTGGTCTGAACTGTATGACCTTAGGATAATATTAAAGTATTCTCTCCCGTTGTCAGTGTAGAGATTTTGGATGGTAGAGTTGAATTGGGTTCGAACCATTGAGTGGAATTTTTGAAAAACTTTGGGAGTTTCAGATTTGTCTTTTAAAAGATATACCCAACATACCCTAGTGTGATCATCAATAAAAGTAATAAACCACTTCTCACCAGTAATGTTTTTCACTCGGCTAGCTCCCCATAAGTCACTGTGTATTAATGAAAAAGGTTTGGACTGTGTATATGGTTTGAAAGGATATGGAACACGAGTATATTTGGACCATTCACAAATATCACACTGCAAGGAATTTATCTTTTTATTTCGAAATAACAGCGGAAGATGCTTTTTTAGGTACAAAAGATTTGGATGTCCTAACCTACGGTGCCATAGCATAATAGTATCCTCTTTGCAAGAGATAGAGCTAATCCCCCTTGTGTGCTATTTTTATTCCACACATACAGTCCATCATCAACTTTAGCAGTGCCAATCATCTTCCCCGATTTCTATTCCTGTATTACACAACCAAATGCAGAAAATTCAGCAAGCATTTTCCCATCTTTTGTAAGTTTACTTATTGAAAGTAAATTACAGGATAATTTTGGAACATCTAAAACATTATCAAGGGAAAAATTCTCAGCTACTTTTACTTTCCCTACTCCAGCCACAAGTGAGTATTAACCATGAGCAATCCTGATTCGGGACTTGTTATGACAGGTGGTGTAAGTTTAGAATAGAGTGAGGTTACCTGTCATGTGGTCCGATGCACCCGAATCTAGTATCCAAGGAGATTGGTTATTAGATTCAAGAGCAATATTGAGAGCAATACCTTGAGTGGCTAAATTCCCATGACTAGTAGAGGTATTCAGAATTTTATGGAGATTTTCGAGTTAAGTCTTGGTTAGGCGCACATCCAAAGACCTCATCGCTAGATTGGAAGATAATGTAACAATTTTCTTGTCTTTCTATTTTTATCCGGATAACCATGGAGTTTAAAACATTTTTTCTTTGTGTGACCAACACGATTGCAGTGGCTACACCATGGTCTGTTCGATCCGGACTCATTCCCAGCACGAGTTTTTTTGTGTTTAAGGACCTTTGGACACAAGAGCAGCAGATTCAGCAGGCTGATCAGTAGAGATTATTGGTTTGAGTTCCCCATCATGACAAGACGACGTTTCTCTTCTCTCCTCACTTCTACAAAAGCTTCACTAATGGTTGGGAGAGGTGATCTGCCTAAAATTCTGCCACGAACCTCATCTAACTCATTCCTCAGCCCAGCTAGAAACTCATAGAGACGCTCGTTGTTGAGGTGAGTCATAAACCTAGTGTGTTCTAGGCCTTCCCCCCAATTAGCTTCATAGTACATATCTAACTCCTGCCACAATATTTTCAGATTGTTGTAGTAGTGAGTTACCTCAAATGTCCTTTGTCGAATATCTTTCAACTTGAGTTTCATCTCAAAAACTTGAGAAGCGTTTCCAAGATCAGAATAGTTCTCTTTGACTGCATCCCATATGTCTTTCGCAGTCTTGAAGAGAAGGTAAGTTCAGCTTATATGGCCTTCCATAGAATTGATCAGCCATGCCATAACAATTGAGTTATTGAGTTCCTAGGTAACATAGGTAGGTCAGCTACATCAGGACATGGGAGGTCTCCGTTGATATATCTTAACTTGTCACGACCACGAATCACCATTAGGACAGATTGAGACCATTGTAGGAAGTTTTTTGCATCTAGACGATGACTAGTGATTATTAATGAAGAATTGAGGTCGCTTTGATTGATCCTCGATTGACGATCGAGATATTTGTGAGATCTCGCTTTGGACATGGTGTCATTGTGAAGATCACCCATGGAAAAATAAGAGAGGAAATTTTAGGAAGATGGTCGAGAAATCGGAGGAATTTTAGAAAGATAGATAAGAGAATCGAATAATTCCTAAGGCTCCGATACCATATAAAAACTGTAGAAATCAAATTCTTCAATTAGCTAATTAGGTTACAGGTATAAAAAGAGATAAACTACTCTAAGGAAGGAAATAATCCCTAAAAAACTGTAATTATCCTAAGAATCAGTAACTATGATTAATTTCTATTTACATAAGATTTCCTCAATAATCTATCCCTAATTCTAAGGATTCTAACAGATATGATCCCTTAGAATAAGAGATTGTAAAATATCTACAGAATCCCTTAACTAAGGAATAATGATTCCTACAGAATCCCTTGACTAAAGGGATGATAATTCCTACACTCCCCCTCAAGCTGGTGAATATACATTGTATAATCCCAGCTTGAGTAGGAATTTATTGAAACCAGGCTTTGGCAGAGCCTTAGTGAGAATATCTGCAATTTGTCCTTCTAAAAGAATGTAGGAAAGAGTGATCGCTTTTTGTTGACTTGGTCAACAATAAAATGCCTATCAATCTCCACACGCTTTGTTCGGTCATGTTGGATGGATTCTTGGCAATCAATAGCGATTGATTATCACACAAGACTTCAAAGTGATCCTCCGATTAGTGCCAAGTTATTTTAGTAATTTAAGTAGCCAAATTCCTTCAGATATTCCCAAAGTTAGTGCTCTAAATTCAGCTTTAGACTACTTCTTGAAACAATAGATTGTTTTTACTTCTCCAAGTTGTAAGCTTACCCTAAACAAAAGTGCGCGCCACTAGTGAATCTTCTTTCGGTGAGATCTCACCTAACTAGAGTCTGTAAAAATCTTAACAGTTTTGTCTTGTGTCTTCTTGAACATTAAGCCGTGTCCTAGAGTTTTCTTCAAATACTTGAGAATTCTGTTTGCTGCTGCCATATATTCTTCAGTAGGATTAGTCATGTGTTGACTTATCACATTTACGAGAAAGGCTATATCTGGCCTTGTCAAGGATAAGTAAATGAGTTTCCCAACTAATCTTTGAAATTTCTCTCTGTCCACTAAAGACCCATCTTCTTTGTTGAATCTCAAATTTGCCTCCATTGGTGTATCAGCTGGCTTACAATCAAGAAAACCAATTTCTTTGAGTAAATCAAGTACATACTTTCTTTGATTGATCACCAATCCTTCTTTTGATCTTGTCACCTCTATTCCTAGGAAATATCTTAACTTTCCCAAGTCCTTGGTTTCGAATTCCATGTTTAACAGCTCCTTCAAATTACTAATTTCTTCCTCATCATCTCCAATAAGAATTATGTCATCAACATACACAATTAGGATAACTTTCTTATTTGTAGAAGTTACCTTGATAAAGAGTGTATAATCGGCAAGAGACTGCTTGTAGCCGCTTTTAAGGATGACTTTAGTGAACCTCTCGAACCAAGCTCTGGGTGATTGTTTTAACCCGTATAGCGACTTGTTGAGCTTGCAAACCTTGTTGCTACCTTCAACAAACTTTAAGCCAGGTGACAGTTTCATATAAACTTCTTCCTCTAGCATGCCATTAAGAAATACATTTTTTACATCCAGTTGGTGTAATTGCCAATCGCAATTTACAGCCAAACTTAGGAGTACTCGAACAGTGTTCAACTTTGCCACAAGTGCAAAAGTTTCTATGAAATCTATCCCATATGTTTGCGTAAAATCTCTAGTCACTAGTCTAGCTTTGTATCGTTGGATGCTTCTATTGGAGTTGTACTTTACAAAGAAGATCCATTTACGTACCAATGACCTTTTTTCCTTGAGGAAAGTCTCAGAATCGTCCAAGTGGCATTTTTCTCTAGTGCACAAATTTCCTCTTCAATAGCCCTTCTCCATTTAGGATCCTTTAGAGCTTCAGCTATGCTTGTGGGAACCTGTTCTTTATCCAAGGTTGCTGTAAATGTTTGAAAAGAAGGCATCAATGAATTATAGCCAACAAATTTTTCAATAGGATGCTTGGTGTATTGTCTAACCCCTTTTCTAATAGCAATAGGGAAGTCATCTAGAGTAGTAGACTTACTAATTTCTTCTTCCATTTCGACAGCTGGACCCAAATCCAATTCTCGGCAAGAATCAAATTGCAAAACAATCTCAGGGATATTTTTCTTTTTCTTGTGTAGACACGAAGCTGTTTGAGTAGAGATGTTTGTTGAAGACTTTCAGTAGAAGTACGTGTATTTTCAGGAGGGGTGTTTAAAGTAGGAATGGGTAAGTTAGTGATAGGTATTATAGGAGAATTAATGGGTGACAAATCTGCAGGTAAAGGGAAAAATGGTGGCAATTTTGAAGGTTGAGAATGGAAATTAGGAGGAGATACCTGATTTGGCTGAAAATCACTCCATGTCTCCCCTTGAATTTCAGCCTGAGTGAAATAGGGATCCTGTTCATAAAAAGTGATATCTATAGTGGTAAAAAATCGTTTTGAAGGAGGATGATAGCATTTATATCTCTTCTTAAGTGAAGAATACCCAATAAGTACACATTTTAAAGACTTAGGGTCTACCTTGGACTTATTAGGAGTAATATTTTGGATAAAGACAGCGCAGCCAAAGATTTTAAGTGGCAAAATTGAAGAGATAGGCTTAAAATGAGAAAAATGCTGCAAAAATATAAATTGAGGTGTTTGAAATTTCAAAACCTTACTAGGCATTCGGTTGATTAAATAGGTGGCCGTTAATAAGGCTTCCCCCCACAGATATTTAGGAACATTGGTAGTAAATCGAAGGGAACGAGTAACCACTAGGAGGTACCTATTTTTCCTTTCGACAATGTCGTTCTGTTGTGGGGTTCCAACAAAAGAACTAAGCTAAACAATGCCCTTTCCCCTAAAAAAATTACCCAAAGACCTAGCAAAAAATTCACTGTCATTATCAGATTTAAAGAGCTAGATTTTAGACCCAAATTAAGTGAGAACCATGTTATAAAATTGCGCAAAAATACCAGCAGTTTTAGATTTATCTTTTAGCAAATAAGTCCAAGTTATCCTACTGTGATCATCAATGAAAGTGATAAACCACTTACAATTATCAGCATTCTTCACCCGAGAAGGGCCCCAAATATCACTATGGATCAAAGCAAAAAGGCGAGAAGGCTTGTATGGAGAAGGAAAATAAAATGATTTAGTATGTTTGGCAAGAGAGCAAAGTTTGCAAGAACAAGAGTTTGGCCTTTTATTAATGAATAGATCAGGAAACAATTTTGCAAGGTATTGAAAACTAGGATGGCCTAAACGAAAGTGGCATAACATAATAGTATCAACTATATTTAAAGTTGTGAAAGATTTGAAGATTTCGGTTTTAGGAGAGGAAAGGAGGATGTAGAGACCATTCTGCAAGCTGGCCTTACCAATCATCTTCTTCGAGTTCAGTGTCTGCAAAGTACAATCAAGACCATTAAAAATTGCTGAACAGTTTAAGTCCGTGAAAATTTTACTTACGAAAATGAGATTGCAAGCCAGATTTGGTACAAATAGAACATGCTTAAGTGCAATCTGTTCATTGAGAACAACAATGCCATGTCCTATTTTGCACAAGGAACCATCAGCTGTTTTGAAAGCTTTAACAAATGTTTGGAAAAATTTTGAAACAAGGCCTTATTACTAGTCATATGATCCAGAAGACCAATCGAGGATCCAATTAGGAGTGAACTGGAGGAAAACAATGCTATAGAAGAAGGGTTACCTTCGGTTCTTTCATGATCGACATTACCGACTAGACCCTCAAACTTTCCAAACAGCTTTTGAAGTTCACCAATATACTCTTTGGTGAAGTCGGTGACAAATGTGGCAATGGCAAGACTTGATTTATTATCTCTAGAGTTCTTTGACTTCTAGTCCTGAGGCTTACCATGAAGCTTCCAACACTTTTCCTTAGAGTGGCCAAGCTTTTTGCAATGATCACACCAAGGTCTCCCTTGCTTGGAAGAGGAAGATGAGTGATGTGTCACTAAGGCAGATCCTTCAGGAGTTGAATCTAATTCATCAAGCAGCATCACACTCCTTCGACTTTCTTAGTTCTTGACCATAGATAAGGCCTCTCGAAGGGAGGGAAGTGGAGAAATAGCCAGGACCCTACCGCGAACCTCTTCCAGCTACTAGTTTAAGCCTTGGAGAAATTGAAATAGCCTTCACGAGTGACAATTTGTCGATAAAGGCAAGATCTCTTGAACCGCCTAATCATCTTGTGCATACAAATCTAATTGTTTGCCATAGAACGGTAAAGGTATTGTAGTAAAGAGTGACGGGCATGGTGCCTTGCTTAAGAGTGGTCGCTTGATTTTCAACATGATATAATTCGGCAATGTTATCATTCTTGGAGTAGGTTTCATGACAAGACTCCATTTCAACTACCGTGTTGTAGACGAGAAAATTTCGCTTATACTTGGGGTCATGGAATTAAGGAGCCAAGTCATAACCGACAATTGTCACGCATCCACTTAGCGAAACTAGTGTCAAGCACAAGAGTCGCTTGATTTCACTAAGAACATAGCCCAACTGCTCTTCCCAAGAGAAAAATCTTAACCGATTGGGACCATTCTAGAAAATTGTTGCCATTTAAACGATGGCAGGTGATATTTAGACCAGACGAGTCTGATTGAGCATAAGAACCAGAAAAATTGTCTGGATTTGAGGTAATCTCCGGAGTAGGAGAAGGATATGTAAAAGAAGAAATTTCTGACATGATCTAGGGTGGTAAAGAACCGTAACCTAATCTGATACCATGTAGATTTTAAAGTAATTCTCTGTATTATCACACTTGATACAATAGAACATATTTACATCTTTATACAAACTATATCTCTAATTTAGGAAACTCTAAGATAGGAAAGAAACTAATAGAGATATGATCCCTTAGAATAAGAGATTGTAAAATACCTACAAAATCCCTTGACTAAGGAATAATGATTCCTACAGAATCCCTTTACTAAAGGGATGATAATTCCTACACAAACATCATTGGACAACAGTTAAACAAATGTGAAAAAAAGAAGAAGATAATAAGCACCCAAATTTAGTTAAACTTGAATGAAGTTATCGCTTAAAGATTACTACTTTATAAACTTTGTTTCAGCACATTCTCCGATTAAGGAAGTTTCACAGATCAAATTAATTTGCCCCGGTTTCCTGAGAAATTTGATCATAACACTAGAATCAACCATCAAACTAGCTGTCTGGCAACAAGAAAGTTTAAAGAATGACAATATGCATGGTCCAACAGCAAAAACTGAATCCTCAGCTATTACTTAAAGTTCAAGAAACTGAGCTAAAGGTAGTTCAAGCTGATTACTTCTTTGAATGGAAAATAATAGAATAGTCACCATCATGTAATCATTGCAAGGAGGATAGTAGTAACACTGTTTAGAGCAGCATTAAACAAATAAAATAATACCATTTGTTCAATAATAGGCCCCGAATCAAGTTCTTCAGTCACAAAGTGACTTGTCGCACCAATTAATTTCACACCCGCATCAAAAGCCTGCCAACATAATCTAGAAAATTTAACATGCATCTAGAGTTAGGAACGAAGCATGAAGTGTTCATTTCAATTACTAATAGATAAGAAAGACTATTCACCTGTTTGGATGGATTCCCACCCTTAAATGATGGCAAAAGGCCATGGTGAATATTAATTACATCCTTCCCATATGTCCTCAAAAAATTACCAGATAAAATCTGCAAAAGTAAATAGTTATTTTCCAGCACTGAAACATGGCACTAGTTAATTCAACCGATTCCAATACACCTGATCTCCATATAAGATATACAATTGTTTAGCTAAACAAAATGATAATACCAACAAGAACAGACATTAAATGGTTTTGCTAAATGTTCAATATAGATAAACACTATCTAGAGTCATTTGAGAAAGAAAAAAGTTATGTCTATTCTTCCAGCTAAATATTGTGGAATCCCATATTAAAATGTTTTCCATTAAAAGAAATTGCTTTGCACTTAAACAACATTGTGGTTATCTATAATCAGATTTACCTGCATATACCTGGCAAGTACCAGAAAATCAGTATCTAGAACTAACTCTAAGATCTCCCCTTCTCTTTTGTTCTCTTTTGTAGTGTTCAAATAATGATATGGAATATTATTCCTTTCAAGAAAGCGTATCACATGAGTGTTTGGGCCTCTTTCATGATTACTGCCATACAATGTAAAAAACCAAAATCAGAATTTTGAAACAAAAATGCAAACTGGACTACAAGAGTTTCGAGGAAAAAAGGACAATGGCAAAAATCATCAAAAGGGATGAAAGTTTAAACATCACCTTATCACACAAGTAATTTCAACTGGAAGTCTTCCCTCCTGCCATCGGTGTAGCAAATCTACCAGGCAATGGTCCTGCAGCAAGATAAACAGTTCAATCGTGCAGAAGATAAATCAACATTAAGAGAAGAAGAATAAGTTATACCTGTTTTGAAGCAAGGATACCAATTTTAAACTTGGGATCAAGATCAGGGACCCTGACAACTGATCTCGTAGCGCTGAACAGTTTTGAAAGATTTAGGAAGTCTTCATCCATTTGCTCCCGAGGCCATTTGACAGGGTCAAAAAGAAACTCACTGCAATTTTGCACATAACAACATCCAGGTCTAGTTATGGTTCTCTCAATCACCTTGCAGCAACAAAATACAGTCACCATTGAACATATAACTGTTTGTCCAGACCGAACATCATTCTACGGCATTGAGAAACACAGAAAACTGATCAAAACCAAACCTACTTCTAATCGATGCTGATACAGATTAACAAAAAAGCAACTTAGAAAAAAGTTTAGATAATACAACTCTTCTTGATTCCAGTAATTCTCTTCCATAATGAAACCAATGTACTGAGCTGAGTTTTGTAGCTCGAAATTGAGCCGAAGAAACAAAAATCCAACAGCAACAACACAATTGTACAATAATTCTTTATTGCAACACTCACTTGCTTCATTGATTCTTGAGGATCATGTTTCATTAGGATAAGCTAAGTCCAACACTTTGGAAAAAATTGAGGGCTACGCAAGACTCCAGTGTATCTCTTGCATTAATCAATCAAAGACAATTAGCATTGAATTGTAAAATTTTAGACCATTAAAAGTAACCTTACTTTCTGGAATAAAAGACGTTCTTTTTTTCAGGGACAAAAATATCGGCCCCAAGTATGTTTCCTCCTCTTGAAGCTATGCATTCTGATAGCTTTGCAACTATCCCAACTTGGTCCTACCAAAAAAACAAAACAAGAGCACCATATTCAATTAAAAAAAATTAACAAAATCATCAATTTTAATGGAATTTTTTTTTCGCCAAGAATAAAAACTTAAGTGGCAAATCCAATTCAACGATGGGAATCTGGAAATTGGTAAAGAAGAAAGAGATAGGGGACATACGGGGCAGTGGAAGACGTGGATGCCATGGGTTAGAGAGGAAGAAGAAGAGGGTCCTCCGGGTAATTTGTAAGATTTGAAAGACCTCTCTGCAAATCCAAAAAAATGGGGAATGCTTGATGAGACTCGTCTTGTGAGTGCCATTTCTTCACCTCTGCTTACCCACCAAAACTTGGCATTTGCATTAGCGGCCTTCTCCCTTCGGATGTTGAAGCCCGCAAATAGAAGATGATACGACAGCGTTGGATAAAGGATTCAGACTCTCTACCAATCAAATATAGCAATTATACGATTTAAGTGTAAAATTATTTAAGGTAAACTCAAGTCAAAATTTACATTTTCATCCTTAACTTCAAAATAGTATAAAATGATTAATGAGGCTAATGCATGAATGGGAGCGTATGATTTTATGCTGCCTGATTTTAACTGGGTGGGGTTAGTCGTCCGTACCTAAATTTCACTCAAAAACTAGAAAATTTAGGTGAAAATATAAGTTAACAAAAAGTAAGGTTTATTTTTTAAATAGTTCGTGCATTGGGTAAATTTTTTTTCTAACCTGAATTTGTCTAATCATTTTTTTATTGTTGTTTGCTACTATTTTGATGTAATTTTATTATTATATTGTTATTATTTAGATATTATATAACTGGTGTTTAATTTTTTATTTTCTTACTATTATATTGCTAGTTTTTTCAATGTATTTTTAAATTATTAGAAAATATTTATTTTAATATTTTTAATGTATTTAATTTATTATATTTTTAAAATTTGTTTTTATATAAAAATAATATAAAAAATTTAATACAAACAAGTCAACCTTGAGTTTAATATTTTTATCTAGGTCGAACTTAAACAAAATTTTAAGCTCATTTTTTGGTTGAGCCCAAGCCTAAAAAACGGGCACAAATTTTACATTGACCTTGACTCGTGATTAGGTCCACTTGTTAATTGTTATAGTATTAATTATATTTATAAACATTTTTCTTATAATAATCTTTTACAATAGTTATATAATTCCATGTATGTATAAACAAATCATTTAGTAGTAGTACTTTTTATATATTTACAAAACCCTTTAAATCTTAACTAATAAATAACCATCTCGTCCCCTACAACCTTGCTGGGAGACTACTTGGTCCTCACCAGAGCTAGGTTTCATGAGTACATATGTAAGACACATGAAACTCTTTAAGTACTTTTGTGGCATTGATATGTAAGTTGTATAAAAAAACGAAAGAGAACTTCAATTCACAATTTATATATATAATGGATGTCTCATTACAACATCACTACTGCATCTATAACACTATGTTTGGTTGGGTGTAATGGCATAGCCATTACACCCCTATTCCATGGGCCCACCTTAATCCCCCGTTTGGTTTAATGGAATGCCTATTACGGGCTTATTCCATTACGTGTGTATGCCAAAATTCACCGATTTAGAGGATTTCTATTCCTTTCCGCACCACCGCTTTTATTCCTTTCCAATTTTACCTCCCAACCCGAGCTCCAAAAGCAAGAGCAAAGAAGTCGCCAAAGAAAGCCACCCCACAAGGCTCCACCCGCTCCACCCTCTCCCGATTTATCGCTTGAGGCAAGTGTTTCCGATGGTTGATTTCTCTTTTCTTAACTCTTTTATTTTAATTTTCAGTGCTGCTGGATTCATTTTCCTTTTCTTTGATTGATTAATAAACAAATTTTATCAAATTGATTGATTACAAGACCTTGTTTATTTACTTTGTTTTCCCCCTAATTTGTTGTGCTATGGTATTGTCCCTTTGTAGCTGCTGTCGTATCTGTTGACTTGAAGCTCGCCAGTCGCCACCGTTGTCTCCAACTGTTGCTGTCGGCGTCGAGTTCAGGTGAGGCTATGCTTGCAATTTTTTTACCAACTTTTTGTTTGTTTGTTTGTTTGTTTGTTTAGCTTGGGTTGTAAAATGTTAACAAAGTTAATAAGTTGTTTGTTCTGCTACTTGCGTCTGTTTGAATGCAAAAGCAAAATGGAATTCGATTTCATTTTGTTACGTTTGGAGTAAGAAATGTTAACTTTGTTCAGGTACATAATCTCTCAATCTCTCCTTCTTCTTTCCCTTTCTTTCTTCTACGTATATCTTTCTTCCCCTATTTTAAGATTTCAGGTTGCTTAACAAATAAACTTCTAGTTAAGTTTTTATAACCCCACGTAAAAAGGTAACACAGTGTAGAGATTATCTGATGTATTAAATTATAGGCTCATATACTAGAAAGTTTTTGTTTATTTCTCTATACAATTCATAATTCTTATAAATTGTCAAATTAAAATGTTTTTGGCTATTAGTTAGAATAAGCAAGCAACAAGTATCCCTTTCTTTTATGTTGGGTTGATACATGGATCATATTGTAGGCATCATTACGCTGTATTTAGATCCATATCTCAAGCAGGACCAGTAGACTAGCTACAAGAGCCTTTATGATAGCTTCCACTTTGATAGTTGCTATACTTGCTTTGTGAGACTCTATAGTGTTTGTTCCTAGGAGGTTTTGATTTGGTGCTTCTCATGGACTTATGGTGCTTGGGTGTTCCAAGAAGAACCAACTTCTCCAGATCACAAGCATGAAATCGGATTAATTGGGGTGTTAATCAATTAATCCACATTAAGTCCAATAGCCAAAATATTGTGAAGATAAAACTCAAGAATCAATCAAGAATTCATAATAAGATTCATCATGAATCTGAAATCTAGTAAATTAGTTCAACACTCTTCCATAAGTGATCCTAGATTTAAGTAGCAACATTAATCCAATCAATCCAATCAAATCTAGATAAAAAGAAAAGGAAATAAAAAGGAAAATAGATGCTCAATTCTCCAAGCTAATCTTCAAAGCTTGATCTAGCATCTTCCTAGAAGAGAACTCCAAATTCTTCAAAAGAGTGGAGTGGCCATTCTAGATCTAATCTCTCACTAATTACTAGTAATTAAACCTAATTTTAATCTAAAAATATGTAATTAAGGTTCTGTTGGTCTCTAGTAGTCTGAAAGTTTGTTTCGTGTTTCTTGTTTTGCAATTTTTCTTTTCTTTTCATCTAAGTGTGTGTATCTCATTTTAACCTTCATAAGCTATTTCCTGATCTGTTTTCACTTTTCACCTTCTCTCTCGAGAATATATGGTATGGTGTTTATTTACTCGTGTTTTGCTTTGTTGCATTTGCTTGATTTAAGTTAAGATGCGGAAATTGATAGTAGAAATCATAAGAACCAAGCTTGGTTCCCTCGGTAAAAATCTTCAAATACACTCGTAGATATATATATATACATAGTGAGTGAGTAATGTGTGTTTCTATATATATACCTCAAAACTGATATTGGTTCCTTCAAAAAAACTTCAAATATGTATGTATAATCATTGTGCTACTGTATTGTTTGCATTTAGCAATCCTTTGAGCTAAATAAATGGAAGGTTTTCCATGATTGCTTTGAGCCTTTGAGAAAATACTAAATAAAATGAAAATGGTGCTAAAAACCCAATGGAATGTTTTTGAGAAGTACAAATACAACTTTTTTCATTATATTTTTCAATTTTTAGAAGGACCAATAAACAATTTAACCATTATCAGGCCAAGGCTAATTATAAGTTGCAACTCCCTTTTATTTTCTTCTTTTTTCCTTTATAAAATAAATAAAAAATAACATATATAATTTATAAATCTCAACTTCATTCATTTACTTTTGTGAATCCTTGACAATCTGTGGGAGAAGTGTTTTATTAAATTACAATATAATTGATAACTTAGTTACCAAACACTACAGCTTATATTACCCTATGAGAAACATAATTATATGTACTAGTACTGCTTTGTTGCATTTCCCAAAATATATAGAAAAAAAAAGAATTAAATGAACCCAATAGGACCAATTTTTTAAAAGTTTTCCTTGTGGAAATCAAATTTGGTGCTAGTCTTCCTCGAAAACTCTTGAGCTAACCTTCTTAGCTCCCCTGTTAATCTTGGTGCACCACAGTAAAATACTCTTGCAGGTAAAAGAAAAAAATGTACATGTAAATTGTTACCTAAACCATGTTAAAACTATCCATGGTCTCATTTGACTTTGTCTACATTGAGTAATATTTTGGTAAAAGTATCATGTAGCCTTTGTCTACATTGATAGTTGACAAGGAATTATCTAACTTGAATGAGCAACCAAGCTATCAAAATTACGTAATATCTCCTGCAGTTGAAGGAAACCCATATTCATCAAATCTGTTCAAAGATAAAATCATTCAACAAAAAACAAAGCTCGCCCACTTCGTAAGAATCCAAGAAAAACCTCCCATTAGCTGGATCTTTCCAATCACTATAATTGAATTCAAATACTAATGAAATCTGAGTTTTTTTTTTAATTACATCTTTTTTGCTTGTTATAACTTAAGGGATGGTATTTATAGCTTGGTTAGATCCTTTGTAATCAATGTGCTTTGGGTTTTAGATAATTTCCTTGGGTTTCATTGAGTTACTTTTTTATTTTGCCCAATGATGGGAACTCAGATGAAGCATAATTGTAGTAAAAGTTGTCCAGATACAGTTTGCAGTAGCTACTAAAAAAGTTGTTCAACAGAAGAAAAGAATCCATGTAGCCATTCCAATTGATGCAAGAGCAGTTGTTTACTGTTCTTTCTTTTTCTTTTTTTGGTTGTTTGTGCATGTTATCTTTGTAATAAATAGTTACTTACTAGCATGTGGAAATTTTATTGATGTTTATTTGAGCCTTGAAAGCTTGGGCTAAGTTCAATAATATGCTACTGACCCTAGTATAGATAACCCTAGGGATTTGTATTCAGCAACACACACTTATGCGCACATTCTGGTATCTAGCTACCTATTATGTCTTAATGTTGTCAAATGTTAATTTGTTTTTTTCTTAAGATAATTATGTCAGGTTTTTCAGAATCAAATATTTCTTCCCAAAGTTCTCGAGGAACCAAAAGGAAATGGGTTCCAGAAGAAGATCTTGCGTTGGTTTCTTGTATGCTCGACTTGCACAATGTTGGAACCTTTAATGTCGATACTGAGATTTAAAGTCGGTTATTTAAATGAGTTGGAAAGAATGTTAGAAAAGTTTTACCCAATGCAATGTTGAAGGCTAAACCTAATATTGAATCGAGGATTAGACTATTGAAAAGGATTGGTCAATTGTTTATGACATGCTTAATGGAAAAACAATAGCGGTTTTGGTTGGGATGAGCATAGGCACTCGTTGTTCTTTGAGATGCGTGTGGAACTCATATATAAATGTAAGAATTATTTCAAGTCTTTATTATCTTATTTCACCAAACTTATAACTAATATGAATTCTCTTTTTTATAGAGTCATAAAGAAGCAGGTCAATTTAAACATCGTAGTTTCCTTATTACGACCAACTTACCGCCATTTACGCAAAAGATCGAGCCACCGGGAAAGATGCTCAAACAACCGATATCATTGAAGAAATAAATGTTGAGGATGTAGCTACTACAAATATTCATGAAGAAAGAAACGATTTCTATGAATGTGAAGCTAATATCTCTTTGGATGACATGGATGTTTCAGCTACAGAATCGCAACCAGCTAGAAACCAAGGGGGTTCCACATCTTCAAAGAAGAAAAAAAAGAATTCTGATTCAAGTGATCATGTTTCTTCTTCATTTCATGATGCTGCCACTTTATTGGCGGAAAACATGAGGGCCGTTGGCTAACAAATCAGTAGGAGTATTGCCTCCGATGCGGTAATTCAACAAAAGTCAGAAGAATTTCAAACCATCCAAGAAAAAGCTATAAATTTATATCCAACATTATGTGAAATAGAATGTTTAACTGTGGATGAGCGTTTTCGAGCATTGAGCAAAATTTCAGATCATCCAACGTAAATGCTCATTTTCTTTAGTTTACCTTCTTCTGTATGATTGGAATGGGTCAGAAGATTTCTTGCTGACCATTAAAAATCATAGTTGCATTGATGATATTTTGGTAACTTTTTGTGTTTGTAATATTTGGGACGGTATGTTTTAGCTTGGTATTATATTAATCTATTTCTAATTATCTCCATATAGCTTTTTCCTTCAATAGCCATTGAATGTTTTGATCTTCTTGAAAGGAATCATCAATCCTTAGTGCAATTTTTGCAGTGGCATGAATATGATTTTAGTACCAATAGTCATTCCAAATTTCACGAACTCATGGAATTAAGAAAAAAAAAAACACTTCTTTATGCCTATTGGCTTTTTGAAACTATCGAGAGTTAGGACAACATTAAATTATTTGAATAGATTTGCATGTCGTCCGATTCCATCGCTACTTTTGCTTCAAGTAATTTGTTTCTTCTACAAGATGAAACATGTTTCTTGATCTAAAATCGTTCTTTCTTATTAATTATATATATGGTAGATCATAGATGATGGAGTTACTTGTCATATGGTAAGAATGTATTTAATAAAATGTTAAGAGCCAATAGAACAATAGACTCAATTTTTATTTTCAATCAAATTCGAATGAGACTCGTAATGAATATTTTCAAGGATATATAATTTTGACAAAAAAATACGTATGGTGTCCTTCTCCTGTTTTTGAGAAAATTTGAATAAAAAAACTACATTGATAAATGCTGGGAAAATCAATTTCTAAAACTAATGGAGATAGATTTAATTTGTGTCCCAATTCGTCCAATAGTGGCCATAGTTATGAAGTGGAGAGTAATGTGGGTCACTTTTAATGAAATATAATACGAATATTTTGCATCTTTTATCTCATTATGTTTCTCCATTCACAAATGAAAAATATCTTTCTACTACCACATATAAAATTAATTATTAAATGTTAGTTTTGGAATATATTACTTAATGTAACTTAAAAAATTAACTTACTTATATATGTTTCATGTAACCTTTTGTTAATATATGAATATTATGTTTATACAAAATATAATTCTCAAGTTATTTATTACTTCTAATATTTCTTTATTGTAGAATAATTAAATTATTTGTTTCAATAATGATATTTTAGCACATTAAATATACATTACGCTTTAAAAATAATAAAGTAGATTATATATATTTTTATAGTATTATATATTTTGATTTTTAATTCATATAATAATTATATTAAGAATGTTATTAAATTATATTTTTATTAAATTATATTTAATAATAATTATGTTAAAATATGATTAAATTATTTATTATTTTTATTAAATTATTTTTAATAATAACCTTATTAAAATTTAATAACAATAACAATAATCATCTATCCAAAAAAAATTCTACTAAAGGTATTCTGGTTATTTTAGTTCTTTTCCTTATACTATTACAACATCATTCCATTCAACTAAAAACAAGAATTCTATTTCAGCTCTATTTTATTCCATTCAACCAAACCGTTGAATTATTTATTACAGCTCTATTCCATTACACCTCTATTCAATTATAGCTCTATTACATTACAGCGAACCAAACATGGTGTAAGTGATCTAATCATCGAATCACTATGGTAAAAAAGAAAAAAAATACTAATAATGATTACTAAAATCTTCGTTTCTTCTGTAACTTGGCCAGCAGCTGCTACTCGGCTTCTTCTCTCTCCCGCCTGGCTTTGTTTTCGATAGCTTTCCTACCGTTGATCTGTTGTAGCAAGCGTTTACTTGCACGGACCTCTGCCAACCTTTCTTTTAGCCCTGATAGCTGCAAACCACTGAGTTCCAAATCTTGGGAGTTTTGACTCCATATCTGTACTATCTTGTAGCTCCTCGTCTTGGATCATTGACAACATATTTGTGATATCGTTTTGCTGGAGCATCTCTTCCTCACTTTTTATCTTTTGATACAATTCTGCTAGTGAGTTCATAAAGTAGCTTTGAGAATCTGGGTGGGTAATTCTAAAATTGTCCGCAATATTAGGGTAGTTTTCAAATAATCTCATTCAGCACGTCGCCATTATGCTTAAAGACCTTGTAGCTGTGGATGACACAGGTATCATCCATAAAGTCTTCTATAGGAATGTCAAAATCAAAATCTTGTTCTATTGGGAGAGGATACGACTGTGTTGCAAGCAATTACAAGGAAAAAAGAAATCAGAAAATAGTCCAAACATAAGCATATCACACAATAAACTCTGCAACAAAAACTAGAACTTATTGGACCATCATTATTTGAATCTAAGATAAGATGAATAGCATTGCACATGAAAATCGATAGTCTTCATTGTGCCTGTATGTCTTTCTGCCTCGTATTTGCTTATTTATTATACAACAAATTTAGGTTGTGTTTGGTTTCAAGAAATAAAGACAAATTTTATATTCCATTTCTTAAAAACCGTGTTTGATTGAAACTTTTAAAAATAATGGTTGAAAAATGAAAATAAAAATCTGCTATGAGTTATAATTTAATTGGGTTGAATAACGAAAGATTAAATCAAAAGTTTTGCATCATTCCTTAAATGATATGTGGATAGAAAGGGGTGAACATGATTGATTCAGGTCATCACTTGCTTGATAAAATTAAAAAATTCAGTTCTTACCAGCTCTTGGCTGGGCAGCTTTAAATTTTCTACTCTCTCTGCCAGTAAATTTATGATTAAAGGCATTTCCTCTGGTTGTCCCTCTTGACAGATGATCTACATTAGAAATATAAAGGCGTAAAGATTACAAACCGTTATGTTGACTGGTTTGCAACAATATCTGTGAATTCAATAAACCACAGTTTACAGCACTTTTAATTTTAATCAACACTAACCATTTTATCTGCATCCAGCATGCGGTTAATGCTATGATCAATAAAGCAAAGCATTAAATTAGAAATTAAAATCTTTTTGTTGATTGAAATTTGAAAGATATGTCATAGTGAGGTTCAAAAATTTTCTAAATGCACCATGACTGAAATTACTTCATTTTTGCATTATTCTTGAAAATCATTCTCCGCTCAAAATTCTTACCGCTTGGCTGTGACATAGGGCTGGATGAAGGCCGAGTATTAATTGCCTCACCTTTCTCGCTAGAAACTGTGATTGAAAAAATATTTCGAGAGAAAATTAGATCTGAAATTTCTTTTAGATTGTTTTCTTAACTGCTCACTAAACTTGCCTTGATTCATCTCATTATTTCATATTTATACAAAGGGCTAAACACTAACTAATCTTAGCTGGACTAACTGCCCTTCACCAACTAACTAACTGTTTTAGCTAGGTACATTATATTCTATCATGCACCTATCTTCCCGACCTGTGAGACACAAAGTTGATTCCGAAACCGCGAAAAACATGTGGCAGACAAAGGCTTTGTAAATATATCTGCGACTTGATCACAAGCAGGAACCTCACCGACCAAAAGAGATCCAGCGGCAACCTTTTCACGAACGAAAAATAAATCGAGCTCAACATGTTTAAACTTGGAATGCAAGACCGGATTGGCTGCAACAGCTACTGCACTGGAACTATCACACCAGATAGCTGGAGTATCAACAGACACAACTTGCAATTCTTGAAGTAACGAGACTAACCAAGTCATCTCACTCGTCGCCGCAGCTACAGTTCTATATTCAGCTTTAGCCGTGGACAGAGACACAACTTGCTGCTTTTTAGATCCCCACAAGACAGGAGTCTGTCCAAAATAAACATAGTATCTAGAGGTGGATCGACGATCGTCGAAATCAAGCCCCCAGTTGGCATCGGCATATCCAACCAAAGACAACCGAGAAGACGGACGAAAGACCAACCCAAAATCAATTGTTCCCGACAAATATCGTAATATGCGTTTTAATGCTATCATATGAACAGTAGTAGGACTATGCATAAAGTGGCATATCCTGTTAACGGCATATGCAATATCTGGTCTGGTCAAAACAATATACTGAAGAGCACCAAGAAGGCTCTCAGATTCACGGATCACCAAAGGTTCACCATCGCCTTTGACATATGAGACGAACCGAGCATTGGAGTATGAACACCTTTTGCCATGAGCATCGAGCAACGAGCAAGAATATCTCGTATATATTTTCTTTGACACAGATGAAGAGAACCCTTGGTGCGAGTAACCTCGAGCCCAAGAAAATAGTGTAACTTACCCATATCCTTGAGCGAAAACTCACTATTTAACAAGCGAACAAGCCATTCTATTGACTCGGGCTCACTACCAGTAATTATAATATCATTAACATACACGAGAACATAAAGAGTGGAATCACCTATTATCCACACGAATAAGGACGAATCAGACTTAGAAGACCGAATCCCAACGAGTTTAGGAAGTATTTGAGCTTCTCAAACTGTGCACGAGGTGCTTGTCGGAGACCGTATAAAGCCTTTTTCAAGCGACACACCGTAGGTTGACCATCAAGACTAGTCTCGCTTCATACCTGGAGGTCGACTCATAAATACCTCAAAGTCGAGATCCCCGCTTAAGAAAGCATTATTAACGCCAACTTGTCGCAATCGCCATGCCTTCGAGACAAAGAATAGATAGAACAATACGCACAAGAGCATGTTTAACAACAGACTAAAAGTTTCGTGAAAATCACACCTGTGAATTTGAGAGCAACCTTTGCTACCGATGAGCTTTTCTACGAAGCAACAGTGCCATCTGGATTTCTCTTGATTTTGAACAACCACTTGCACCCTATAACTTTGCGATTTTGTAGACGCGCTACAAGCTCCCAAATGGAATTACGAATAAGGGCATCATATTCAGCCTGAGCAGCGGCCCGCCAGTCAGACGAGGTGAATGCCTCTTTTATTGTAGACGGTTCATCAACCTCAACCGACATTGCCTTGGGTTTAAAAATTTTAGATTTTTACCTGGTCACCATTGGATGAGCATTCACCACGGGAACACTTTGTGCCTGAGGGGTAGTACTTGAACCAGCACCCCTCCTACACTCACGACCATCAGCAGAACCAGAAGATAAGGAGCATGGAGGATCCTCAATCTCATGTCAGGGCAAATCGGAAGAATGCGTAAATGAACACTCACCTGGAGGGTCTCGAGCAGACCCGACCTCAGGTTGTGGCGAAACAGGGGAAGACGAAAATGAACTATCACCTCTTTGAGAACTCAACAGAGAACAACGAGCTAGAGGAGACTCGACATTTACAGATACACCAGATTGAACAACCGAAACAAACGCTGTAACAAAGTTGATTTCCCACTTGTACGCATGTATCCGAAAGAGACGGAGATGACAAGAATTTGGTTTCATCAAACACCACATGACGAGAGACAATTATTCACCAAATTTAATAGGCACAATTACCCTTTATGTTGAGCACTATAGCCCAAGAAAGTGGATGGTTGAGATCGAAAATCCAACTTATGATTCAAAAGCGGACGTAGATAGGGATAGAATAAGATCCTAAAACCCGCAAATGATCATAATGGGTGCGGTCCCATAAAGAACTTGATACGGGATAATCCATTGTAATTGGGGTAGTTAAGCGATTGATGAGATGTACAAAGACAATGTAATGCATAACTCCAAAATTCCATGGGTAGATTTGCTTGAAATGAAGCAACAGATGCCCATGTCAACAATGTGACGGTGTTTCCTTTCTCGCAACACCATTCTGCTCGTATGTATGTGGGCATGTTAAGCGATGAACGATGCCACGCGAGTCCGAATAGACTTGAACGCCTATATTCACCACTCCAATCACTTTGAAACTGCTTTGATATTCTTCCCAAACCGAGTGCAAACTAATCGTTGAAACCGAACAAAATATCAAGACACCGAGACTTCGTCAAGAAGATAAACCCACGTAAATCGGGTACACATATCAACAAATGAAATATAGTACCAATTATTCCCACTGGAAATAGATGCCAGACCCCACAGATCAAAGACCACTAAATCAAATGGATTCGTATATTTAGCAACAGACGTAAGAAATGATAATTTATGGGCTTTCCCTTTCTGACACGCCGTACATATACCATTAAGTGAAATATCTGGCGAGAGAACAACATTACACTTTTCTAGAACACTTTTGACAACAGAATAGATGGGTGACCAAGGCGATTATGCCACAAAGTCGACTTATTACAATCATTATTTTATTACTAATCGTATTTGAAGTAGAAACTGGAACCTCAATGAGATCGAAAGGCACGGTCGTGCAGAGAGAACTTGTAAAGTCCATCATGTATGTGGCCCTTCAAAGAGCTTTTCGGTCGGGATGTCCTTAATAACACAATACGTTGGATGAAACTCAAAAACACACCATTGTCGTTAGCAAACTGAGATACTGACAATAGATTTTTCCGAATATTTGGCACATACAAAACTTCACTCAATTGAAGCAACCTAGAGCGTGTGGGTAAAAAACCATTACCAATAGAGGAAATTAGGGACGATGTCCCGTCACCCATCAATAAAGAAGACGTACCTAGATAAGGAGTAGTGTCCTGCAGAGCCGACGCATCACGACAAACATGATTGCTTGCACCAATCGGGATACCACGAAGCGGTCAAGTGGCACCCAGATGTATGCGACCAGTGGGATCGAGATTTGAGCCAACATGAGCGAGATAGCATTTGGGTCTTACAGTAGAATAACCAAGCATTTAGATCACCAACTCTAGGAAGTCCGATACACGGATCAGTTCTCGAATAAACACGAGCCCGGGGCTTGGTACGCCAAGGAATAGGAGAGTCCGATACTTGTTCAAATTGAACACAATTATTAACTAGTCTAACAGCCTCAAGTGGGCTAGAATCATGCCCATGATAAGTATCTAATAGTGGATCCTTAGGCCCAGTAGAGTGAGATGCGGCATTTGGCCCACCATGTACAAAAGGGCACCGAAAATCCATCATAGGTGCTGGACTAGGAGGAAATGCACGGGGCCCACCTTGTATGTCTTGCCGAAAGTCCTGCCGAAAGTCCATCATAGGTGCTTGTCTTATAGGATATGCATGGGGCCCACCATGGATGTTTTACAATTGAGTATTAGGGAGCCTAAATTGCGGTACAGCTGGTTGCCAATTTTGACCACCATAAGTCCAATTTTGACCACTGCTATTTTGACTAGCAAAAGGCCAATTTGGACCAGCAGATGGAGTATACTTCACGCGTTGAGAAGGCCACTCCTGGTGCCCGTGAGTCTGTTCTTGTGCGTCCCATAAACCACATCAAGAGGAGAATCCGACACCGGAGGCCCACGAAAACTATAATCAGCCGGTATCGGACGGGAGCCATCATAGTCCCGATTAAACCTATAGTAACACTTCAAGGCAAGATGGCCAACACGGTTGCAGATCTCGCATCGAATCATGATCGAAATCTCGGTCCACGTCCACCGGTCGGAGGTCGACCACCACGAACGGCCACACTTCGATCAGACTGAGAGGATTCGACAAGATTCACATGCAGGAAGCTCCTGAACGCCTCTCAATTGACGTTGCTCACATTCCATTTACGCCGCCACAATCCACGGAAAGAAAATCGCCCGACGAGAGACACCAATAAACAATGGCCTCAAACTCCGATGGTAACCCCGCAAGAACAGACCTCCGATTTCTCATCCTCGAGACACAAACACCAAACGCCGCAAGTAAATCGCACAAGTGTTTTATTTTATCAACATATGCTTTCATGTACATATTACCTTTTTTAAAGAATGAAGTTCATGCTTGATCTTTGACTGCTTGGCATTTGTATCGGCGAAGAAAGAGATCGGTTGCAGTGCACCGACGTCCGATGACGTCGAGCATCGATGAACGAGGAAAGGTGAGATGTGCTAATCGTGGAAAGCAACCACGAGACAAGCAAAAGATCTTGTCTAGAGAACACAAGTGTAGCCGGATTTGAGCCATAGATCCATCTACCGCTTGAATAAATCGGCCGATGGAAGAGTACCTCAATGAATCCTAACAAGTCATATGCACCGAGAATAACACGCACTGCTGCTGCCAAAGGATGAACGTGTTTCATCCAACTTCACCACGTCGTGATTTGGGAAGGACGTGACAACTTTGTCACCAGTGAACAAAGCAGAAACACCTTCAACAGAGCCAGAGTCGGAAGGGTGAGTGGTAGCCATAGATCCTAGAATCGAATGGCGACTGATACCATGCTAGAAACTGTGATTGAAAAAATATTTCTGAGAGAAAATTAGATCTGAAATTTCTTTTAGATTGTTTTCTTAATCTGTTCACTAAACTTGCCTTGATTCATCTGTTATTTCATATTTATACAAAGGGCTAAACACTAACTAATCTTAGCTGGACTAACTGCCCTTCACCAACTAACTAACCGTTTTAGCTAGGTACATTATATTCTATCACTTTCTTTCAAAACTACCTGCAAAATATCCTCCAACCTGATCATAGCTGTCTAAGTTCACAATTGCTACCATGTAGTCATCAGTTCCATCATCTTTTCGAGAATTAAAAGAGGACCAGCCCTATACTTCATTGATTGAACCGCTTGCTTTAGAAACTCCTGATGCTTGATTTGCACAACAGAAAGTCAATTTAATTATCCTAACAAAAATTTAAAACTAAAAAGAAAATACAGAGAGGGAATAGAAAGATAATTGGTATTGCCTGCTCAAGTTCTTCCTTCCTGGATCGGTAACTCTCCTCGTACCTTCGGATGCTCGCAAACAGATCTTTAGCGTGGTTTAAAAATTTGCCTACGACGATTGTCACATTTTAAAATTAACAAAGAAATATTAAAACACTAGATACATTAATATTTGATGACTATAAGTATATAATGTTATAAATCATAAATGAAGCACAATTCAACATCCATCGATTTTTTATCCCTTGGTACTAAATGAAGCAAAGACTGTATTAGGAAAGAGGTTGCTGGTATGGTGTCTTAGTTGCAGAAGCTGTGGCAATGAAACAGGGACTTTACTAGCTGCTAAGAAGTACTCAAAGATGATTAGCTCTCGTTTGTATCGTCGTAAAGAGCTTCTGCTCTCTCAAGATGACTTCAGTATTTTGATAAGTGTCTTTGGTTCTAAAAAAAAAAAAAAAAAAAGAAGAACCATTCACTACAGTCAGCATTCAATAACCCCTCAAAACTTGTACCTTTGAAACGTTGATATGCCTCCCGTATCAATCTATCTAGAGCTAATATCAAGAAGAAGCGGTGGCCGAGAAATTTAACTTCCTTCCGACTGGATTGGTTGGAGTCCAAATGTAGAACTCCATTCTGATCGAGTTGGTTGGAGTTCAAATGTGCCTTGTGAATCTCGATTACAGAGTATTGGCTCAGAGCTGTATTACTTGACTGCTGCAACAATGTCAACCGTTCCAGCAGGAATTGTGGGTCTTTGAGTTTCTTTATCACTTTATCTAGTAACTCGATCGTTTTGTCCCAGTTACCGTGCAGATTAAGTGAGGAACTTACTAATAACAAGAAAAAAAATGGAAAAAGGAGGAAGAAAAGAGGAGGAGACTAGAAGTGTTACTTTTAGATAACTTCCATCATCCAGTGTTACATGCACCAACTCTGCCACTCGTTCCTTGCAAATCTACATATGAAAATCAATGAAAACATTGAACCATTATAACCAAAATGAAGAACTAACTCCTGCAGAATAGATACCTTTCCTTTCGCACGACTGATTTGGTGTTTATTCATTTTACTGGAATCCCCCGCTGTTGTTTGATGCTAAGCCCAAAATATGCGCCGGTACTTGGCAGCTTAAAAAGATAACACACACCCTGCCAATAAAAAAAAATCATCACATACTGATATCACTGACAACCGGAGTAAATCCTTGCCAACACACACCGCAGCAAATAACAAACCTGTGATTCAAACCCAGACAAACAAGCAAGTCAACAAAGCCAAAAACTCAAAATTTCCCAGAAAAGAAAGTAAATTCATGGGGAAAAAGATCTTCACCTGTCAAGTAATTGAAGAAGCTAATGATACAAGTATAGATGCGTATAAAGTAACCAACTGAAAAACAATAACAAACTATACGATGCAAATTAAGAAAGGGTTCTTTATTAAAATGATGGGTGAGCAGAAATCTGAAGAAAAACAAACAACATTGGATTCTATATAAGCAAAATGAGGATGAGCTACGGAGGTTGTAATTACTTACAGTTGCAGAGAGTGTTTCCGTTCGAAAGCTGTCTTGTTTTCTGCAGCTTGTGAATTGTGATTGTGTTGAATTTATAATAGAATTGTTGCGCTACTGGTAAAATCTAAATAGTCAACTTTAGATAACCCGGTCTCGGTTTTTTTTTCTTAACACGTAATTTAATAATTAATCTATCTGGTGTATATTATTAAAAATGATTTTTTATAATTATCATAAAATTGAGATAATTGATAAATATTTGAAAATTTATGACCAAATTAATAAAAATATGTAATTATTAAGGGTTAAATATATTATTATATCATTTTTAAACTGTTACACCTCCTACCGTCATAGTTTTAGGGCCCCTTCTTTGCTCCATCTGAAGAAATTTGGCCAAAAGTCCTTTTCAGTACAAAGTAATAAAGTACAAGGGCTAGTGAAGAAATTTTTTTTCATGTTTATGAATTGCTTTTGGCCAGATGAAAAAGCCAAAAATTTCTCCTTTTCTCAGAGTAAAAGGACTTTTGACGCAGCCAATTTACTTTTTTATCCTTATTATTTCTTCTCCAAATAGACGTGAACACTTCCAGAGGATTTTCCCTTTCTCTCTTCTATTATACTTCCGTTTCTCTTCTCTTCGATCTCTCGCCGTCGATCAATCGGTAAGTTGTTCCTGGTGATTGCTTGTTTCGATTTTCTGGTATGTTTCGGCAAATTTGGGTTTTGTTCTCTCTGTTGGGTTGAAACTTATTGGTTTGATTTGGGGTCTTCTTCCAAATAGACGTTTAACACTTCTCTTTTTTTTACCTTTTCTCTTTTGTCTGATTTTTCCTCTGGTTCCTCTGGTGATTTTTCGCTTCTCTTCCTCTGGGGAAATTTGTAGCGCCTTTTTGTGCTTGGGTTATAGCAAATTGAAGAATACTTTGAAATCTTCAATCCAAAATGGTAAAACTCATTTCTCTCTTTAATTCTCTGAAATTGTTCTCATTTTGATGCTCTGTTCTTACTTCATTTTTCACTTGGTTTGCATTTAAATGCTTCGTTTGCATCTTTCTGATTTTCTCCTCATTTGATGGAGCTTTGTAGAAATTTGGGTACTAATATAATGCAACTGATTATCATATATTCGTTTATGTTGACCTAGATAATGAGAAAATTGTTTCATATAATTCTATTGGTTTTGATAGTGAATTGAAGCAGAATGAATTTCCTTCTGGTTTTGGTTAAAATAGTGCTTAATTAGGACAAGGGCATTGGTGTTTTTTAGGGGTATAAAGGTTTAGCTTGGGTGGGGTTGGGAAAACTAAACTGTTGGATAATTATGGTTTTTTAACTTGTGAACCTGAACTACACCAAATACCATGGTTCAGATTGCCTTTTGGTTTTCTTTTATTTGCTCAACACTAGTGTTTTTTGGTTGATTTAGTTTGATATTGGATTTCTTCTCGTCACCGATGCGTAATCTAATGTTCATTGATCTTTTAGAATTGGAAGATTGTAATTCTATTTTAATTTTTTTGTAGGTAAGTTGATTATAATTGCCAACAACTGCCCTCCTCTTAGGAAGTCAAAGACTGAATATTATGCCATGTTGTGCAAGGTTGGAGTTCACCACTATAATGGAAGTATGTCCCTTAACCTATGCAATCACTTTGTTTATTGAATTATGTTTTTTCGTATCACATTGAATTAAATATCGATTATAAGTTTGTATAAATGGTAGAGCATTATGTAGTTGAAATTTTTTCTAAAAGCCGACAATTATGTTTTCTATTTTACTACCGATGGAAATGGTAGAATGAATAACTAATATGTTTGTTGAAGCCCTTTGATGAATCGATCATCATTGGCTATGATAATTTGATGGAAACTATCTTCCAGCTTATTGTAGTTCACAGGTTATTGACAAAATTAATTCATCTTAGTTCAAGATACTTGCAAAAAGCATGGCATAATTGTGCTTTCTATTACAGCTGATGGAAATGATATAATGAATAAAGAATGATGTTCGTCTAAGCCGTTTAATTAATTGATCAATAAGGTCTATGGTGTATGTTCTTTATATCTATGATATTGTGCCTTGATGGAAGCCACCTACCCTATTATTGTTTAATGGATTATCTACAAGATTAATCACCTCACCCCTGCCCCCTTCGATTCTTTAGTTTAATAGTAATACTTATAGTTCAAAATATTTGTGGAAATCTAGACATAATTGGTCGATATTCTGTGAACTTCGATACAATGGAATGAATAACTGAACTTTTGCCTACGCTCTTTAATGAATTGATTGCCACCTTCCTTATTATTCCTAGTTTAATAGAGTAATGGATTTTACTTGATTGTTTTAAGTTTTCTAGTAATACAACATTTGTTATAGAAGACCATTCCTTTGAAAATGTGGTTGTTTGGTTTTTCAGACAATGTCGACTTGGACACCGCTTGTGGCAAATATTTCGAGTGTCTTTGCCTCAAAGATTATCGACTCGGTAAGTATAAGAGTTTGATAATGTATTGAATTTACACACTCTCTAGATGTATACTTCTCTATTGTGGTAATATTGTGTTTTTTCAAAGACTGATATTATTAAGAGCATGCCCGAGATCAACGAGCAACAAATGACGACACATCATACTAGGTTTTGTTCTAATTTAGTTTATATTTATTTTGTGTTTCTAGAAACATTGATGTTAAAGGGATCTTATTCTGAAATGCGGAACCTCCTTTGTTGTCTGACTTGTGTACTAGGAATTTTGTGAATTAATTTCGTTTAAGATTGTTGCTTATACCATATTTTGTTTTGCTTTTATTCTGTATTTGGATGTTTGATCAATCTTGCCATAAATTTGATCGTTTCTTGGGTTGGTGTGGGCAATTTGTTTCTGCTCATCATTTCATTTCCGACTTAAATCCAAAAATCTGCCCTTTTGACTTGATTTGATTAAAAAAAAATCAATATGCTGGATTAGAAACGATTTGAGAAGTAATGTAAAGCTACTTGAGTCAATAGATTATCCGTTTAATTCAAAGGTTTGGTCATTGATGCAAAAATAAATTTCAATATTTTTTAATAAATTAGTTATAGTTATCGACGATTACCAAGTAACGTAATATCTTCTTATCTTCCGTTATTGACAAACAACCTTATAATGATCACGTAAGATTTTAATTTATCAATAGCCTTAAAGAACGAAAGAGACCTTTCTAACAAACAAATGCACATCAAGGTTTATTTAAGATAGATTGCATGCCCACACAACACAAATTATTATGCAATCATCACAATTATCAGAAACCAATTGATCAACTAATTATCTAACTCACAAAGCAATAATTCTAAGCTTTCAAATACTGGTCATATATTTAACAAACTTGAATAATTGTAATTAAACCAAAAGACATGCAAATAATACAATTGTGTCAATATCTAATTACAAATATTTAAGTATTATATTTAAATATTTTTAAATATAGTTTATATATTCTAATTAAATTTAATAAATAATAAATAATTAATTACTTAGAAATATTTAAAATTAATATTATTTATTAAAATATTAACAATAAATTATAATAAATTATTTTTATATTTTTACTAAAATATCATAATATTAACTAATTTGAACATTATTTAAATACATATTTGTTACTTTATAATATCATGTCTAAAATAGACATTTTACTTCTCAAAAATATTTTTTGACAGCAATACTAAACACTTAAATTTTTCAAAATCATTTCTCAAAAGCACTTTTTCACAGTACTTTTCAAAAGCATTACTTCACAATTGATGGAAAAAGACAAAAAAAAAATGAACCCAATAAATTAAACATTCATTTAAAATATTTTATAATTAGGTTATGAAAAATAATTTTTGATTGTAATTAGGTGACGTTTATTATAGTTTATCTCTATTGATGAAAAGTGAAAACTCATTAAATGCAAATATTCCTTCATCAAAGCGCAATATTTGTTACATTTAGAACAATGTCCATAAACTTTATGTGTGCACTATTTAATTGTAAATAATGGGCCAATTTATTAGAAAATATTAAATTTTAAAAAAATTACAGAAAAGAACCTAGAAAATAATTATTGACCGGAAAGGGTCATTTTCTCTGAAAACGCGTCCACGTCAGCGCGTTTTCAGGAGATGAATCATGAAAGCGCTTCCACGAGGGAGTGCTTTATGCCACATCAGCAGAAAACGCGTCCTTGAGGGCGTGCTTTGTTGATGTGGCAAAAGCGCTCCCTCATGGACGCGCTTTTGCCCTGTAACAGTCATTTTTTTTTACCGTTAGGCCTCTAACGGTCAAAAATAAAAAAACTATAAAACTTCCTACCCTTTTATTTTTTTCACACAAAAGTCCTTACTCATTTTTCTCTCAACTTTCTCTCAAATTCCTCTCAAATTTCTCTCAAGTTTTTAAAAGTTCCTCTCAAATTTCAAAATAGTCCTTTAATATTTACAAAAAAGCTATTTTTAAATTTTTTGAAATATTTTTTGATAAATTTAAAAATATTCGATCATATTAGCAATGGCCGAAAAATTAATTCGTCTCGATAATAAACACATCTCCGTCGATCAAATGACAATGGTAAGTTTTAATTTTAATTTTTCAATACTATTTAATATTTTTTAGGTTTATGCAATTTTAATTAAATTTTATTTTATAATTTTTTAAACAGTCTGTAGATCGGGTGTTGCAATGCTATATTCGCAATATGCCTGGTCCGCCATCGCCGTTGATCAAGAATTACCTCCGGGAAGCGGGTTTTTGGCATGTGGCCACGATAGGCCGGGGGTACAAGTTGGACCCGAAGTTAACCAGTGCGTTGATAGAGAAGTGGAGACCCGAGACGCACACTTTCCATCTTCCATGCAGAGAGTGTACTATCATTCTGGAAGACGTGCATTTGCAATTAGGTTTGCCGGTGGATGGGTACGTAGTCACCGAGTCTGCAACTTTTGGTGATTGGGGAGCCGTATGCTACGAGCTTTTGGGTGCTACTCCGGATAACATTTACGGAGGTCGGATCAAGATGGGCTGGTTACAAGACATATTCTTGGAGCCAGGTAATGATTTGACCGAAATAAAAAGAATACGGTATGCTTGAACATACATTCTTGAGATGATTGGAGGCTATTTGATGCCGGACTTGTCACGAAACCTCGTACATCTGAGATGGCTGCTGAAACTCATTGATTTTAGAGTAGCCGACGAATTGAGTTGGGGGTTTGCCGTGCTAGCAAAATTGCATCGGGAGATGTGCGGGGCGATGCGGCCGAATAAAGTGAAAATCGGAGGTTGTCTATCACTACTACAATCATGGGCACGGTTTCAATTTCCATTTTTACGTCCTCGAGTCGACCACCCATATACATTCCCACTCATAACGAGGTAAATTTAATATTAGATTTTACAATTATTACATAGATTTAAAATATAATTGTATGCTAAAAATTTATTTAATTAGGTGGAACCATTCGGCGAGTTATGTTGGAATACCTACATCGCTTGAAGATATACGGCTTCTATTAGAGTAACGGTCGGAAGCACAAGTAAGTATTAAATAAAATATAATTTTCGTAATAAAATAGTCATTTCGTATTTAGTATTTAGTATTTAGGATTTAGTATATAACTAATATTTTTTATCATGTTAATATAGTTTGAATGGACACCATACAAGGATCCGTCAATTCAGGTAGTAATTCCGGAAGAGTTTTTTCAAAATCCGAACATTTGGCATGTGAAGGTGCCATTGGTCAACTATGCCACTGTGAAGATGCACCAGTCAGATCGGTTTCTGCGTCAATTTAGATTCCGACAACCGATTCCTGTGGCACCTGAGGTGCTCGATGATGAGCACAAAGTCGACTTACGGCAGTTGCATACGGATTGGCTAAGATTTTGGTCAGCGTATATCGAATTGTGGGAGAATCGGTATGATTATATACCTACTCGGGAACCGATCATCGTTCTTGAGTTAGCGTGCGTGCCAGAATACATGCCATAGTTGAGGATCCATGGCAAGCCGTATTTATTGTCAAAAGAGGAGAGGCGACAGCAACTTCGTGAACAAAGGGAACGACAGGCCCTTTAAATCTAAGGAGAATTGATGATGAGACGGGACCATCAACAGCGTCGACACAACCACCGGGCCCATCAACAGCGCTCACACAATCATTGGGCCCAACACTTTAGCCGACAACACCCACATCACAGCCTTTTCAGATTTTGCCAGGTGCATACCCTAGCCCTTATATGTATCCTACCCCTTATAAGTGTCCTTTTCCAGTCCCATGGCAGGTTGGAATGCATAGCCCCATTTAAGTCCGTTTCCGACTACTCCGACTGGCCAGTCGATCTATAGACTGTCGTCATATGAGGGATCGCACGAGGCGCCGTCGGGGAGCTCTTCCTTTTACCAATCTCTTTCGCCTTACGGGATTCATACACCTCCGCCATGTGCAATGCAAACACCTCCCCATTCAATATTTTATCAAGGTAGGTCATCATCCCAACACCCACAACTGACCCTTCACGAGGAACCGAATCCCGCCTAAGGTTCCACAACCCCCACCGAAAGCTAGAAGAATGAGGAATCCAGCGCGTAACCGTCGACCACCCCCATAAGGCACTGATTCCGACTGGCACCAACATTGATTCCGATTGTCATTATTTTATTTTTATTGTAATTTTTTATATATTTAATAAAATAAAAGATGTTTTTAATTTTTATTGTAATTTAATTTAATTTTTATATCTTAAATAAAATAAAAGTTATTTTTTGTAATTTAATTTTATATATTTAATAAAATAAAAGTTGTTTTTACTTTTTGTAATTTAATTTTATATCTTTAATAAAATAAAAGTTGTTTTTTATTTTTTTTTAATTTAATTTTATATCTTTAATAAAATAAAAGTTGTTTTTTTATTTTTTAGTATTTTTTTTGTAATTTAATTTTTTTATATCTTTAATAAAATAAAAGTTATTGTTTATTTTATTTTGTTTGTAATTTAATTTTATATCTTTAATAAAATAAAAGTTGTTGTTTATTTTTTTTGTAATTTAATTTTCATATCTTTAATGAAATAAAAGTTGTTGTTTATTTTTTTTGTAATTTAATTTTATATCTTTAATAAAATAAAAGTTGTTTTTTATTTTTTTGTAATTTCATTTATTTTTATGTCCTAAATAAAATAAATGTTGTAATTTATTTTTATTTTTATTTTTTATATATAGAAATTAATAAGAAATGGATGAATTAGGACTAAATTAAATAAGTGAAAAAGTATGACGGGTTAATTTGTAATTTTATCAAGATGGATGTTGATCCAATGTATGAATTTTGAATGATCGTAAGGGGCAAAATAAGCATTTAGCAATTAAATGATAAGGAGACTATCAACTATTCCAATTTGGACACGAGCGAGATGTATAGCCTGGGTTCCTATACCATCGGCATAACTTCCGTTGGTTGGTTGTTTCTCGGATATCCATATTGTTGCGTATTCTAGTCGAGTAAGGTCGACCCTTTGGTTTGCGACACAGTTCTCTATTTGGCAACAGCTTATACAGAGCAAGCGACACAGATGGCCACTTACGTTCATCCAGGACTGGTGGGAATACGTGTCTCCACACGTTGTACATGTATTCTATTTTATACACTTCATCGACATAGCTCATGGGATCCAGCCGGAGATTCTGACAAGCCGCAATTACATGTGTGCATGGATAACGAAGTGCATCAAATATCCCACAGTCGCATGTCTTATTTCTCAAGTGTACACGATATTGCTGCGAATAATACCTTGGTTCGGTCTGTCAAACTCCGTCACACGAAACCATAGGTTGTCACGATCGTGACACACTGTGTGCATGGTGTTGGCCCGTGCCTTCCCCTCGTTAATTTCTCGCAATACCTTCGCGCACCATACATGGCCTCCTTGCATTTGGCCTTTATAACTCGCTGCTCACTTTGAAAATAGTGTCGCTAAATGAAAATATGTCTCTCGCACAACCAATGTTATCGGAAAATGATGCGTTCCTTTTAGAATAGAATTTATGCATTTGGCCAGGTTTGAGATCATATGACCATATCGTAGGCCGCCGTCGTATGCTTATGTCCACTGTTCAAAAGGTATGGTGTATAAGTAGTTTGCGCCTTTTTCGTTAACTGAGCGTAAACTCGCTAACGTCTCGTGAAAATAGTCCTTATTGATCTCGTACCCTGCCAATATAAGTTGATAGCAAATATTACATACCCCTCTTCAATTAAGAATAAATTGAATATTACAAACGAAATTATATTAATAGATATTACATACCCATGTTGGTCACTTACCGTCGTTCACTTGTAAATCGATGTTGCCCGTGGTAGCTGGACGCAACATGTCTTAGGCAATATCGATGGTGTGTGCGATGCCACAGACTTCCCTGTCATTCTATTGCGGCTAGTATTGCAGGCCCCGATCCGATATAACGCATATATCAGGTTGGGGGCAAACATGACTCCTTAACCTAGATAGAAAGAAATCCAAGTCATCAACTGACTCCCTCGGTGTTATTGCAAACGCAATTGGAAGGATTCTCCCACTGCCATCCTGTGCCACAGCTAGCAATGGCCGATACGTATATCTACCATACATAAAGGTACCGTCAATTTGTACCAATGGCTTGTAGTATAGAAATGCGTCTCGGCATTACTTAAATGTCCAGAACAAACACTTGAACACTTGGCATCCACGGAGCAATCGATCATTGTAGTACGTCGGTTCCGTTTCAAGGTCATTATCTTTGCCTTTAGACATATCTCTCCAAAGACCGACACTCTCGCCACACTTTATTATATGAAGCGTCCCACCGACCATGCAACTTTTCCAGCGCCTTCTGCTTAGCTATCCAAGTCTTCCGATAAGAGGGCGTGTACCCCAATTGGCTACGAATATTGCCAATTAAGGCTGGTACTGTAGTCTTGGGATCTGCCTTCACTGTCGGTATTATTAAGTTAGCCAACATCTCTGAATCCATCTTCGGATGATCTTGTGAAACACCTGTCAACGAAGTACGTTAAATAATGCAACATTACGTAATATCAGTATTATTTAAAAACATTAAACACTTAGTGATAGTGTACCGGCAAGACATATATGTGGACCTTTGTACTTTTTGATCTCCCACAAGCCTGTCATTTTCCTCAACGAGGCCATGATTTTCCATGAACATGTACCGTCTTGCACTACACACTTAGCCTCGTACTTATCGAGTTTGGATGTAACTACGTTGTAGTTAACCCCGTTCTTGATGATATATTGTTTCAATGCACCAAGAAAAGTATCATTGTTGGAAAACTCTTTACCAACTTCAAATTCGCCCGAATCTAATGATGAACTTGTACGGTCACACCTTCTGTGTGGTAGTTCAGGAAACTCCAATGCATCTTCTTGAGATAGATCGACATTATGCATGTGGGCTGGAGGCGAGTACGCTCTAAATCGCATATCTTCTTCTTCTTCATCTGAACCGCCTTCAACATCTTCAGGTACGGTTGGAGCAGGCTCCGATTTAGAAAATAATGCAACTTCTGCACCATCGGGGCCGGGCTCTTGAGGTGGATCCACATCGGACATTCCCAATCATATGTGGATTGACAACCACTAGAAGTTGATGACATTCCGAATACATATTTCTAGCGTCGAACGTCAAAGAAAGGATATGTATGTCCCATCCACCAACCGAGTGTCGTGCAGGGTTGTGTTTTCCATACTACCACCCAACACGAGCGCTTCCATATTTTGCTTCCCACTACCAGAGTGTCGGCTTGGGGTCGTGTATTTCCCTCGAACAGCAGTAGATGTTGAAGTCGAAGGAAGATCACTTGGCAATGAAAATTGTACATGTACCTCAAGATAGGGTGATCCACTGGGAAGATGAGCCTTCACTATTGCCTCCAAGCTCCGAGGACCTTTGATGTTGATTGAGTCATATCTCACGGGATCAACCGAATCACAAAATCTATACTTAATAGATTGAACTTCCATTGGCATTGTTCCGAAGATTTTACGCCTAATTCTTTTGCGAAGTTCTGTCAAATCTATATTCCGGTTAAAAATCAGTCGCGCTGTGTTCTCCGATAAAAAAATAACACCATTTTCGGTGTCACAAACCTCACCATCATAGTAAATAACAGCACTAATACATTCACTCATCTTCAGTTTCTATTTTACTTTTGCCTCAATTTTTATTATGCAACCTGAGAATGAAATTTGGCTCATTTATAGTCTAAGGATTGCTAGAGACTACTGTAGCAAAAGAGCGTCCACGTGGGAGCTTTTTTCAGTACTCTTGCTGACAGTGCATCCTGCTTGAAGCGTTTTGGTCACTATTTGTTCAGAAACGTCTTCTCAAAATTATTTTACCAGAGACTACTATAGCAAAAGAGCGTCCACGTGGGAGCTTTTTTCTGTACTCTTGCTGATAGTGCATCCTGGTTGAAGCGTTTTAGTCACTATTTATTCAGAAACGTCTTCTCAAAATTATTTTGCTAGAGACTACTGTAGCAAAAGAGCGTCCACGTGGGATCTTTTTTCGGTACTCTTGTTGACAATGCATCCTGCTTGAAGCGTTTTGGTCACTATTTGTTCAAAACGTCTTCTCAAAATTATTTTGCCAAAGACTACTGTAGCAAAAGAGCGTCCATATGGGAGCTTTTTCACTATTTGTTCAAAACGTACTCTTCTTGACAAAGAGCGTCCAGCATCCTTGAAGCATTTTGGTCACTAATTTTGTTCAGAAACGTCTTCTCAAAATTATTTTGCCAAATACTACTGTAAAAAAAATTCAAATAATTTTTTTTTGCTGATATATTTTTCCCAATACCTAAACTTAAAATTATTTTAATTAATTAACTCTAAAATCTAGTTCATTAATTTTTTCCTAAAAATCCTAAACCCTAAGACCCTAAAAAATCCTAAACCGTAGCCCCAAAACCTTAAAAACTTATACCCTAACACTAAAAATAACTGAAAAACCTATCGGGGGGAAAGGGCAAAAGCGCATCCACGAGGGAGCGCTTTTGCCACATCAGCAAAGCGCGCCCTCAAAGACGCGTTTTTTGCTGATGTGGCACAAAGCGCTCCCTCGTGGACGCGCTTTCCTGATGCATCCCCTGAAAACGCGCTAACGTGGAAGTGTTTTCGGGGAAAATGGCCATTTCCGGAAAATAATTATTTTTAGGTCCTTTTCCGTAAATTTTTTTAAAATTTGGTATTTTCTGGTAAATTGGCCTAAATAATGTCTATTACGTACATTTTTTTTTTTAAATCTAACTCACGCGTAATCTTTTTTTACCGCTAAGATTGATGCGCTTTACCAGTAGCCCTTTGATGCTCGCAAGCATTAATTAGGGGTGTGCAAATTTCGGGTAAAATCGAATAATTTAGTTAATCGATAGAATTCGGTTAATAGATTGGTTAAACGAATTAATCCGGTCAGGGGTCGGTTAATAATTTTTCGGAAGTTCGGTTAACGGTTAATTCAGTTCGAAATCAGTCGGTTAACCGAATTAACCGAATTTAATAAATAATATTATAATATATAAGTATTCGGTCGGTTCAGTTAGTTTTTTAGAAATATAAATTAATTGGACGGTTAAGTCGATTAATTTTTTATATGTTTTATACTTGTTTTAACCAAATATATATATATATAAAATTCGGTTAATTCAGTTAACCGACCGAATTAACCGAAAAAGTTCTGTTTGGTTTTTTTAAAAATTTAGTTCGGTTAACAGTTAAGAGTTTAAAAGGGTTGATTAATTCAGTTACTAGTAGTTCGAGTGGGTTAACCGATTGACCACCCCTACCGATAGTAGTATCCCTTGACCTTTGCTATCACTAAAAAGAAATAAGGTGGGGCAATTAAATTTATTAAATTAATTTTTTTGAAAATTTATTTTAAGGTTAAATTACATTAGTAATATCTAATTATTAGTTTCTAAACTCAAGATTTTTATTTTAGTTGTTAATGTTATCAACATTTTATATTTTAGTCACTCATTTCATCTGCAAAAAGGGAAAGAAAAGCCAGAGAAACGCGAATATAGCAAGAAAAAAAACCAAAACTTGTATTTTGACAGTGGCTATAAAAGGCCGAATATATTTGATGTAAAGAGGGACGCATATATACAAAGAATACAAAAATTAGAACACAAAAAAAAAAAAAATCAAAGAACAGAGGTGATTTCCGATTGTTCCATTTCGCTTAGTTTTTTTTTTTTTTATATATACATTTCCTTTTGATTCATGCAAATATTTTTTTTAATATACAAATACTACTAAAAATGAATATAAAGTTTACCTTTCGATTTGCGCTGAAAAAACGAAGTTTCTTGACTTTTTGGCCACTGTGTGTGATGGCGCGTGCGGTGACGCGTGCTGCGGTCTGTCACCGGAGCCATGGCCGGAGGCTGGAAGAGAAAGAGCTTTTTTTTGAAGCTCTATTGATTTTTTTTATTCTGAAATGGCTTCAAAATGTTTTTTTTTTTAATTTTTTGTTTATATAGGCTAGTGAAACGGTGTCGTTTTGGTGTGGTCAATTAATGACCAAAACGGCTTCGTTTAAGGGCCAAGATCCGCGCGTTGACCCGACCCGGGGAGGATCCACGTGTTTTTATGCAGATGAGATAATTGCTCTTTTAGTCGTTTCGCATTTTCTTCCTTTTAAATCAAGTTCTCATTATTCCCAATTTTGCCTAATAATTTTTCCTCTATTTCAATTTGGTCTGCATTCGAACGGCACCGTTTTAGAGTGTGGGGTTATTTTATATTTTGGTCCCTCTACGTTGCGCTCGCATCACGATTTGGTCCTTTTACCTTCATTTGTTCTTGTTGTTGCCCTAAACTCCTATTTTAAATTCAATTTAGCCCCTGTTTTACCTATTTTACTTTATTTTCAAATTAATTATTTTTAAATATTTATTATTATATTTACTGTTTTTAATATTTTCATTATTATATCTATTATTAGTAGTATTAATCATAATCAATACTAGTATTACTTATTTTCCTATTGATTCTATCTCTTTTATTACTATTATTATTAACCAACGATAATTATTTTTATAAATATATTATAAGTTTCTACCTTTTACATTATTCCACGTCGGGTTCACCAAGATATATTTACTATTTTAGATTTTGCCGTATCGTTTTTTATTTTATTTTATTTTTAAAAAATTTGTTATAATATCCCTTAATTGTTTTATGTATATCATTTATCTTATATTACTATTTTATTTTTATATTTGATCTTATATGTAAAGTTTCATATTCATTTCTTAGTTTTTATCTTTCACATAGATCTTTTGAATTATTATTGCTTACTTTATATCTTTATTTGTTATTCATGTTCTTTTATTTGTTCATTATTCTTATGTTTGCATTAGCATGGTCATTTTATTACTTGTATCATTTGTTATTTTATGTTACTCTTGTTGGAAAATTTGGACATCACATATATAATAAGGATAATTACATGTTATTATTTATTATCATGATAGGTTAGCCCAAATTAAAAGTGATCTAATTTGGTTAGAATTTTATTGGGCTTTTCATTATTAAATAAAGTATGGGTTAAATATGTGTAGATATTCTTCTAATCAAGTTCTAATTAATGATGGGCTAATTAGAATTTGCTAATTAGATTTTGATTAGAACTAATATGCCAATGTTATAAATATTAGGGTTATGGTCCCCAAATTATACACAAGATATCTTTTCTAATATCCCATCATTAGGAAAGAGAGAGCATATATTCTTTGAATTTCTTGTATGCTAATTTGGAAGATCAAATCCCCAAGATCCGACAAAACTTCAAGAAATTCATAGATTCAGGTATGCTTCCGCTTTTAGTTTTATTCTTGATTTATTCTTGATGATTTGACATGATAGATCCTGGTTTATTAAGTTGTATTTTTAGATTTATTTTACAAATCTAACAAGTGGCATCCGAGCTTTGTCATGTTGAATCATTGAGAAAGAATTTATTCTTTATGAATTTGATATTTTAATTTTATGTTGAATCTTTGAGATTCTTGATAATTTTGGGTTTTGATTCTTTAAATAAAGTTTTAAGGTTTTATAAATATAATCTAGTTTGATATTTGCAAGGCATGTGATTATTATTTTAATCTTATATGACATTTAAAATATATATAAATATATATATATATATATATATATATATATATATAGAAATTGATTCATATATATGTTTTGTTATATAATATATGCATGCTTTGATTGGTTTAATGCATGTTTTGGAAATTTATATATATATATATATATATATATATATAATTATCTTTCAAATTTGATTGAAAGATGAAATTAAGGTAAATATTTTGAAACAAATAAATTGATTTTGGCTTTTAATTAAGAATGTCTAATATTTTAAATAGATTAGTTGAAACAAAATGTCGCCAAAGTGACCTCTTTTGTGTAGACTAATTCATTTGAAATATCAAGATGGTTATATGTTTTTATGATTCATGCGTTTATTAATTGACCCAAAGGTAAGTTAATATTTGACAGAATTTCAACGACATCTGTGGTGATAAATGTGTGACAATTATAAGGTATTTTATGTGAGCAATAAGTTAGTCCAAAGATTAATTAATTGTTTGACATAATTTATTGTCAATGTTTGATTACTACAACAAGAGTACCGCTTACTGTTAATATTACTGTCCAAAGACTTGATATTAATGTTGTGTTTGGTATCTTGAGATGGGATTAGCCATTATCCTGAATTTATTGTTTACTTATGAATATTGATGTGAGCTTATTTTTATTTATTTTTTGTTTTATATTTAGCTAATTCATATTCTACTGCCACAATATCTACTAATATAAATTCTATACCCGTGCTTAATGGGACTAATTTCAATGAATGGAAAAGTGACTTATTTATAGTGCTTGGCTGTATGAACATAAACCTTGCACTAAGGGAAGAACTACTTGCACCTCTCACTGCAAAAAGCACCCCCTATATTAAAAGGGATTTTGAGAGGTGAGATCGTTCAAATTGCAAGAGTCTAATGATCATGAGGCACAGCATTTCAGAAGCCTTTTAGAGGCATAAAATCTGAAAAGATTACTCAGGCCAAGGTTTCCTTGACGAAATTAAGAAACGTTTTGCTAAAAAAACGATAATGTTGAAATGACATCACTTCTGACTTCTTTGATGTCTATAAAGTTAAGGGTTAAGGAAATTCTGAGCGATCTAAGGGCTATGAGTTTTATGATCCTATAATAAGGAATATTTTGAGATGGGAACTGCAACATTTTTGAGGATGTTGAGTTTGCGGGGAGAAATAAGGTTAGAGACATTACTTTTGAGGAGGAATTGGATTCTAACTCAGTTCCTACTATCACTTTTGACGATGTTCAGGTTCTTATACCTATCATTGATCAATAAGTGAATCTAGAACCTCTGCAAGACAATGTTGAACAACTCCCCATTCAAAATGAGATAATTGTTCTAGAAGAACAAACTCAACAACCTCAAGAACAAGTGCCATTAAGGAGGTCCACAAGAGAAAGAAGAAACGTTATTTCAGATGATTATGTTGTATTTCTCCAAGAACATGAGGATGATAATGGAATGATGGAAGATGATCTAATCAACTTTCATCAGGCCATGAAAAGTTTTAATTCTCAAAAGTGGATTGATGCAATGAAAGATAAGTATAAATCTATGCAAGACAATAAAGTTTGGGAACTTGTCCCATTACCTGAAGGTGCAAAACCAATTGGCTGTAAATAGATATTTAAAACCAAGAGAGATGCAAATGGTAATGTGGAAAGATATAAGGCGCGTCTTGTAACTAAAGGATATACTTAGAAAGAATGTGTTGATTTTACAGAGACTTTCTCTCCAGTTTCATCGAAAGACTCCTTTAGGATAATCATGGCGCTTGTTGCTCATTTTGATCTTATGTTACATCAGATGGATGTTAAGAATACGTTTCTTAATGGCGACATTGAAGAAACAATTTATATGGTGCAACCAGAAAATTTTGATTCGGAAGACTCAAAGAATATGGTTTGCAAATTGACAAAATCCATCTATGGACTCAAACAAAGCTTCCCGTCAATGGTACCATAAGTTTCATCAAATAATTGTTTCGTTTGGTTTTGAGATGAATATTAATGATGATTCTGCGTATCACAAATTCAATGGGAGTAAGTACATATTTTTGGTTTTATATGTTAATGACATACTGTTTGTTAATAATAAGTATAGCCTCAATCAATACCCTAAGAATGATTTTGAAATTACAAAAATGTATTAGATTTTTTATATTTTAGCAGTGGAAAGTCTAATGTATGTTCAGGTTTGTATACATTAGAATATTGTGTACACTATTGGGATATTAGGCAGATATTTTAAGCAACCCTGATTTGGACCAGCATCCAAGAGGGTTATAAGGTATTTTTAGAGAACAAAAGATTACATGCTCACATATCAGAGGTCTAATCAGTTAGAGATCATTAGGTATATAGACTCTGATTTTGATGGAATATGGATATAAGATTTTTCCACTAAGGTGCAAATGGTGAAAACAAATTGCAATCTTTTATTCCAATAGCAACAGGAGCACAACAAAGTAAAAACACATAGACTTTAAGTTCCTGGTTGTTAAAGTAAAAGTTCAGAGTGGTTAGGTGCTTATAAAGCATATTAGGACAAACTCCATGATTGCGGATCCGCTTACTAAGGAATTACACCTAAGGTTTTATAAGAGCACATTGCTCATATGGGTGTAATGTCATTTAAAGGATATTTGGTTTTAGTGGGAGTTTGTATTTTTAAATACTTTTATGTTATAGACACATTTTCAGTTATTTCAGTTTAAAGATATTAAGTTTATTTTCTGCAGAAATAAAGTTTATTTGGCTTATTCACACTCTGATTTTGGTAAGGGTTGATCTCACTAAGGAGGACCAGTTGGAAATAGACATGTTTAGATCATATTGCATGTAATTTCCATGCTACACATCCATACTTGATCTATGTCATTTGGTTGTGTTAATATACGTGATCATGGATGGATTTAGTTACGATATATGTAACGAAAGTCGCATTGGTTCTATGTTAACATAATTAATGGACGAGATTGTTCGAAATACCTTTTGGATATGATAGTAAAATTTTGAGCTCATAGGGTTATATAAAGACATGTAATTATAAAGTAATTAGTATATATATGTAGTCCAAGTGGGAGATTCTTGGAAAATTTGGACATTACATATATAAATAAGGATAATTACATGTTATTATTTACTATCATGATAGGTTAGCCCAAATTAAAAGTGATCTAATTTGGTTAGAATTTTATTGGGCTTTTAATTATTAAATAAAGTATGGGTCAAATATGTGTAGATACTCTTCTAATCAAATTCTAATTAATGATGGGCTAATTAGAATTTGATTAGAACTAATATGCCAATGTTATAAATACTAGGGTTATGGTCCCCAAATTATACACAAGATATCTTTTCTAATATCCCATCATTAGGAAAGAGAGAGCATATATTCTTTGAATTTCTTGTGTGCTAATTTGAAAGATCAAATCCCCAAGATCCGGCAAAACTTCAAGAAATTCATGGATTCAGGTAAACTTCCGCATTTAGTTTTATTCTTGATTTATTCTTGATGATTTGACATGATAGATCCTGGTTTATTAAGTTTTATTTTTAGATTTATTTTACAAATATAACAACTCTTTCCCTTAATCATTGAGACGGCCCAAATTTTGCCCGGCCCAATAAACTTACAACCCCAACCAAAAAACCCAAAACAAAAAAAAAACAAAACAAAAAAAAAACAACAACAGACCCAAAATACAAGCCCAAATGGCCCAAAACCACTTTCACCAAAAGCAGAAGAGACAAAACCCTAGCCGAGCCCTCGACCTCCGCCTTCCCCGCCCTCTGCTCTCGCTCCATCCGTCACCGCTTCACGACGCTCCATGGCACGCAAAACACGCAAAAAAAAACAAAAAGGACAAACAATATCGATGAGACAAGTGTTTCTTTTTTTTATTTTATTTTATTTTATTTTATTTTTTCATCTCGGTTATAAAAACCGAACGAGATAATGTAAAAAAGGATCCTTTTTTTTATCATCAATACAAACACAAAAAAGTTTCAAGGCACAAAGCGCAGATCCAAACACACAAAAAACGCAAAAGACTCAAAAGTCGAAAGAAGCGAGAGCCTAAGGTGATCCTTTTTTGAAAGTTATTATTATTATTTTTTTTTGATAAACATACATATAACGATATTTTTAAAATATGTAGTCTAAAAGGAAAAACAAGATAAAATAAAAAATAAAAAATTAATTTTTTACCTTTTTCGCCACAGTGGGCGGTGGCCGAACTCGCCAGTGACGGACGGCGGCGGCTCATTCACGGATTTCCCGGCTCCCCGCAGAGAAAAAAAGAGGAAAGGTGTTTTTTTTTCAAGTGGAGAAATGAATTTTTTCGGTTTTAGCCCTTAAATAGGCCTCCAAACGACGTCGTTTTGGGAGCCTCTCGAGCACCAAAACGACGTCGTTTGCCCAGTCAAACCGAACCCGACCCGCCTCTGTAAAGATCCGCGTGTTTTTGAAGGAAGGGCTAATTGCACCTTTAGCCCTTCCGCATTTTTTATTGTTTTTAATTAAATTTTTATTGTTTTAAAATCTAGACCGTACATTTGGTCCGCTTTTCAATCTGGTCCCCCCCTTAGACGCCGCATTTAATTTTATGGAAAAATTATCCTTTTGGTCCCTCTACCCCTTTTGCGCGTGTAAATAGGCCCTTTTTCTTTTATTTTATTCCGAATTGGCCCCCAAAACTTAATTGTGAATGCAATTTAATCCTATTTTAATTATTTTGCAATCTTTTAGGTCCTTTTTTGCTATTATACTATTTTTATTTCCATTATTATATTTTCATGCACATGTTTATTGTTATTTTGTTTCACTAATTATTATTATTATTATTATTATTATTATTATTATTATTATTATTATTATTATTATTATTATTATTATTATTTACCATTATAATTATTTTATTATAAATATCATTATTATTTCTCTAACATCATTATTGATGCTTCTATTATTATTATTACTACTTATATTTATATTTATTTTCTTGGTTTAATACTATTACTATTATTATGTTTATTACTCTTATTTAATATTGTTATTTTAAATATTATCATATCATCATTATTTATCGTTTTATTTTAACATTATTATTATATTATTTTTTTTGTATTTATTATTACTATTACTATTATTATATTATTTTTTATATGCATATATTTTTGTTAATTACCTTCATTTTATCATTTTTTCTTATCGATGTCACTAATATTATTTTATTATTACCTTTTACTCTTAAACATTACGATTTTTATTATTACCCTTATCATTATTATCATCATTTTATCATCAAATTAATTAACTTAGCATTATTACATATATCATTGTTAATTCTTGCATAACCTAGCTTCGTAATTTATCCCATTTATCGAATTGTGTTGCATTAACCTTTGCTCGAGTCATTAAGTTTTTTTTTCAAATAATCATTCCGTATTAGTAATTCGAGTGAGTCGAGCCCTAACTTCTTCGGGTTAGATTTTTCTCGTTTAAAATTTGAACAACGGGATATCCTTTTTGGAATCACAATTTAAATTTTAAAACAAAATACTTAATCCGAAAATTTGAAATGTCGTGCCTAACTTCTCGGACTCGACACTTAGATACTTCGGGATAAGTTTCTTCCTAAAATAGAGGCAATCTTAGTATTGGAAATCTCGGAAATCGAGCCCTAACTTCTCGGGTTTCGATTTCTCATTTGACGGATAACGGAAGATCCTCTTCAAATAAAAACCAAGTCTCAAAAGCGAGCTTAGTTTGGGAGTTTAAAGTATTGTGCCCTAACTTCTTCGGACGTGATGCTTTACCTCGAAAATAAGAAAGCCTTTACGTCCCTTTCAATTCGATCCAATTTTAAAAATAAAAAGCATTGCATTTTGAATCCCTTTAAAGTTTTCAACACATAGGACATCAATCAATCGATCGGTACCAATTTTGGGCGTGTCGAGGTGCTAATCCTTCCTCATGTGTAATCGACCTCCGAACCCATTTTCTCAAAGTTCGTGGACCAAAAAGCACTGCTTTTAGTAAATTAAATGTTTTATTAAAATAAAGGTGATCCGATCACACCAAATAAAGATCGGTGGCGACTCCTTTCCTTTTCTTTTTCAAAAATTGAGTCGACCGCGTCGTTCATCGCTTCAAAAATGGTTACAACAACTTGGCGACTCCTTTGGGAAGCGAGGTCAAGCCATCGATTGATTGATTTTGTCCTTTTAACTAAAATGGTTTTGAAAAATCATGCTTCTTTTAACGCATCTTCAATATTAGCCTTGTAAATACTTTGGCATTGCATTGCATGACCGTTGTGGTCACACCTTTAAGTGGGAGCGAAGCTATGCCTTCGTGAGGTTTTCACCTCGCATGGGCTAGTGGATCGCTTTGAATACATCCGTACCTATGTCTCCGTGAAGTTTTCACTTCGCATGGCCATAGGAAAATGTATTCCCCAACCGAACTTCGGTCGCATGAGCCTATAATGGGTGAGGATCGAGGAATCTGCTGGTTCGGGAACCTCGAACTTTAGAACTAAGCCGCATATAGCAAACCCAAGAGCCCACCTTAGGTAGAGCCATGGCAAACCTTAGTGGTCACCCGGATAGGCGTTGCTTATTTTACTTACTTTATATTCGTGGTACTAACTTTTGTGTTTCTTTCTTTCGTGCATATCATTTCATATTTTAAAGAGACATCGATTCACGGTCCGTTTCTGAGTTGGGAAGCTGGTTATGGAAAGCGAATTCCTTGATAAAGTAGAAGACAATGCGGTAGTCCGCATATGGTCAGAGCAATGCCAAATAGAAAAAGAGATAGCTTAGTCGAAGGGTATGTGCCGAGCTACTAACTTCACCAATATTAGTGTCACGTGAGCGAGCTCCGGAGTTGAGAGAAATTTGGACTCAGTGGGATGATGAAGCGAAGCAGCTGTTCTATGGTACTTACGGTGACCTGCCTTACTTGCTTGAGGTCAAAATAGACAAGCACTTGTTCCGAGCAATGACCCAGTTCTGGAATGCCGCTTATAGCTGTTTCTCCTTTGGGAAAGTGGATCTGGTTCCCACAGTGGAAGAGTATATGACCTTGTTACATTGCCCGAGAATTCAAGTTGACAAAGCTTATTCCAAGGCGGTTAATGGCCCAACCTTCGCGAAGAAGTTGATGAATATCACCGGAATGAACGAACAGTGGGTCTCAGCTAGAATGCAAAAGAAGGGCGAGGGTAAATGCATACCCTGGATATGTTTGAGAGACCTGATTACGGCGCATCCCGACACGAAGAAAAGATAGACATCTTGGCCTTGTGTATTTACTGGCTGGTAATCTTCCCAAAGCTTTAAGGCACATTGATGAAGCGGTTATCGATCTATTCAAATGGGTTGGACAAAGGGTCACACCTGTTCTGTCATCTTAGCCAAACGTTCGGATCCTTGACCGCATGTCGGAGAAGAGGTGAAAGCGGGTTTATTGGATGTCTTGGTTGTTATTGGCTTGGTTCCATAGTCACTTTTAGAAAATAGAAAGTGTCTTATCGGTTCATGTCGGAAAAGTACTCCCGCTAGAAGAGATAGCAACTACGCCTAGAAGAGGATGTGTCCGAAGAAAATTGGATCGCGCTTCCAAAACCTTCAAGAGGATGACATCGAGTGGAAAGCTCCTCGGATGATTCTGACGGATCCTTTATCGTTATTGAAGCTTTGACCGGGTTCCCTATTGGGAATTTGGGGTGCCACCGCCACGCCTTTCTTTGGTCCTAAGACAAGGTATGGTTCAAGGCGGTTTGTACCAACGACATCTGGCTAGCTCAATGCAAGTTTTTATATGAAGGGGAAGCTATAAGAAAAGGGTTAAAGAGATTTCTAGTGCACGAATCGATTCACGAATGAGAAGATTATCTACGGGCAGAGGACGACCAAGAAATACCTTGAATGGAGGGCTAGGAGAGTCAACGACAACATTCTTGAGCCAAACCCAGAAGGCGCCCGATCAAGAGAAGAATGCATGCGAGTGGTCCCATCAGAATTAGAAATTGTGAAGCAAGATTTTGAACGGATGAGCTCAGAACTCAGGAAAAGGATAGAAAGGTTGGAGGAAGAAAAGATGCTCCTCCGGTTAGAAGTGGACGGTCAAAAATCAGAGGCTGAAAAACTCAGAAAGAAAAAGCGAAAAGTAGAGGAAGACCGAGATAACTTGAAGATGGAGTACAAGAGGATGCGCTTAACGATAAAAAACACGGGATTAGGAAAAACTACGAGCGAAGGCGTGAAGAGGTCCGAGAGGAAAAAGCCAAAGTTAGCGGTTGAGAGAAAAGTTTCATGAAATACGAGCCTTGAAAAGACTTAGAAGAGGCGGACGAAAGACCAAAAAGAAAAAGGGATTAGAAGCTAGAATAGCCGAGCTTGGGTGATCTCTACACCATTATCGGAGTCGAGACTCGGAAGGCCAACTAAAGACAAGCCCTAACAGAATAGAGGAAATGAAAGGTAGGGTTGAAGAATTAGAATCGACATTACACAGTAGCGAGCTCCGGATTGAGCTTCTAGAAACGAGGGAAGACGTTGGGAGGAAGAGCTTCACCATGCTTGCGAGCAAGTTCGGAGCCGGGACTACCTCATGGGAGAAGCAATAATCCAGATTCGAGAAGTAGCTGATCACCTACAGACTTTGGCTGAGAAGGCTGACATATTGGGCATGAGATATGGGCTACCACCGGGTCGTGATGAAGAGCTAATCTCTCTGCTTGGAAAAATCAAAACCTTAGGTCTTAGGGCTAGGACATATTTGTAATCTACTTTATGTAAAGGGTTTTGCCTTCTAATAAAGTTTTCTAAAATGAAGTTGATCAGAATCGATGTCTTCTTCCTGCATTCATGCATTTGCATTACATCATATTACATGCATTAAAGATTATAAAAAGAAGCCTAATTGGTTAAGATTAACAGAGAAACAAGAGAGAAATCTAGAACTGGACATCACTAAGGGACTCGTGCTAAGACAAAGAAAATGGATCAAAGATTTGAACAATTTCAGAAGGAGATGCAAGACGGATCATGAGAGCAAATAATGAAACTCCAAAGAAGATATGATAGAACGGATGCAAGAGTCCCAAAACAACATGATGAGCACCGGCGCAACTATTAGCCAATGAACGAGGAAAAGGCGCCATTGCTAGTTCAGAATAATGACTACCACCTTACCCTCCGGATTTACCCGCAAATACCCAAACACCACGAAATAGGTCCCCAAAGGACGCCTTTTGTTATCGAGCCACGCAGTGCGAGTTGAGACCGCAATGCCGGCGACTTTTCGATTTGGTTCGGGCACTAATCCGGAGAAGGTCCGGCTAACCCTATAGTCCCCGACTTTGATGAAATGGTGAAATGGATAAGGCAAAACGAACTTTCCCGGACAACTCGAGGATCGTTGCAAATGGTTGGAAGAAAAGTTTAAGGAAATAGAGATCACGACCATCGCTACGGAGTGGGCGCTAAAGATTTGAGCCTAGTCCGGACCTCATACTTAGCCAAAGTTCAAGACCCAGTTTTTGAAAAATACAATGGGACCGGTTCTTCGGCGCACATCATGATATTCATCGACGAATGGTGGGATATGTTAACAACGATCAACTGCTTATTCATTGTTTCTAAGATAGTTTGGCCGGGGCCGCGGCCAAATGGTACAATTAGTTCAGCCGTACCCAGATCAAGTCGTGGAAGGACCTAGCACAGGCCTTCCTGAAACAATACGGGCACGTAGTCGATATAGCTCTGATCGAATCACGCTCCAAAATATGGAGAAAAGCCAAACAAAAGTTTCGTGCAATATGCCCAACGGTGGAGGAAGTAGCCACAAGTTCAAATACCGCTCACTGAAAAGAGACAACCATCTTTGTTTGTCAATAGTTGAAAGCTCCCTTTATTAATCACATGCTTGGAAGTGCCACAAAAGTTTTTTCGATATTGTCTTTGTCAAGGAAATGATCGAGAATGCAATTAGAAGCGGTAAAATAGAGGTGGAGAAAGTACTAGAAAGACGGTCCCAAGAAGAGGGAGAGTGATATAAACAACATAGGTAAAGGTTATTCAAAACCTATTCTGTGAGCGACCAAGGACTATGACCCCGATCATCGAGTCCCTTTAGACAGAGTCCAACACAAGGTAAAATACGGAGAAAATCTAATTTACGCCTATCCAGTCCATACAAGAAATGTACGAAATTATTTGACGCACACGTTGTCTCCCCCCATTACTTAAAACCCTTGCAACCCCTGTACCCTAAGTGGTATGATGCGAACGCACAGTGCGAATACCATGCAGGAATCGTGGGGCATTCTATAGAGAACTGTCTCGCTTTTAAGAAACTAGTGGAAAGACTGATCCAGATGAAAGTTATAGAAGTCGATGACACCTCTTGCAAGAGGCACCCGCTACCTAATCACGAGGTCAACATGATAGGCGAGGATGCGAGAAGAAGAGTTAAAAGGGATATTTCTGATGTGAAAACCCCAATGAAACAGGTCTGGAAGGAAATGATAAAAAGGGGATTGGTTGTGACATGTCCAAGGGGAGAACATGAAGAGACACGAAAAAGCTGTGAATTTCATGACTCAGAAGGGCACGAAATCCAAAGTTGCACCGAGTTCGAATCTTTGACAAAGTGCAATGATGGATAATAAAGAGCTAGAATTCTTTGAAAGCAATGAAGGTAGGAAAGAGGGTAACATCTGCACGTTGGAGGATGAGTCGTGACAAAAGCCTCGGAGGCGAAGTTATCCTTTAGTCACCATCTCCGATCAAAAGCGACGAGTAAAAATCGTGATTCAAAGCCTACTACTTTTCATCGAAGACAACCAAAAACTCTCGGGGTTATAATTGCAACGTGGCGACTCACGAAAAGGGGTCATCCCACAAGAGAGCCAGAATATCCTAAGATCGTGATCCAAAACTGCGCCTTTCCATATAAGGATGACAAGAAGGTCCCTGAACTATAAGCGCAATGTGACGATTCACGAGAATGGAGGTTCGCCCAACACTACGAAGAAAACCAAGAGAAAGGCTCCTACACGCCAGGTGGGAAGCGCTATGACCGTCAAATGCAAGAACGGAGCACTCAAAAAGGAAAAACTTGATGGGCGAACAAAAGAAAGAAAAGGGACCAAGCAAGAGACGATATAAATGAGCTAGTGAAGGAGGAAGAAGCTAGAGAATTCTTAAAGTTTTGAAGCATAGTGAATACGATGTCGTAGAAGCATTACATAAACAAATACTCTCAGATATATCGGTGCTAGATTTACTATTAAGTTCTGAAGCACACCGTAACGCGCTGATGAAGGTATTGAATAAAACTTATAACAGTTAACAAGCTGGATCGCCTGGTTAGCAACATAAGTGCTGATAACTTCATTTTCTTTAACGATGATGAGATTCCTCCGGGAGGTACAGGTTCCATCAAGGCTCTCCACATTACCACGCGATGCAAGGGGTACACATTACCAGGGGTATTAGTCGACAATGGATCAGCGCTCAATGTTCTACCACTATCGAGACTGAATCGATTACCCGTTGATAGTTCTCATATGAAGGCCTGTCACAACATAGTAAGGGCATTCGATGGAACCGAGAGGAAAGTCATGGGAAGGATCGAAGTACCTCTTTTAATCGGACCGGGCACATATGAGGTGGACTTTATTGTGATGGATATCCCGCCGTCTTATAACCGCTTCTTTGGGAGACCTTGGATACACTTTCGGCGGCAAGCCCTCATCATTGCACCAAAAGTTGAAATTAATCTCGGAGGGCCGTCTAGTGACCATAAATGTTTGAAGAGGACATCATCATAATCTGTAACAAACAATGCACCCTATTTAGAAGCCAACGATAAAGCGGTGAGTTTTCCTTCCGTTCTTTGGAATTTGTCAACGCAACATTAAATCGTAGAAGGAATAAGGTCCCGATACCTCAATTATCCAAAACCACGAAAATGGGTCTACAACTGATGGTCGGGAATGGAGCTGTGCCAGAAAAAGGACTTGAAAGGTACCTCCAAGGAGAAATCGAGGTCCCAAGACTAAAAGAAAAGCGAGACTTCTTCGGTCTAGGATTCAAGCCAAGCGCAAAGTAAAAAAAAGAAGAGTCAGAGAAGAAACAAGAAAGAAGGAAGGCACGTTTGAGGGGAGATGAGATGAAATGGCAACCGATGATAATTCCTCATATTCGTGAGACCTTTATTTCAGGAGGGGTTATCCATCCGGACGAGAAACACAAAATGAAGAAATCGCGCATGTCAACGCTATATCTGAGGGGGAAATTGAGGAAGAAAATCGGAATGGCATCCGCCCCTATGAGCCGGGTAGCGTTCTAAACAATTGAACTGCGGAGGAGATTCCTATAGCCTTTAGAACTCATTCAGAGTAATACTCGGAACACACTTATTGCTTTAAGTCTAGAAGCAATAAGAACCCCTTTTGTGAAACATGAATTTGTATAAGCCATCGTTATTTTCAATGAAATACATCTCCGCTATCTTTTGAGCAAATTTTCTTTTATGTTCATTTCATTCATTCATTATTCTTTCTTTAAATATTCTTCTAAACATTTCTATTCTTCATTTATCATACCAATAAACATGCCAAGATTCTATGATTCTATGAGCCTTTATTCATTTCCATAACAGTCTCAGGATATCAATGATTTGAGTAACGCTACCAATAACTTAGAATGTCCTTTTGAGCAAGATATGGGTGCGGAAGATTTTCGAGGATTTTGGAGATGACCAAGGTCGTGATTTAGCTCTGAGCTGTTAAGGATGGTAGAACAAGAGGAGAAACAAATCGTACCTCACAAAGAATCGGTGGAAATAGTGAACCTAGGAAATGGGCAAGAAAAGAAAGAAGTGAAGATTGGAGCTAGTATCACCGCAGAGACAAAGTAAGACCTTATTGAGTTACTCCAAGAATTTAAGGATGTCTTCGCATGGTCATATCAAGACATGCCCGGTTAAGCTTCGATATCGTGGTACACCGTTTGCCCATAAAAGAAGAATACAAGCGGTCCAACGAAACTTGGAGGATGAGTAGGATGTTTTCTTGAAAATAAAAGAAGAGGTAAAGAAGCGGTTTGACGCAGGTTCTTGCAAGTGGTTAAGTACTCGAATGGGTAGCCAATATCGTCCCTCGTCCCTAAGAAAGATGGGAAAGTACGAATGTGTATGGACTACAGAGATCTAAATAAGGCTAGCAGAAAGACAACTTCAGTTACCTCATATCGACACCTTGGTGGACAATACGGCGGGTTATTCCTTGTTCTCATTCATGGATGGATTCTCGGGATACAACCGGATAAAGATGCTTCACGAAGACATGAATAAAACCACATTCATAACCATGTGGGAACCTTTTGCTATAAAGTAATGCCATTTGGGTTGAAGAATGCGGAGCAACATATCGAGAAACCATGGTGACCCTATTCCATGACATGATGCACAAGAAAATTGAGGTTTACGTCGACGATATGATTGCCAAGTCTCGGGCCGAAAAGGAGCATATCCAAGTCTTAAGGAAATTATTTTAAGGTTGAGGAAAGTCCAAGCTGAAGCTTAACGTGAAGTGTACCTTTGGAGCTAGATCGAGAAGCGCTAGGATTTATAGTCAGTGAAAAGGGAATTGAGGTCGACCCAGACAAAGTCAAGGCTATACAAGAATTGCCTCACCTCGCACGCAAAAAAAAGTTCGAGGTTTCTTAGGAAGGTTAAATTACATTGCTCGGTTTATTTCTGGCCCGGTGAGAAATGTGATCCCATATTTCGTATTCTTAAAAAACACAACCCGGGTGTGTGGGACGAGGAATGTCAGAAGACCTTCGATAAAGTAAAGCAGTACCTGTCCAATCCTCCAGTATTGACATCGCCTAATCCAGAGAAGCCTTTAATCCTCTATTTGACGGTGACTTGATAATTCAATGGGATGTGTACTCGGCCAAGATGATGAATCGGAAAGAAAGAAAAGTAATATACTACCTTAGCAAAAGTTCATCGAGTGTGAAACAAGGTACTCACCGATTGAGAAAATATGTTGCGCCTTGGTTTGGACAACTTTCGAGGCGAGGCGGTACATGTTGTATCATACGACACAGCTCATCTCAAGCTAGACCACTGAAATATCTAATGGAGTCAACTACTCGAATGGACGGATGGCTGATGGCAAATTTTACTTTACGAGTTTGACATAGTTTATGTAAACCGAAGCGATAAAAGGAGTGCAATAGCGGATTTTACGGCTAGTAGAGCTCTGCGATTATGAGCCCTGGACTTTGATTTCCCTAATGAAGACCTAATATGCGTAGCAACCATCAAGAAGATACCACGGAAAGTCGTCCTTGAAACTAAACTTGACGGGGCATCGAACGCTATGGGCAATGGAATTGGGGCGATTCTGGTGTCCCCAAGCGGAGATCATTACCCATTTACACAGTAAATTGGATTTTGATTGTACAAACAATATGGCAGAATATGAAGCTTGTATCATGGGCATCCGTGCTGCTATTGAACGCAAAATTAAGGAGCTGGAAGTATACGGAGACTCTGCATGGGTAATTTATCAACTTAAAGGAGAATGGGAGACGAGAGATCCCAAATTGGTCGAATACAAAAGATTGGTCCAAGAACTAATCAAAGAGTTCGATGACATCACTTTCGATTATTTACCAAGGGGCCAAAATCGGATGGTGATGCTCTAGCCACATTGGCTTCTATGGTACGAGCAAACAACAAGGAGGATATGAGGCCTATACAAATGAGCATTTATGAGGCCCCAGCCCATTGCTACAATGTCGAGGAAGAAGGAAAAATTGGCCCACCATGGTACCACGATATATTGCGGTATATGAAGAATCGTGAGTACCACATCAAGCTACTGAGAGAATGAAAAAAAAGTGCCGAGGAGATTAGCATGTGATTACGTCTTGGATGGAGAAGTCTTATACAAGAAAAGGAAAGATCAAGTCTTTGCTAAGGTGTGTGAACGCCACGAAGCTAAGTTAATCCTAGAAGAAGTCCACGAAGGTGTCTGTGGAACTCACGCTAATGGCTTCACAATGGCGGACAAATAATGAGGTTCGGATTTTTGGTCTACCATGGAGGAGATCAGATCAACTATGCTAAAAATGTCATAAATGCGGTTATGGAGACAAGATTCATGTACCCGTCACCTTTGCATGTTATGACTTCTCCATGGCCATTTTCCATGTGGGGCATGGGCGTCATTAGGCCAATATCTCGAAGGCATCGAGCGGGCATCGATTCATCTTCGTGGTCATCGACTACTTCACGAAATGGGTAGAGGCGCCTCATATGCCAACGTCACTAAATCGGTGATTAGCGGTTTTGAAGAAGGAAATCATTTGTCGATATGGAATACAGGAGGATCATATCGCACAACGCCCGAATTTAAACAATAGCATGATAGCGAGGGGGTTGTAGCCAATTCAACATCAAACACCACAATTCATCACCGTATCGCCTAAAATGAATGGGGCGGTGGAAACGGCCAACAAAAACATCAAAAAGATAGTGGGGAAGATGACTAAGACTTACAAGGATTGGCATGAAAAATTACCGTTCGCGCTCTATGCTTATCGAACGTCCGTCCGAACCTCTACTGGGGCAACACCTTTCTCATTGGTCTATGGGATGGAGGCAGTTCTACCTATCGAAGTGGAAATACCTTCTCTTCGAGTATTGTCAAAAGTGAAGCTAGATGAAGTGAATGGATCCGAGCTCGATATGATCGAGTTGAACTTAATCGAAGAAAAGAGATTGAGGGCTATCCGTCATGGCGGATGTACCAAAAGCGAATGATGCGAGCTTACAACAAAAAGTTCGCCAGGAATTCCACGAAGGGATCTCGTCTTGAAAAAGATCCTTCCCATACAAAAGGATTTGAGAGGAAAATGGATGCGAATTGGGAAGGACCATATGTGGTGAAAAAGGCTTTCTCGGAGGGCACTAATCTTGGTGAGATGGATGGGAAAAATCTACCCAATCCCATAAATTGATTCGGTTAAAGTATTACGCTTGAAGAAGGAAAGGCTAAAGTGAAAACCCATAAAAGGCGCTTCTACGGCCCAAAAAAAAAAAACACGGAGAGGTCAAGTGAAAACCCGTAAAGGGCACTTTGAGACCAAAGGGGCTTTGAGTCGAAAACCGATAAAGGCGGCTCAAATTAAAAGGAGGTATGTGACAATCTTTCTCCCGAATTGGCAAAAGGAGGAATGTTACACCTCGGAACATCTGAAACCTGCAGATCTCCCAACGTCTTTTCAAATCAAATGATCTTGAAAAGGATTCGATGGCGAAGCCAGTTCTGCGATATCTGGGGCACCTACTTTTTCTTTTTACCCATTTTTTGTACTCCAATAATGTTTACTTTTGTTGAATTAATCCAATTCCATTCTTTATAAATTCCATTGTTATTTTAAATCTTTGAGTTGTTTGCAATTGAAATAACGACCCATTGACCCATAATGCTTCTATGAAACGAGTCCCGCCTATTACTCGAAGCTTAAACGGCGTAGGAACCTAAAACAAGGCATTTGTTTAGGAACCACCGCACTTAGGGGTTGGAAACATTCAAGAAGAAAGTCCAAAATTATGACCATTTCTTGATTCGCAGCATAGACATCGAGACAAGATGTTGCCTACGTGCCATGACCTCGACGAAGCGGCGAGCAATTCACCCTAAGATTTTTTAAAGGAAAAATAAGTCGTTCTCACGACATCCCGCATTCATGCAAATGTCCTCCGTAATATCATTTAGTTAGGAGCATCCGATTTATTACAATCATTGCATCTTAACGAAAGATCATCATTCTCACGACATTACGCATTCATGCAAGTGTCATCCATTAGTTAGAAGCATTCGAGTCATTACGACCATAGCATCCTCACCATTTGGCATAAACACAAACATATAAAATCGAGTCTACGGGATATGTCCCTAAAGGACGGTGTAGCAACACTATTGAAGATTGTCCTATTACCATCAACCGGTGATGGAATAGGTTGAAGATTGTCCTATTGCCATCAACCGGTGATGAAATAGGTTGAAGCTCGTCTATTACCATCAACCAAGAATGGAATAGGTTGAAGATTGTCCTATTACCATCAACCGGTGATGGAATAGGTTGAAGTTTGTCCTATTGCCGTCAACCAGTGATGGAATAGGTTGAAGATTGTCCTATTGCCACTGACCAGCAGTAGAATAGGTCAAAAATTGTAGATCTTGTCGCCTAACCATGAGTGGGGCAAGATCGAAGGCAAATCTTGGCTCCCAACCAAAGAGGGAACGTGATTTAGGCCACCGTCCTATTGCCACCGACCAGCGGTGGAATAGGCCAAAATTGTAGATCTTGTCGCCTAACCAAAGAGTGGGGCAAGATCGAAGCGAATCTTGGCTCCCTAAACCAAGGGGAACATGATTTAGGCCACTGATCTATGTCCCCGACCAGCGATGGAATAGGTCAAAATTTGTAATTCTGTCCCTAACCAAGTGGGGAGCATGGTTAAGCTTTAGTCCTATCGCCTTAACTAGAGATGGGATAGGTCAAGACCAAAGACCTCATCTCTCCTGGAGATCAAATGGAGCGATCTAAAATAAAACAAGTCACACCCCATTGGAGTCGCAAGAGAGCAAATTGAAGCCACATAGCGAAGGAGTAGATTGAAGTAACAAGATGCGGTGACCTGGAATGAGGCTACATGAAGAAGAGAAGTACCAAAGAAGTTAGGACTCAGCAAAATCGAGCAAATTTGGTCCCTCTCTATGTCTTTGCTTTATTCCCGTTGCACGACAATGAGCAAAGAGGGGCAGCTGTAGACGGCCCAAATTTTGCCCGGCCCAATAAACTTACAACCCCAACCAAAAAACCCAAAACAAAAAAAAAACGACAACAACAGACCCAAAATACAAGCCCAAATGGCCCAAAACCACTTTCAGCCAAAACAGAAGAGGACAGAAAACCCTAGCCGAGCCGACCTCGACTTCCGCCCCACGCCTCTCTCCGCTCCATCCATCGCACCTTCCACGACGCTCCCATGGCCTGCAAAACACGCAAAAAAAAAAACCAAAAAGGACAGCAATATCAACAGAGATAAGTGTTTCTTTTTTTTTTATTTTATTTTATTTTATTTTTTCATCTCGGTTATAAAAACAGAACGAGATAATGTAAAAAAGGATCCTTTTTTTTTATCATCAATACAAACACAAAAAAAGTTTCAAGGCACAAAACGGCAGATCCAAACACACAAAAAACGCAAAAGACTCAAAAGTCGAAAGAAGCAGAGGCCTAAGGTGATCTTTTTTTTCGAAAGTTATTATTATTATTATTATTTTTTTTTTGATAAACATACATATAACGATATTTTTAAAATATATAGTCTAAAAGGGAAAAACAAGATAAAATAAAAAAATAAAAAAAATTAATTTTTACCTTTTTCTACCACCGTGGGCGGTGGCTGAACTCAATCTTGGCGACAGGAGCGGGCTCATTCGCCGGATTTCCCGGCTCTGCAGAGAAAAAAAAGGAAAGGTGTTTTTTTTCAAATTTGGAGAAATGAATTTTTTTCTCAGGTTTTTAGCCTTTAAATAGGCCTCCAAAAAGACGTCGTTTTGGGCAGGCCTCTCAGGCACCAAAACGACGTCGTTTTGCCCCAGTCCGACCCGAACCCGACCCGCTCCTACAATGATCCGCGTGTTTTTAAAGGGAAGGGCTAATTGCACCTTTAGCCCTTCCGCATTTTTTATTGTTTTTAATTAAATTTTTATTGTTTTAAAATCTAGACCGTACATTTGGTCCGCTTTTCAATCTGGTCCCCCCCTTAGACGCCGCGTTTAATTTTATGGAAAAATTATCCTTTTGGTCCCTCTACCCCTTTTGCGCGTGTAAATAGGCCCTTTTTCTTTTATTTTATTCGAATTGGCCCCAAAACTTAATTGTGAATGCAATTTAATCCTATTTTAATTATTTTGCAATCTTTTAGGTCCTTTTTTGCTATTATACTATTTTTATTTCCATTATTATATTTTCATGTACATGTTTATTGTTGTTTTGTTTCACTAATTTTATTTTATTATTATTATTATTATTATTATTATTATTATTATTATTATTATTTACCATTATAATTATTTTATTATAAATATCATTATTATTTCTCTAACATCATTATTGATACTTCTATTATTATTATTACTACTTATATTTATATTTATTTTCTTGGTTTAATACTATTACTATTATTATGTTTATTACTCTTATTTAATATTGTTATTTTAAATATTATCATATCTCATTATTTATCGTTTTATTTTAACATTATTATTATATTGTTTTTTTGTATTTATTATTACTATTACTATTATTATATTATTTTTATATGCATATATTTTGTTAATTACCTTCATTTTATCATTTTTCTTATCGATGTCACTAATATTATTTTATTATTACCTTTTACTCTTAAACATTACGATTTTATTATTATCCTTATCATTATTATCATCATTTTATCATCAAATTAATTAACTTAGCATTATTACATATATCATTGTTAATTCTTGCGCAACCTAGCTTCGTAATTTATCCCATTTATCGAATTGTGTTGCATTAACCTTTGCTCGAGTCATTAAGTTTTTTTTTTTTCAAATAATCATTCCGTATTAGTAATTCGAGTGAGTCGAGCCCTAACTTACTGGGTTCCGATTTTCTCGCTTAAAATTTGAACAACGGGATATCCTTTTCGAATCACAATTTAAATTTTAAAACAAAATACTTAATCCCGAAAATTCGAAATGTCGTGCCCTAACTTACTGGACTCGACACTTAGATACTTCGGGATAAGTTTCTTTCCCTAAAATAGAGGCAATCTTCCGTATTGGAAATCTCGGGAAATCGAGCCCTAACTTACTGGGTTTCGATTTCTCATTTGACGGATAACGGAAGATCCTCTTCAAATAAAAACCAAGTCTCAAAAGGCGAGCTTAGTTTCGGGAGTTTAAAGTATTGTGCCCTAACTTACTAGACGTGATGCTTTACCTCCTCGAAAATAAGAAAGCCTTTACGTCTCTTTCAATTCGATCCAATTTTAAAAATAAAAAGCATTGCATTTTCAATCCTTTAAAGTTTTCAACACATAGGACATCAATCAATCGATGCGGTACCAATTTTGGGCGTGTCGAGGTGCTAATCCTTCCTCGCACGTAATCGACCTCCAACCCGCTTTTCTCAAAGTTCGTGGACCAAAAAGCATTTTTTTAGTAAATAAAATGTTTTATTAAAACAAAGGTGATCCGATCACACCAAATAAAGATCGGTGGCGACTCCTTTCCTTTTTTTTTTCAAAAATCGAGTCGACCGCGTCGTTTACCGTTTCAAAAAATGGTTACGACAACTGCCTATATTAGTATTAAATGTTATTATATCATGTAATTGTAGTATATTGTTTTGGTACTTGTGTCTTGTAATGTATTAATAATACATTTTACTCAAATCATTATTTTAAAATATATCTCATTTAATTGCCACTTTTTTTTCAAAACTTTATTTCTTAAAATAAAGCAATATTTGACATTTGGGGTTTTGAGAGAATCGTGCCCTAACTTACTGGGCTTTGATTTTTCTCATTAAGTCTGAATGATCAAGTACCTTTTTTAAAATTAAAATATATGATTTTCAAATAAAAATCTATCTTTGTGAATTTAAGATGTTGCGTCTTAATTTATTGGATGTGACATTTTGATATTTTGAGATAGGGATTTCAAAATAAAAGAAAGCAAAATAAAGGATATTTGGTGTTTGAGAAATTCGAAAGGTCGTGCTCTAACTTACTGAGATTTGATTTTTTCTTTTATCCAAATAATTGAATGTCTTTTTAAAGGTTATAAGTTTTGAAAAATCAAAAGGGTCATATTTTAAAACCTTTTCAAATTTTCGATATTAGAACATTAAATAATCAATTAGGTACTAATTTTTGGGCGTTACGAGGGTGCTAATCCTTCCTCTTACGTAACCGACTCACGAACTGTTTTTTTTGAATTTCGTAGGCCAAAATCAATATTTTAAATAAAACAAAAAATATTTTATAATGCGATCCGATCACACCTAAAAAAAAAATTAGTGGCAACTCTGTTTTCGTTTTTTTAAGTCGATCCCCGTTTTTTCAAAATAAAAAAAAAATAGGTTTGACAAGGATAAAATAATAAATTTAGTCTTACATAAATGTAGTTTTGATTCAAAAATAAAATAAAAATTACTTAAAATCTAATTTTTCAATAAAATATATAAAAATCATAAACTATATTTTTATCAAAATGATTTTTAAATAAATTTATATGTTTTAAAATTAATTTAATTTTTTAAAATTTAAGACTAAATTAATATAATGTAGAATGTTAAAGATTAAATTTATTAATTTTTAAAATTAAAATTAAATTGATTAAATTTAGAAATATTAAAAAATTATTATTATACTAAAAATTATAATAATATTTCATTAATGATTTAATCGAATATAATCAAAATATTAAATATCAAATAATTTCGTGATTAAATAAAAAAAATTAAAGTTAAGTTTGAAATTTAACTTTGATTGTCGCGCTTTTACTTTTTCTTCTTCAGCATCGTCGCGCTTCAGCTATAGCGGTTTATCAATTGGATATAATTTCCTAACTACTCACCTAAAAGAGCAGGACAGCAGGTGGACTAGAATTCTCCAAATTTTAATTTCTTTTGAGGTTTCATCCACATTGAACAAAAAATTAAAAATTTAAATATAATAATATTTTTAACCCTTTTTAATTTTATAAAAAATTATTTTAAACTTCTATAAAAAATTTATCTATTTTCATCCTTAAATTTATGTCATTCATCAAAAATGGATGAAAAACTTGTTGAATTGGCATACCAAGTGTCGGATTGATTAAACATGTGGAAATCCACATGAATATCAGAAATAATGCGATGTTTTTAAATTTTAAGGTTTCGGACAAATTGCAGATATTTTTATCCGTTGAATTCCCTTCAAATTGCAAGTTCTGATTGATCTGTATCTGTTTTTTAGGCAAGAAAATGAATGAAAATTTATAGTTTCGCTATTGCTTCTGCTTGGCCCCAGCTATTGTCAAATCTTTTAATATTTAAAGGAAAAATAAATCATGGAAAAGAAGAAAACAATTAAAATTTATAATTTTAGTATTTTTAAAGAAAACTTATAATAATTTTTCTTTTTTAAAAAATTTATAATATTTTTTGAATGTTTAAATAACTGTTGTAATTTTTGAATATTTTAATGAATTTTTATTTTATTTGAGTTTTTAATGAACTTATGCACCAACTTAATCGTCCATTAATATTTTCATCCATTTTGAATATTTTAACAAAAGGAGTGAATTGAAGGAGAAAATAAATTGAAAATTTTATGAAAACCCAAAATAATATATTTTATAAAGTTGAAAGGTTAGAAACATCATTGTCTTTCTTTCTTTCTTTCTTTATTATTTTCAAATATTTGAAATTTTTCATTAATATATATATATATATTAAATTAAATTAAGAAGGGTATAATAGAAAAAGGGAATATTGGTTGTTATTTACAAATTAATTAGTTTATCACCAATGAATTAAGTTAAACTAAAATTTTCAAAACTAGTTTTCTCACTTCAATCTTCAACCAAGTAATGAAAAATCAATATTGGAATCAAAGTTAAAATGAGTGGAATATAAGCATTGCTTAGATAACAGAGCAGATGTTGAAGTTCTATCATGAAAACATGATCAGGACATAATAGAGAGCTCATAATTCATGCCCTTCCTTACTTAATATGCAATCATCATTGAATCCTTATATCATCAAAATAAAGTTTAAGCCTTCAATTTTTTTATAAAAAAATAATTTTCTTTCTTTTGTTTTTTTTTTAATTTAATTGGATACTTGAACTTTCAAAATTCATCATAAAGGCCCTCAAACTTTTTCATAAAAAGCAATTATGCCTTTTTTTTTGCACTCAATTGGGTACTTGAACTTTTAAAATGCATAAAAAATATCCTCAAACTTTTTTCAGAAAAAAAAGTAATTAAACCTATGCTTTTATTAAAATTTAAAAATATAAAATATAAAAAAATATAATGTAAAGAAAATTAAATTTCATAAAAAGAATTTATAAAATTATTATACCAAAAGAAGCATTTTATAATTTTTTATAACTTTTATTGATTTTTATTTTTTATCATTTTTCACTACATGTCACGTTGTGTTGCGATACGTGATGACTTTAATTGAAAAAAAAAACTAGGGACCGTTATTTTTATATTTTTATAAAATTTACAATTTTTAATTTTTTACTATTTTTATAAAAATTCTAACTTTTAATAAATTTTGTATTTTGTATTTTATATTTTAATTAAAATTTAACAATTTTCTAAAATTTATTATTTTTCTATTTTTAAATTTTAATAAGATCAAGAGCTTAATTGCTTTTTTGAAAAAAATTGAGGGTCTTTTGATGCATTTTAAAAGTTCAAGTACTTAATTAAGTGAAAAGAAAAAGCAAGGGCTTAATTGCTTTTTTGAAGAAGTTTGAGGGCCTTTTTTATACATTTTAAAAGTTTAAATACTCAATTGAGAAAAAAAAAAAAGAGGAAAAGCTTAATTTTTTTTAAAAAAACTTGAGAACTTTTTACGCTCTTAAGCTTAAAAATAATGGTCTTGAAATGATGAATGCTCGGCTAACCTGAAGCAGAGTTAAAGAGGATAAAGGTGGATAATAAAAATAAGAAACTTGAGGATGGTATTTGATTGAATGTAACTGTTAGGAACTTAAAAAGGGAAAAAAGGGAGAATTTTTAGGAAAAAATGAGAAATATAGAAATAAGTCTCTTACTTATTTTGATATTTAAAATTGTAGGAGAATTTGGTGCAAAACACAGCAGACATAGAAAGTCGCCAAACTCATTAAATTATCGATAAATTGTGATGAGAAGGTGATCGGTCGTCAAGTTAGGGATAGAATGGAGGTATGTAGGTTGGAGGACAATTTTTCGAAAATTAATTTTTGGTGTTAGGGATGTAAATACTGAAATTAAATTGAATGTATTCTTTCTTCTCACTATAATTATTTATATTTTGATTAAATTATAAAGTAAAAATTTAAAAGTGTAATATATTTTGAATTTAATTTTATAGTTTATTTTAGGATTTAACTCCTCTACTTTTCAAACATTGTTAAAATTCTTCTATTAAATTTGTTGGCATTACATTTTTAAATTTAAAGAAAAAACTTAGTATCCATGTAACAAAAAAAATGACATTATAATGGACTTACATTTAATAAAAATTTTAAAATTCTTGCAATGGACATTGTAATTATTTATTTTGATTAAAATATAGAGTAAAAATTTAAAAGTTGTAAAATGTTCAAAATTCTTGTACTTTTTTACATATTTGAAATTTAATATTTATATTTTATTTTCAAGATTTAGTCTTTCTACTTTTTAAATCTAAAAATTTAGGTCTATTTGTTAATGTTGGGCCTAAATTTTGCCCAAGCCCAATACTAACAGCCCAAAATAAACTAAAAAATAGAACAAACAGTCCAAATGTCCATTTACATTACAACCCAAGACCCAAACCCTAAACGAGGTCCAAATAGCTAACCACAACCTAAACACTCAAAACCCTATCCACGTTGGCGCCCACCGACCCTCGTGCATCGCAGCGCGCCTCAATCGCGCGCCCCAACACTCGCTCCACCACATACCTACAAAATAGGAGAACTAGTTGTAAATAGAAGGCTATAAAAGCCGAATCGAAAGAGTGTAAAATGACCCTTTTTTACAAATATATAGAAGAGAACAGAGAAGCAAAGGTTTATTTTTTTTCTTTTTGTTTTCGAATCTATATTTTTTTTAAAGAAAAGTTTTTTTCCTTTTATACATATTAAAGTTTTAAATATATTTTTTAAAAATAATAATAAATCACCCTTTTTGGAATTCCGGCCACCATGCGGTGGTCACGGCATGGCACAATGTGATCCAAATGATCGGACCCCTGGCCAGATTAAGAAGGGAGAAGGGGAGGTTGAGAGAGTTTAAATATGGTTTTTTTTAATGGGGGTAAAAGTGATTTTTTGGTCAAAATTTTAGCATTTATAGGGGTTATTATACACGTCGTTTTGGGCCTTATTCAGGCGCCAAAACGGCGTCGTTTTGATATTGGACCCGAGACCCGACCCGCCAGGCTGAGAGGATCCGCGTGTTTTGGATTGAGGGTCTATTTGCGCCCTCAATCCTTCCGCGTTTTTATTTTTTAATTAAGTTTTCCTTTTATTTTAATTTTGCCCTTAAATTTTATTTATATTTCATTTAAGTCCCCTAGATGCTGTGCACTTAGGAGGACGGGAATATTTCTCAGTTAGTCCTTCCCTTTTTAGGCGCGTCACATCGGGGTCCTAATTGGATTGTTTCTTTTTTTAATTTGGCTTTTAATTTCATTTTCCTCTTAATTTAGTCCTTATTTTACTTTGTTTTCAAATTAATTATTTTTAAATTATACTTACTATTTTGATATTACCATTATTATTATTATTATTATTATTATTATTATTATTATTATTGTTTTCATTTATTATTATTACTATTAGTTCGATATTATTTTATTATTATTAATATTACTTTTATTTTGTTTACTACTACTTTTTTATTATTATTACTATGAAATTTAAAATTATTACTATTATTTTATTATTAATATTGTTTTTATTTTACTAGTACTATTATTACTACTTTTATTATTTTTAATATTATTTTTAGTTTAATTTTTTCATTATTATTATTACTATTTGTCCTATTGTTACTATTATTTTTATTATTGTTAATATTATTGTTTATTTTAAATTTTTTTCCCTTTTATATTATTATTATCATTCTTTATTATTGTCGTGTTTACATTACCACTAGTCGCTTAGTAGAACATTTTTGTTTACGTCTTAACTGATTTTCAATTTTAAAGGTTACATCGACTTTTCCTTTTACTAGTTTTTTTACCCAAACTCATAAAAATGATTTTTAAACAAGGCAATGTTTCGTGTTTGGAAGTTCGAGGAATCGTGCCCAATCGTGCTGAGTTTCGATTTTCCGTTCGTCCAAATGACTAAATATCCTTTTAAGATTTTGACAGTGTTTTCTTAAATAAGGCAATATTTCATGTTTGAAAATTCGAGGAATCGTGCCCAATCATGCTGGGTTTCGGTTTTTTTGGTTTGGCCAAATAGTGGAATACCCTTTTAAAATTGCAATGCATGAATTGGAAATCATGAAATGATCTTGGTATCGAGGGTTGAAATATCGTGTCCTAACGTGCTGGATGTGGTTCTTCATTTTTTCGAAACAAGAGAATTTCGATATCCAATTCAAATTATTCAAACATTTTCTAAAGGATTCGTATTTTAAAATCTTTTCTAATTTTTGACATTAGGATATTAATCAATCAGTAAGGTACCAATTTTGGGCGTTGTGAGGGTGCTAATCCTTCCTCGTGCGTAACTGACTCCTGAACCTGTTTTCCTAAAATTCGTAGACCAAGTGTTTTATAAGGTGGCCCAATCACACTTCAAAAAAAGATTGGTGGAGACTCCATTTTCCTTTTTAAAGTCGACCCATTTTCCAAACAAAAAAAAATAGTTTCGACAGTTAACATTATTAAAATTCTTTTATTAAATTTGTTGGTGTGACATTTTGAAATTGAAAAAGAAACTCACTTGGTATCCATATAACAATATATATATATATATATATATATATTGTAATGGACTTGAATTTAATAAATAATCTTAACAATGTTTACAATTTTTAAAATTCATGTCAACATTTTAATTAGAGTAAAGTATTTAGGTAAACTAATGACATTATAAAAATAGAGATACCAAATTATGTCAAAATTGAAGTATAAAGATTAAATTTTATATTTGAGCGAAATAGAAAGAATAAAGCTAGAATTTAACCATTCTTATATAATCTAAAAAAAAAAAGAGTAGAGGGATTAGAATTTATATTTGGCCATTAGCTTATCATGTCAAAAAATGAAAAGGAAAACGATTGACATTGGAGTATTGGACAGGTGTCATGTAAAATGCAGAGGGATTAGAACTGATATTTGGCCATTAGCTTCTCATGTTAAAAAAATCATCTAACATTCGGGAAATGAACAGCTGTCAGAGGAATTAGAATTGATTTTGACCATTAGTTTCTCATGTCAAATGAAAGAAAAAACAGTTAACACTTATATTGGACAGGTGTCATGTAAGGAAGGCCTAAGGCCTTTCTTTTATATAAATATGAAATGGTTTGAAAATTTATAAATTAATTTATTTCATATATTATTATTTAAACTCTTGATTTATCACGAGTCAATTAGATATTAACTCAATCTAAGAAATTATAAAAATATTTTAATTTTGTAACTCTCTAACTTTATAAAAAATCTTTTATTTTAACAAAATTAATAAAATTAATATTATTCTAATATATTTTAGTCTTTTATTTTAACTCAATCCGGTAAGGATATTACGAAAATGACATTCTATAATTAAAATAAATTAATATTCAAAGATATTTTAGTCTTTATTTTAATAAAATAAAATTACATATGATAATTTGAAATTAATAAAATCTTAAATTTGTCACAAGTGAAAATACCATTTAATATTCTTTACAGAAAATAAAATGCATAACGGATTTTAGAAGAGAGAATACTGAAATAGAACCACCACGATTCATAATTACGGATTTTAAATTGCAAAGCAAGCAAAAAGTTTTTATGTCATATAATTATTAAACGTATTAGTCCAAAAGTATGAGATTACGATTGCTCCTTCACAGCACTCGCAGCGTTACAAACTGTAATATTATTATTTACTCTTTTATCTATGTTTATTATAGCTGCTACGCTCGCGTTCCTTGGATCCTCTAGAGTGCCGTGGTTGCTCTATCCACTCAGCTGATGGTGACCGTGAATACCTCGACGGCTTCCTTTTGAAATGTCTATCATCATCACTAGATTCGTAATCTACAGCATTGCTACGACTGCTCTTCCTACCACCCCCGCTGGTACCAGAAATTGCCTTTGGGGCTGCTGAACTAGTCTTGTAGTCATCATAGTATCCATTGGAAGTTGACTTGTGATGGCCAGAAGATGCAGGTGCATCCGAAGATAATCTGCGTTTCTTGCTGTGTTCTTCCGGAAAGCTAATGCGAGAAAACACACTTGTCTTTTGACTCTTATCCATTGCTACAGTAGCAGTCGTGGAAGTGGCTTTGGTGACTGTTTCAGGGGCAAGCTTGGAAGACTCAGGTCGATGGTGATGATGGCGATCACGGTCATGGTCACGATCACGCTCATGATGCTGGTCAGGGTTTCTCTTTGTAGGGCGGGGAGGTGCTTCATGGTCCCGCATGGAGTGTTCATGAGAGGTCCTCTCTGATTGGAGCCGTAGGTGTTCATGGCGATGGTCACCACCTAACATTTGTGGGGTAGGCTTCTGCAACAAACATAAAACAACCTTTAGCAACTTAAAGTACTCACCCTAAATATGGATCTCTCTTTTATAAAAATTTTATCCCATATTGTCAAGTTATTTTGTTTGTTCCTCTGAATTCTTTTGAATTGCTATCTGGCCCTCATCAAAAGGCCATCGTACTCTTCTGGCCCTCATCATGAAAGAGAGTAGTAAAAACAGAGAAACTTCTAGTAGAATTTTATGAATTGCCGCTATAAGCATATATCTCTTATGTTCATTTTAATGATAAAAACAAAACAGGGAAACACGAGCAATTGGTAGATGAAAAAACTAGAAAAGCTTGGGAGGACCAGATGCCAAGCACAGAATGATTACAAATTGTAGTTTTAAAATACTTGAAGACTAGCAAGGAAAAAAACACGGACAAACAGGATGAACTAGAAAAGAACTTCAATTAGAAACTTCATAAGACAAGTTTACGTCTAACTGTATGCAAATGAGTTGGCGAATTATTTCAAACCCCAATAAGATTTGCACCACTAACACTTCAATTAGAAACTTATTAGGACTAGTTTATGTCCTCAACTATATGTGAATGAATTGGTTATTTCCATTTTTCAACTCAATAAAACAAACAGGAGAAAACAAGAAAAGCAGCAGACTATAGAGTATATATTTAGTAGTACAGAATATAGGTAACATAATATCAGAAGGCTGCAAAATGACACTAATACAATACTTAAACAGTGAGCAACTCCATACGCTTATCCTTTTTCAATGTAAACCACCATAGAACTTCGTGAGAAAGAAAACAAACAAGTACCAGTAGAAATGCCAAAACTTTAAGACAGCTCAGGAGTGAACATGACTGTCAAAAAGCTTCAATTTTTATGCTCTTCTATTGACTTCCCTATGTCAATAAGTGGAACCATATGTGCATAACCAGGAAAAAAAAAAACCTAGGGAAATAATGAAGACATACAGATTTTGGTTTCAATGAAGAAAAATCACCACTGCTGCTCATTTCTCTACCAAATTCCCGCTCTCTGGAGAAATCCCTGAAACATGGATTAGTAAGAAACATATGAATTTAAACCTATACCTAGCACATTTCAAGGTATCAAGACTTAAATGCACTATGAAAACAGGAATAGAAAAATAAAAAGGGAATAATTCCCAAGTTAGTTGAAGTGAACAATTAGTGTACCTAGTAAGCTTAAGAGTATGTTCAGTACCTTTCACCTCCTCTCTCATTTTCACGCCTCCTCACGCAAATCAGCTTGCCGAGCCTGGAATTCCTCTCTGCTCCTGATTGGTGGGGCAACATTCATACCCATTCCGAAGTCGGCAAGATCTCTACAATGCATTTAAAACAAAGCTACTGAGACCATGGATGTCCAAATAGTATCAAGTTGCATATGAAGGTCATTGATATTGAACCCAATAGTACTTTCAAAACAGAGAAAAATGCCATGCATACAATCAAACAAGAAATTTGCAACTGGTATAAACATACCATATAGGCTATTTAACAAAAGTTATTCGTACCTCTGAGGTGGGACAGGAGGAAACATGTACCCTTGAGCGCCAAAAGGATCTGGAGGCATTACCCCTCCAAATGGCATGTCCAATGGACCTAGTCCATAGCCCCCCATATAAGGCATCGCACCAGCATAAGGACCCATAAACCCATCCATTCCAGGCTGCATACCAGTCCAGTAAGGGTTATAGGCTGAAGGACCCATAGACATCATATAGTTCTCAGCTGCAAGATCCTGAGGGGTTTTCCATTGCAACTCTAGATGACAAAAGAATAAGATTCAGGTTAAATATTCCTAATGGTTTTATGAAACTCAATGCAGCTTCCAACATCACCAAATACAAAAAAGGGGCTGTAGACCTACCATTTGCTAGCAAACGGACCTTCTTCTTTTTCTTTTTCTTCCCTGGAGAACCAAAGCATCAAAAATTAAACCTCAATCTATTTATTTCCTGATTCCCACGAGAGAAGGAATACTATGTTCTCTATGATACACACAAACATCCATCCAACTACTCGTGCAAGATGAAACATGAAAGAAGATCACATAAACATTTACAGCCTGAAGAATGCATGTTAATAGACCCACCAGAAATGCTTTTCAAAAAGGACAATTCCTGGCCACAACTTTCAAGAGGAGAGATGGTACTAAGGCATAAACGGAGCAGAATAGCCCCACATCAAACGTTTCCAACACAGGTTTGAATCTTAAACCTCTCCACTTTCTAGGGAGGATCAGTACCAATATTCATAAAGATTATCTTTCAAACTGATCAAACTAATATAATCAAAAAATTAAGAAACAAATAACCATTACCTGCGTCTCCAGAAGCCACCTTTTGTTGCACTTCTTCCTCTGCAAGTGGGGCACTCCCTTGTGATGCAGGTTCCTTCACACTCATTGATTCCAGTGTAGCCTCAGATGCATCAGCAGCCTTAACAACCTTAACTTTCTCCAAGACCTGCTGAGGAATAGCTACCCTAACCTCATTAGCTTTATCGTACGCATCAGGACATTCATCCTTGGCAGACACTGGCTTCTGCTCTCCCTTTGATGCAGCAGATGCAGTAGGAGATGGAATTTTTGGCTGAGGACATCGAGCAGATTCCATATCTAAATTTGAAAGATAGGACAAATCAATAATGATTCTTACATGATAGAACTCATTGAAAAATTCATTTCATAATGTTGATGAGTTACAAACCTTGAACTTGAAAAGTGCTTCCAGCATTATCGGCACTGCTGTTACCAGACTCCAATATGCGATTAATTGTATCTCTTAGGGTCTTATTTGGCAGAAGATCATCGGCCAGTATGTTGGAAGCCCCACATACACACATTAATTTTGAGATAATGTGGTCTCTTATACCTGAGTTATTTTTTGTTAAAGTGAGTTTCATCATGCATAACCAAAAGCATCAGCAGGAAAAAAGAACCACAAGACAAATGGAACAAGTAGCTATGAAACTCACATTTATCACAAAAACTAGTAAAACAACATTTGCTAGTTAGAACAGCATCTTTCATTACTTCCTTGCACAATGGGCAATGAAGTTCAGGTGGAAGGTCACCAACAGGACGAGTGGAAGGTAAGCCCTCAATTTCTCTCTCAAAAGCAGCTCTGTTAGAAACAAAAAATTAGTTTTCAAGCATCAAAACAAGAATTTGCTACAAGCATAGACAAAACCCAAAACAGTTACTCATTGGGCTTCAAAACTGCAACTGCTCCGCTCGGCAATGCATAAGAGCCATCTGGAGTTGCCATTAGCATCGACTTTGGAATGCCAGTAGGAGGCTTTACCCTTTTGATATCATAGTTTGGATCACCATTTGTGGGGCAGTGCTGAATAAAATGCCCTACATGAAAGTTCCTTAATAAGCACAAGTTTGATATAATGTCCAGGAAAAGTATTATTATCAATCAACATACCTGGCACCTTACAGCGGTGACAAACATAACCTGGAGGAGGTGTTTTGCGTTCCAATCCTAGTTGAACCAATAGAAACAAAAATAATTTTCAACTCCATATACAATTTGAGAAGTACAAATACATGAATGAAATGTCCCACAAAATTTCAAACCCCACTTATCTAAAATGAGAATAAATGGCCACTGTTCTTTCAAAAATGAATGTTATATAAAAATCATTATATGTTAAGAGCAATAAAAAAGTGATGGTGCAAACTTCAATAAATTTACAAGGCCAAAAACCACTAAGAACCTCGCACTTAAGGAACTATGGACAAGCCGTCAGACTCACATGCAACATATATAGACAAAATGATAAGAAATCACAATACTAATATCACATACAAAGCTCGGAGGCCCATTTATGCCACAATAGTAAGGAACAGAAAAATATCAAATGTCAATTATGTAGAGATTAACATAAAAAGAGTATCCTATGTACAAACTCACACACCCACCCACCATGATAAATGATGCAAAAAAACAAAAAGGATAAAAGATAATCACCAAAACCACGCCCACCCATCCTTCCACCCATACCCCTTCCAAAGCCTCTTCCAGGTCCAAAACCATCTGCACCTTGGCTGTTGATCGAAAATAATTAAAATTGTAACCAATGGAAATTACATCAAACTAACAAACAAGAAATGAAAAGGAAAAGAGATTCGAAGTCATCTCACCGCTGCCAGTCCAAGGCAGGAGTATCAATTAAAGCCTTAATCTTGTTGTCTTCATCAGCTTTATTAGAAGGGGGAGCATTATGAACTGGATTGCTAGACTGCACTGGCAGCGTTTCAGGGATTGAATATAAATCATTTCCAAATTCATCCCATTCAGTGTCTTCAGTCTATATGTAAAAAATGAAGGTTGATATTAGGTTTCTATTGTTTTTTCCCTGCTGATAAAAACAACATTCCTCAAATACACAACAGTTAACACAAGTAGTGTGAAGACAAACCAATCTTCCGCAAGGAATATTTTGGAATTAAAATGCTTACATATTTTGGGACAGATGACTCAGCATCCAGAAAGTTTATCTTTTCAGGTTGAGCATTTTTAGTCTGATTTTCCACCTTAGGCCTGAGAAACATAACATAACCCAAACTCAAAACTATAATCAAATTTCGTCTAACAACAGCAGGCAGTACTTGCCAGAACAAATCTAAGCACACAACATGTCAGTTCATGCAGTAAATTGAATCTTTTACACTTGCTTTTTTAACAAGTACAATAAAGTTAAATATTTGACTGGTTAGGTATCTAAGGGATTGAGATAATACTCTTGAGCAGCAACAATAGGCATGCGAGGCCTTCCTGGAACCCGGCGAATTAAAACAGAAGTATTTTTTGGGATTAACATTGCTTCATCAAGATATTCTGAAATTGAAAAGAGAACAAGTCTATAAAACACTAGAAACAGACTAATCCATGGCGGACGAACAATTACTAAATATCCATTCAAGAAACAAAGTGGGCCAACATAAAGATATATTTGGCTAAACTCCAAATTGACATTTCTATGCTAAATTTTATCAAAAATTAAAACTCCGTCCAGGAAACAAACAATTCTTTCTATTGACTTGGTTCAAGTAACCAGTTTGCTACCTGACTTTTGAATTTAGAACCCACCTCCACGCACTCAAAATACAGAAAGCTAGTCATGGTTAAAACCATCTACACAAGAGAAACTCCACATGAAATTGAGGAAAGCCAGTCGAAGATACATAACAACCAAATTTGAAAGCTTAACCACCGACGAGAAACCACTAAGTACGTAAGAACATGGTACTAAATGCCATCTTTGCTCAAAAAACTTACTTAAACAGATTAACATTTAATTGAACAAAGCTGCCAAAGAGCAATGACCAACCTTCGTTAGTTTGGGCATTAGTGACAACGAGGTCGAAGTCTGTACCCCTGCCCAAGTGCTTTGATTCAAATATTTTTTCTTTCAAAGTACCAACGCTTATAAATGGACCATCCATGGCAATTGAATCAAAGTCTCTTGCACTCTTAAACTTGTAATAAACAGCCATTTTTCCTTTCTTTTCCTCTTAATAGTAATAATGATGATGGTGATGATGAACAAAAATTAAATTAATAAAAAAACAATGTAATTAGCTTATTTATTGGCCTTCCAAAAAAAATTTATATAGGCCTGATATTCAAAAAAGAAAAAAGAAAAAACCAAATTGAACAGTACAAAAATTCTTTATTTTTTTCCTTAATTCTAAAAGAAATCAAACCAAACTCGTGATTCCTCGCCGATGCAAAATCCGAAGCTCTCTCTTCAAGAAATCTATCCTTACAGTTTCTCCAGAATTTTATCCAAAAACCGCCGATCTTTTTCGAATTTGTAAGCGAATCCAGAAGTTCCCAAAAATATCAGGGCAAATCACAAGGAATTATTAAAAATCCACTTGGCCATAGCCATTCGTCAAATTCACACGAGCTCTTCGATTGTTTTATTAGAAAAATGGGTCCGAAACAATCAATTCTCCGCTGATCCAGATCTTCTAAAACTCGACCCAAAAGTAATCTTCGACAGACAATCCCACCACCGATCGATCTTCAAAGAAAAACACGGCAGCGTCGAAGGTTGAGATTCAGAAAAGCCAAAATCGAATAGGGAATATTAAAATTGTTGGAGAAGCTCAATCAAAGATTGGAGAGACGGAAAGGATTAGCGATCATCATGCAGCTCTAGGGTTTGGGATTGAGATTGGGTTTGGGGAGGGTTTCAAAAGAGATAAAGCAATGAGAATTTGATCCGAGGCTCCACAAAAAATCTGGATCCTCTAAATTATATATTTATCTAATCAGCTTGATGGGCCGCCATAAGCCCCGCACGTGCTCCCGAGCTGCTGGTCTAAATATAATTTTGGTGAAATTCTTCCAATAGTCCCTGTTCTTAGTGCTTGGTGTGGATTTAATTCCTCTATTCTAATTTAGGCCACCTATGTTTCGTTGGAAATAACTTTTGAAAAATAATTTAGGAAAATTGATTGATTTTCTAGTATGTAGGTGATTATATTTTTATTTTAACAAATTTTCTTGGAATTATTTTCTAAAACTTATTTTTAATTAAACAAACACTATATTTGTTATAAAATATTATATTAGCATTTTATTTTAACAATTAAAATTTATTTTATAATTAATATAGTATATAAACTTAATAATAAATAATACCTAATTAAATTTAATTTAAATTACATATATTAGATATTAAAAAGTAGATAGTGGCAGAATTGAAGGGATAAATGAAACTATGCTTAATTTAAAAAATATTCATATTTATATAATTAAAATATTCATATTTTATATACTATAAAGCATTTAAATATTTATAAATTGTAATATATAATTATTATTGAAATATTAATACAAATATTTTTCAATAATATAGTAATAATATTACTTAATTTAAAATTTTATTGTTATTATTAAAATAAAATATTAAATTAAATAAATAATTATTTATTTTATTAAATATAAATAATTAAATATGTATATTTAATAATATTGAAACTATAATATTTGAAATTAACATTTAAATATTTTTAAAATTAAAATAAAATTCATTATTAATATAATAATATTAAACTTAATTCAAGTTAGTTTTATAAAAATAAAATTATTTATAAATTTTTTGACTTACTTACATTCTAAAAGAGTAAGTCAATTTATAAGAAATGAAGTTTATTTCTCATTTACCTATAAATTATTTTTATTGATCAACTTAAAAATATTTTTGTAAATTATTTTCCTGAAACAAACCAACCTCAATATTTTTAATCTTATACTTTTTAATATTTGAAATTTCAACCTAAATACTAATAGATATGTTAAATAAAATGACTATATTTTTAACGTGTATTAGATGAGTATTAAAAAAATGGCATGACGATAGAAAACAAACTGTAAAATTCTAGCAAAAGACAAAAAAAAAAAATATATATAATTTATGTCCACCATATATTATTTACGATAAATGTACATGGCATGTGTTTTTATTATAAGGATATTATTAAGGAATTTCTACTATTATATGAATTAATTAATTCTTATATTATTGAAATAATCAAATAATATTAAATTAATTAAATTAATTAATTCTTATATTATTAAAAGAATCAAATAAGATTAAATTTTAATACAATTCATATTTATGGTTTAAAAATATTATATATTATTTAAAATAGTTAATATATTTACAGTTTAATAAAAATTTAATAGTTATTTTTATTTTCAATAAAATGTAAAAATAAAAACTCATTAAAACTTAAAAATAAAATAATTAAAATATATGAAAAAATATAAATAAAAAAAAGACCTATCTATGGGTTGGGCCAACTCAAGTTATGGCCTAGGTCCAAACAAATTTTCAAACTCAAGCTCATGTTTTACACGACCCAGCCCGTCCAAAAGCCTATTTTACTGTTTAAAAACTAATAAATATTATAAAAAAGGGTAAATTACACTTATTGTCATTAAAATTATTAGTAAATTTATGTTTTGATCACTGAACTTCAAAAAGTTACAAAATGATCATTGAATTATTCGAAATTTTTTATTTAAGTCACTAGGCTATAAGTTTCTTTTTTTAAAAAAAAGTTTGGCAAGCAAGCTCCAAGCAATAATTCAATGATTGGTACAATGGATCAGTATCCATTGATGAGTAGAAGAACATACCTTAGATCCAAGTCGATTTAAAGGTTAGTGTAAGAGATCTGAGAAGAAAGCTATTTGGAATTTGATTTGCAAATTTATGACATTCAAAGACGTTTCATGAAAAAAAAAATTGAACTGTAAAAAAGAAGAGAAATGAGAGCTTTCTCTTGGTGCAAGCAATGCGAAACAGAGAGAGCCATACAACAACGATTTTAATAGCCTGATGACTTATAAGAAAACTTTCAAATAGCTTATGTAGGGCCCAATTTTTAACCCGGAGCCCAATAATCTAGTCCAAAATTACAGCACATTAACTAATTTTACAAACAGGCCCAAACCTAACTACCTAAGCCCAATGTTAGCCTAAACGTCCCAAAACAGATTAAAAACCCTAACCTTTCGCCCAGCGCTGCCAACAGCCACGCACTCGACCATGTCGCCCCGCTCTCCGCGTCATGCGCTCCTCCACCTGCAGAAAAGAAGGAAATACAACAAACAGAATCTAGATTTTATTTTTAAATCCGGCTATAAAAAGCCAAAGCAAAAACTATTGTAGGGGGACGTTTTTACAAATACAAGGAAAAAACATAAAATCTCAATACAAAAAGAAAAGCAGATTTGAGGAAAAAAGGTTGTTTTTTTTGTTTTCTTTATTTTCTTTTCGGCGTTTCTTTTAAAGATTTTCTATTTTTTTTTATTTTTAAAACTATATACATATATATATTAAAAAAAGGGGGGAAAAACTTACGTTTTTGAATTCAACGCCATACACCATGCATGGCGACATGGCGTCCAAATGATCGGACATTGGCCGCGCTTGAACCTGAAAGAGGGAGGAGAAAAAAAGTTTGAGAGTTTTGATTTTTTTTTTGAGGAAGAAGAAGAAAATGAGATTTTTTAAGGAAAATTTGGCTTTTATAACTACACAATATGGCGCCATTTTGAGAATTGGGTTCAGAGGCCAAAACGACGTAATTTTGGGCCTTTGACCCGACCCGACCCGCTCCAAGGAAGAGATCCGCGTGTTTTTTAAAAAATGGGCTATTTACAGCCTTGATCCATCCGTTTTTTTACTATTTTACAATTAAATTTATTTTATTTTTAATTTTACCCGATAATTTACCTTGGCTTTCAATTGGGTCCCTCCTAATGCTGTGCATTTTTTAGGGAGGGAATATTTTCTCTTTAGTCCCTCCATGTTATTCGCATTACAATGGGGTCTTTTTTCCTTTTTTTATTCCCAATTTACCCTGAAATTTCATTTTTAAGTTTAAATTGGTCCCTTTTTTTATTTTCTTTTATTTTTGTTATTTTGTTATTGTTTTAACATTTTTTACATTTTATATTATTATTATTATTATTATTATTATTATTATTATTATTATTATTATTATTTTAGTTTTACTATTATTTTTATGTTGTTAGTACTACTATTATTTTACTATTATCAATATTATTATCATCATTACTTTTAATATTATTACTCCTATTTTATTATTATTATTTCATTACTATTTTTTTCTTACTATTTTTTACTATTATTATTAGTACTATTATTATTATTATACGCACTATTATTATTATTATTATTTTATGACTATTATTTTTTATTTTTATTCTTATTATTATATTTACTATTATTAGTATTATTATTATTTTATTACCTACATTATTAATGCTATTTTTATCATTTCTATTATTTTTGTTATTATTAACATTACTTTTTTTTACTACTACTATTATTTTTATTATTACTATATTCATTAATATTATTAGTATTATTTTATTATTATCTTTTATATATATATATATATTATCCATACTAAATAGTTTTTTATTCTATATATATATTATTAATTTCCGTTATTTTGTGTATATATTTTCTTCTAAACCTATTTATTTACATATATTCTTTAAACCTATTATATATAATTTTTCTTTTAAAGTCCTTATTTTATTAGATAGTTTTGTTTATTTCAAACATTTTTATATATTATTACTTGTGTATATTTTTATAATAAGTTTTTTTTCATTTCATGTACGTTATTTATTTGGATTGATAAGTATTATTTTTTTTTTTAGTGTAGTATTAGTACCATGTATTTTTATTTCATGCTCGATATTTATGATTGTGTGGTTCTTATTATTACATTATGGTTTAAACTCCAACGTTTTGGCCAATATTGGTCATTTCACTTTTATCCAAACAAATCGAATAAATGCATTCTCGGTCAATTTCATAATCGCTTATTTAAGAGCATTTGAAAACAAGGCAATGTTTCGTGTTTGGAAGTTTCGAGAAATTGTGCCCTAACGTGCTGGGTTTCGATTTTTCGTTCGTCCAAATGACTAAATATCCTTTTAAGATTTTGACCGTGTTTTCTTCACTTCAAAAATAAGGCAATATTTCATGTTTGGAAATTCGAGGAATCGTGCCCTAACGTGCTGGGTTTCTATTTTTCGTTTGGCCAAATAACGAAATACCCTTTTAAAATTGCAATGCATGAATTTTGGAAATCATGAAATGATCTTGGTGTCAAGGGTTTGAAACATCGTATCCTAACGTGCTGGATGTGATATTTCAGTCTTTCGGAACAAGAGAATTTCGATATCCAATTCGAATTATCCAAACATTTTCTAAAGGATTCATATTTTAAAATCTCTTCCAATTTTCGATATCAGGACATTAACCAATCAATAAGGTACCAATTTTGGGCGTTGAAAGGGTGCTAATCCTTCCTCATGCGTAACCTACTCCCGAACCTGTTTTCTTAAGATTCGTAAACCAAAATGTTTTATAAGGTGACCCAATTGCACTTCAAAAAAGATTGGTGGCGACTCCATTTTCGTTCCAAAGTCGACCTCATTTTCTAAACAAAAAATAATTTCGACAGCTTGGCTACTCCACTAGGGAACTATGAGAGAGTCAAGCCGTAGGATTGGTTATTTATTGTCCTTTTATCGAAAATTAAAATTTAATTTTAATTCTTTCACCGCATGAGTTTGTTTCGTGTTCTATGTTGGTTGTGGTTTGAGTCTCGTAGGATATCCCTGCATCATGTTGCATGACCGTTGTGGCCACACCTTTTAAGTGGGAGTGAGAGACTATGCCTTCGTGAGGTTTTCACCTCCGCATGGGCTAGTGGACTACTTCCGGGATACATCCGTACCTATGTCTTCGTGAGGTTTTCACCTCCGCATAGCCATAGGGAAGTGTATTCCCTTAAACCAAACTCAATCCATATGAGCCTATAATGGGTGAGGATTGAGGAATCTGCTGCTTTAGGTACCCTTTTCTTTAGAACCAAACCACATATAGTGAACCCTAGGAGCCCACTTTAGGTAGAACTATATTGAGCCTTAGCAGTCACCTGGATGAGTGTTTGATTTTTACCATTTGTATATGATACTAACACGTTCTTTTGTTTATGACTACATTGCATTTCATCATCATAGAAAAGAGGTGTTGATTCATATTCAATTGCTAAATAGAAGAGTTTTGTCATAGTAAAATGGATTTCTTGATAAAATGGGTTATAATACGTTTGTCCAAATATAGTCCAAGTAAACACAACGAGAAAAGATTAATAGTCTATGACTTTGCCTTGTTGCTTGGGGATTCAAGCCAACAAGGATTATTTGAGAGTCATCACGTCTCAAATTTTCTTAAAGAAGCTTATGAGCGTCATGGAGGATAAGTGAATGAAGAGTCACGGCCTGAATCAAGCAACAATGAGCTAAAAGAGGCATCTATTGAGAAAGTTCATGGGGCATGACCATAACATCCAGATATAAAGAAAATGATTGGTGTCTTCACTTGGACTATAAGGACAAAGCCTTATATGTAATCCGTTTTATGTAAAGAAATTTATTTTCTAGAAAAGTTCTTCTAATGGAATTGAATTAGAATTAACGCCTCTCTTTCTTTTTACATTCATTCATTTGCATTGTATTTCATACATTTGCATTACATCGCATCATATGCATTACCCTATTAACTAGAGATCGTATTATAGTTACCTTGGAACATCACTACTACACTCGAAGGGAAACAAAAGCCATGAATCAAAGGTTGGAAAGAATAGAGAAAATATAAATACAGATGCAAGAGCAATTGACCAAAATTTAACAAGAGATACGAGAACAAATACTAAAATTCCAAAGGAATATGATGGCATAGTTAACCCAATTACTAGCCAGAAGACTTGAAAAATGGAGTGGCCCAGTGGTCAATAGTGGGGATGATAATGAAGACCTCATCTATTCCCTAGGATTTTTCAAAATAAGTGTCCCGAATCAACTAGTCATGCATTCGTATGGGGTACCCGTCATTATCGGACCCCAATGTCAGACTGATACCTAGGCCCTGTTGAACTTCCTGATAGGTTTAGATTTTAACCCGAGGGATGAACGAGCCAAACCGATTGTTCTGGCAGAAACAAAAGAAATGGGAGAGTGGACTTTAAAGGCCCTGAATAAGAAGGAAAAGGAAGCGAATGGTACGAGTAGGTATAACAAGGATGTCGAAACCATTTTTTAAAATCGACGATAAAAAGGGGAATCGACATTAAAAATGTGGCAAATGGAGTCGCCACTGATATTTTATTCGAGGTATGGTCAGATCACCTTAAGATAGATTATTTTAATAAAACATTTTGATTTATTAAAATAATAATTTGGTCTACGAAATCCAAAAAAATAGGCTCGGGAGTCGGTTACGCACGAGGAAGGGTTAGCACCCTCGATACGCCCAAAATTGGTACTGAATTGATTAACTAATGTCCTGACGTCGAAAATTTGAAAAGATTCTATATTACAATCCATTTACTTGATATGTATTTAAGGCGTAATCATATTGGATGCCAAAGCTTTATTTCAAGAAATAAAATGTCGTACTCAATAAGTTAGGGCACCACATCTTATATTCTTGAAATTAAGTTTATCCTTCGACGCTAATACTCGTACATTTAAAAATAAGAAGGATATTCCATTATTTGGGTCGAATGAAAATCGCAACCCAAAGAAGTTAGGCACTATTTCTCAAAATTCTTGAATACGGAATATTGCCTTTGTTCTTTTGAAATTTTATCTCGAGATGATAAGATATCACACTCGATGAAGTTAGGCGCAATATCTCAACTCCCGAGAATAAGTTTTCATATTTGAAAACGTGAATTTTAATTTAAGAGAGAAAGGATACTTGGCTAATAAGTTTTAAACGAGAAGAATCTAACTCGATAAGTTAGAGCACGATTTTCTCGAAACCTCTAAACACGAAAGCATTGCCTTATGATTTTAAAACCAAATGACATTAAAACACTACATCTTTTAATGAAATACAATGGAATACTAATACACAAAGCAATATATTAATCCATACATCAAATATTACAAAGATGAATCACAAATAATTAATACTTACAAATTAACAAATCATAATTCATACAATAGCAATAACCATGTAACACAATTTTAACATTAGCAATTGAGGAAAATGAAACAAGATATTATACCAAAGAATGAACGAGAATGGAAAGCAATAAGAACCAATATTATGCAACATTATTTAAAGATAAGATATGTGTGAAATAATTAAAATAATTAATATATAATATCTTAAAATAAGTAGTCATAAAATAATTTTTTTATAAATAAAAGTATGAAATAATTTAAATTAACTAATGTATATATATAATTAGTTTAAATAAATAGTAAAGCAAACTTTAATAAACATTATATTAAAACAAGTTAAAATAGATAATACATATAAATAATAATTAAAAAACAAATAGTATAAATATATATTTATCATATAATGAAATAATTTAAAACTAAATAATAGATGAACCTAATTTGATGAAAATGCAAAGATTATGTACAATAACAAAAGGGTACTTAATTGAAACAAAACAAAGTTAGAAGGTCGCTTTACAACAAATAAAATCATTAACATTTATGCGGGATCAAAATGAAATGCGCGTAGACAATCAGGGACTAAACCAGCAAATATTCTCAAAGCTCAAAACGCAGTGTTTAAGTCAGACTAAATTGAAAACACACTTAAATTATTGAGGCTAAATTTAAAAAAAAAAAACGAGAAATAGTTAGGGTCTGATCGGATAACAATTCAGAGAAGGGGGACTAATCGCGCAAATTTTCCATCTCCGCAAAATGCGGGTCCTATGGACAACGGGTCGGGTCGAATAGAACCGAGCCTCTACGGACGCCGTTTTGTACGATTTTAAAAGGCTATTAAAAGCCTAAAAACCGTCATAAAATCAGCCTTTCCCCTATTCTATTTTGAAATCCAAACCCTAGCCCCTTTTTCGCCCTTGCCTTCAGCCACAACTAAGGCAGGCCCCCATCCGACCACCAGTGCGCCACTGTAATCGACGCTTGGTAGTACGCGCAGGTCAAAAGGAGGCTCTCGTACCAACCTTGAAGCCTCGCCCCTCAATCCTCGCCTATATCCGTACTCCGATCGTGACGGAGGAGACATAGACGGAACCACACGCAGGTAACTCTTTTTTTGTTTGTCTATTTTCGGTTTAAAAAACAAAAGAAAAACGAAACGAAAAAGAAGTAATCAAAATAGAAAGCCACTTTTTTTTCAATTTCTTTCTCTATTCCATATCGTGAAGACCCGCTACAGAGGCTGATTTTGGGCTTTTTAAAGCCGAAATCGAACTAAAAAATAAAAATCTAAAAATACAATTATTTTTTCGTTTTTTTCTTTCAGTTTGCTGTGCTATGTTTTGTTGTGTTGTGCAGGTGCGAGGGCCGTGTGCTTGCTGACAGAGGTACGGAGGCTCGATTGTGCGAGGCATGCGCGTGGGTGGAGCGCGCGTGGCGGGACACTAAGCGGTGAAGGCATGCGAGTCCAAGAGTTGCGCGTGGCTAATGAAGGCATCGCGTTAGTCACTCATGAGGAGTCCAGTATTGGGTTGCGGCTTGGATTCCAGAAGTTTCTGCTAGAGTTTTCTGAAGGTTTAGACTTTTGGGCCGATTGGGCCAGATCTAATGTTGGGTTATTGGGCCTCGGTATTTTGGGTAGTAAACTTGGGTTTAATGTATTGGGCTATGGACTGATTGGGCTGTAATGAACTTTTAATGGACTATTTAATTTTTGTTATTTCTGTTTTGTTTTCATTTTTTTTTGGTTGATAAATTGGCCCGGGCAGATTTGGGCTCCTACAGCTGCCCCTCTTTGCTCATTGTCGTGTAACGAGAATCGAGCAAAGACTTTAAAGAGGGCCAAATTTGCCCGGTCTCACCGAATCTTGACTTCATGGCGCTTTTTTCTTCAAGTAGCTTTATTCTATTCCACTACATCTTCAAGGGCATGAAAACTAGCACTTCGATCCACTTTAATGTAACTTCCTGGAGAAGAGATTTCTAACTTCAATCTGCTCGTCGGAACTTCATGTGATAAGGATTCAGGGAGAAGAGATTCGTAACTTCAATCTTCTCTGCTGAAACTTTAAAGAAATGCTGACTGATCCTCATCGTAAACTCAATGAGGAGGGATTTGTAATCTCCACTTACTCCACTAGAGCTTCAAGGAGCTAGAAATTTGGGAGAAGAGATTTGAAACCTCCATCTTCTCTACTGAAACTTCGAAGGAATACTAATTGATCCTCATTTTAAACTCAGGGAGGAGGGATTTGTAACCTCCACCTACTCCACTAGAGCTTCGAGGAGCTAGAAATTCAGGGAGAAGAGATTTGTAACCTCTATCTTCTCTGCTGAAGAAAAACTGACCGATCCTCATTGTAAACTCAGGGAGAAGGGATTTGTAACCTCCACCTACTCCACTGGAGCTTCGAGGAGCTAGAAATTCAGGGAGAAGAGATTTGTAACCTCCATCTTCTCTGCTGAAGAAAAATTGGCTGGTCCTCATTGTAAACTCAGTGAGGCTAGATTAGCATCTTCGATCCACTTCACTTAGGAAGGCAAGATCTGCTATCTTGGACCTATTCCACTGTTGGTCAGGGAGATAGGGCTGGTAGCTTAAACTGCTCCACCACTGCTTTAGGAGACAAGATTTACTGCTTGATCTTGGTTCCCTCATCGCTAGGTGACAAGATCTACAATATTTGATCTATTCCAATGCTGGTCATGGAGATAGGGCGGTGGCTTAAATCGCTCCACTCATCGCTAGGAGATAAGATTTGCCGTTTGATCTTGGTTCTCATCGCTAGGGTGACAAGATCTACAATCTTTGATCTATTCCAATGCTGGTCATGGAGATAGGGCTAGTGGCTTAAAATTTGCTCCACTATTGCTTAGGGAGATAAGATTTACCGTTCGATCTTGGTTCCGTACTGCTTAGGGTGACAAGATCTACAATCTTTGATCTATTTCAATGCTGGTCATGGAGATAGGGCTGGTGGCTTAAATCTGTTCCACTATTGCTTAGGGAGACAAGATTTGTTGTTTGATCTTGGTTTCCTACTATTTAGGGTTACAAGATCTACAATCTTCAATCTATTCCACTGCTGGTCAAGGAGATAGAGCTGGTGTCTCCGATATGCTCCTGCAACTTCAGGATTGCCAGATCTGCTATCTTCGATCCGCTTTGCTTAGGAAGGCAAGATCTTTGAATTCACCGATGTTGCGACAACGTCCTCTAGGGGATATGTCCTGAAAAATCAGTTTTGTTGTTTATGCTTATACAAAATGGTTAGAATCAATGATCAGAATGAATCTCATGCTCCTAACTAAATGTATTATGGACGACATTTGCATGAATGCAGAATGGTTTTTTTTTACAAAGATTAGGATGCAATGATCGGAATGAATCAAATGCCCCTAAGTGGATGAGTCTTATGGATGGCATTTATATGAATGCAGAATGTTATGAGAATGATTTCTTACGATGATTAGGATGCAATGATCGGAATGAATCAAATGCTCCTAAATGCATTTTGCATGAATGCAGAATTTTATGAGAATGATCCTTGCTTAAGGTGTCATCGTTCATTATTCATCAAGGTAATATGCTGCCCTCTTATTCGGCTGGTATTCTTGACAGAAAACCCGAGAAAACCAATATCCTGCTCAACAAATTTTCCCCACTGTAACTTTAGGGTTTATCTCATTGTGGCTTAGGGGTATAAGATTTGAATCCTCTCTCATCCATCCCATTGCTATTCAAAGGTATAGGATCTGTATCAACTTCCATCTATTAATTACTCCCTGGGTGACTCAACCAGATGCATGATGCTCGCATGGATGCAGAATATCATTTTTCTTGCAAATGATTCCCCTTTTACACTTGGGTTAACATTGCCCATTTTCGTCAAGATTGTATCACCAACTATTTTTAACAGAAAATCCAATGAGATAGCCTTAATTTAGACTCTTCCTTAAACTTGGTAAGTTTTAAAACAATAGTCCTATTTCGAGTTCTTGTATTATTCAAAAGTTTCCAGAGTAATATACGAAACTCATTTTATGAAAACATTATCAGTCCACTAATCGTTATTTCAATGCAAAATGCCTAAAAAAGATCATAACCATGGACAAGAATGAAATTGATTAGGAGCCTAGCTCGAAACAAATAAGCTAAGAAAAGATAGCAGTTGCAACCAAGAAAGAAATTTATTGTGAACATATTTTGAAAAGAATCACAAATAATAAATTTAAAATGGGTAAAATGAAAACTAGGTGCCCCAGCTATCGCTGTTTGAGCTTCTCTGTTCCAACTTCTTGAGGACCATTTTAAGCTCAATATTTGTTTAGAGATTCGAGCTACTTTATCGATGCCCCAAGACGTAGCACACTTCCTCATTGTTAATTCAGGCATAGCAAGACCGCTATATGCCCCATTTGATCATAATTTGAGCTGCCTTTTTGGGTTCTCAACTCAAATCCCATTTGGTCTCAAAGCGCCCTTTGCGGGTTTTCTCATTGGCCTCTCCTCTTTTTTTCTTCCTTTTTTGTTTATAATTTCTATTTTTTTCCTTTTTGATTTTTTAATTTTTGAATTTGAATTCTCTGGATTGGGCAAGTCCCTGCCATCCATTTCGATCGATATTCATGCTTCCCCGGAATAGGCCTTCTTTGCTGTATAAGGTCATTCCTAGTTTGGCATCCGCTTTCTTTTGAAGTCCGTTTTGCTTTGAAAAATCTTCTTCAAAGCCCTATCATGAAAATTTATAGGGCAAATCATTTTTGTTATGAGCTCGCATCCTCTGACCGTGACAGATAGCTTTTAACATTTTCTCTTCAAATTCAACTGATCATATTGGATGCATTCCGCCTCATCCATTTCAGCTCTGACAAAATTTCTATTCCAATAGGCAAAGTCAATGGAAAATATGTTGCCCCGGTGACAGTCTTAGCCAACGTTTGATAAGCATAGAGGGTAAATAGTAACTTTTGTGTGCCAATCTTTACAAGTCTTAATCTTTTTATGATCTTTTGTTTCTTTTCTTTTCTTTTCTTTTCTTTCTTTCTTTCTTCCTTTCTTTCTTTCTTTTTTTTTTAAATCTTTTGTTTTTCTTTTTGGCTACCTTTATTGTGATGTGGCACCTGATCTTCGAACAGACCGTAGATTTTTGACATTGTGCGGTTAAATGTGATCTTTTTAACTCTTCTTTTTTCTTTTTCCCTCTTTTTTTCAGTATTCTTTCTTTTCTTTCTTTCTTCCTTTTTTTTATTCTGATGACATCAACTTTGTAATATTGGCACATGAAGCAGCTTTTACCACCTTAGTGAAGTAACCGACATCCTCGAGAATGAATTGATGTTGGCTAGCTTTTGATGAGACTGGCTTGGTAACATCCCTGCTTACATATAGGAAATCTTATTTCTGCAATAAGCTAGGCTTTGGTCTTCATCTCCTTTTTTTGGCTCACGACGTAGGATCTGTTTTTCATCCATTATTAACAAATTAGAAGATATGTTACAGTTTCTGTCATCTTCAAAGTCCTGAGATCCCTTAGACCCCTATTTCACTCAAAAAGGGAGTCAGTAACAGTGTCGCCCATACCATTGATATCTGGGGACCTATTGTAAGTTCAAAAGAATATAGAAAGAACGAATGAACTTATGAATGAATATTTGTATGTATAATCATGAATAAAGAATGAAAGAATATTTGGATAGTAATCCAAAGTACGAAAGAATCTATAAACAAAAGGATGCATTTTATTGAAATAAGGATTCTGAACACAAGCCTATTTCACAAAATGACTCTTATCACTTCTAGGCTGAAAGCAATAAGCATGTTTTGAATATTACTCTAGATTAGCCTTAAAAATACGTGTCTCTTCCATAGTCCTAATGTTCAAAACACTCTCAAGTATATAAAGGCCGATGCTTGGAAAACTTTTATTCCATGGTTCACCATTTGGATCTGCCATTGGTTTTCTAACTCCCCGAATTCTAGGCTTCTGATGACTTCTTTAAGGATTCGTAACTCTCTTGCGCCCTCCTTCAATTATTACAAATGACTGCTCCGGTTGACTCATCAAATTTCAAAACCCCTATTTTAATAAACCTCTCCACCAATTTCTTAAATGCAATGCAATTATCGACTGAATAACCCGTTATCCCCTGTGATACTCGCATTGAGCATTTGAATCATACCATTTGGGGTATGGCGGTTGTATTGGTTCCATATAATGAGGAGCCACCATATGCGCATCGAATAGGCTTTGATACAACTCCCTATATGTCATTGGAATTGATGTAAATTAGAGTTGCTTTGCACTGGATTCTTGTCTTGATGAGCCCTGATGATCAGTAGTCATAGCTCTTGGTTGACCTACAGTGACTAATTTGGGGCGCTTGCTCAAGCTGTTCACTTCATTTTCCCTATTTCTCGGGGCTGATCTTTTAGTACTTTCTTCAGCATCTAGCTTTCCACTCTTTATGGCGTTCTCAATCATTTCTCCAGTCATTATGACGTCTGAAAAGCTCTTTGTGGCACTCCCTAGCATATGAGTGATAAACGGGGCCTTCAACATATTAATAAAGAGCATGGTGGTCTCTCTTTCTAGAAGGGGTGGCTGGACTTGGATGGCAACCTCTCTCCACCTCTGTGCGTACCGTCTAAAACTTTCATCCGCCATTTTCTCTATATTTTGAAGAGTAATTCTATCGGGAGTCATGTCTGTTATGTGACTGTACTACTTCACAAATGCTTGTGCTAAATCCCTCCAAGAACTAATTTCGGTATAGCTCAACTAATTGTACCATTTAGCTGCTGCTCCTGCCAGACTGTCTTGGAAGCAATGAATTAGCAGTGGGTCATTGTTAACGTACCCAGTCATTTTTCGGCAAAACATAGTTATGTGAGCCTCTGGGCAAGTGGTCCCATAGTATTTTTCAAATTCTAGCACCTTGAATTTGTGAGGAAGTATTAGATTTGGCACCAAACTCAGATCTTTAGCGTCGATTCCATATTGTCTATCAGCTTTCCATGGCCCTAAATTTGTCCTCCAACCATTTACATCGCTCCTCTAACTGTTTTGGAAATTCTGCCTTTACTCTTTCTCTTCTGCCGCCTCATCAAGGTTGGGAATGATAGCACTAATTGGATGGTCTACTAGGTTAGAACCTGATCCAGCTTGAAAGTTTGGTGGTATCAAGACACCTTCTTGAAATTGTTGGGGTTTAATTATAACGGATGTTTTTCGTGGATGCATTTCAGGATGTGTCGGGGTAAAACCCGGGGGATATAGTCGCTTCTCGCTATCTTCAACAGTATTAACCATGGGGGTTTTCCCTTTGTCTATTCCTCCTGCCAGTAGTTGAGTTAATTGAGTCATCATACTCTTTTGTGATTCCATCATTTTGTCCATCATATCCTGCTAGATCTTAGCAAGCTGCTCCTGCATTTGTGCTTGCATCCGCTCTTGCATCTCATTTTACATTTGTTCCAACTTCTCTAGTCTTTTATCCATTACTTTGGTTTTTCTCCTTGTACCGTAAGGATGCTTGCTTGTTGATTTTTGTCGGCTTCCAGATAAAGGCTGAAATAACTTCAACCAATTAGGGTCCTCTCATGAAATCTAATGCATGTGATGTAATGCTATGTGAATGCATGCAATGAATTTAAAGAGATGTCGATTCTAACTCAATTTTTTTTAGGAAACTTTACTAGAGGACAAAGCTCTTTACATGAAACAGACTATAAATATACGAACATCCGTAGTATCTTCCATTTCATCAAAAATTCGTTCTCCATGCCGAGCTCCCTAATTTAGCAATCGAACCCAAATCGACATCGCTCTCTAATATGAAGATGCATGCTAGGTAACAAAGATAAAAAATCAGTTCAATAAAAACGAAATTTAAATTATGTAAAAAAATCATTCAAACTCCTATTGGGTGACCACTAAGGTTTATCACAACTTCATCTGGGGTAAGTTCTTTGGGTCTTTTACATGCGGTTTGAGTTCTAAAGTTGAGGTACCCGAACCCACAGATTACTCGATCCTCACTCATTATAGGCTCATGCGGACCGAGTTCGGTTCAGGGGAACACATTTCCTATGGCTGGACGGAGATGAAAATCTCATGAAGACATAGGTACGGATGTATCTTGGAAGCGATTCACTATCCTGCACGGAGGTGAAAACCTCACGAAAGAGTAGCTTCTCACTCCCACTTAGAGGTGTGACCCAGCGGTCATGCGATATGATGCAAAGTACTCTATGAGACTTAAACCACAACAATGAGATGGCGCAAGCAAATACAATAAAAAGGGATCATAAATTTTTGAATCAAATTTTCAATTTTTGACGAAATGACAGAAATTAATGAATTTATGGCCTGACTCTCAACCAGTCCCCAGTGGAGTCGCCAAGCTGTCGAAACCATTTTTTAAAATCGACTATAAAAAGGGGAATCGACATTAAAAATGTGGCAAATGGAGTCGCCACTGATCTTTTATTCGAGGTGTGATCAGATCACCTTAAGATAGATTATTTTAATAAAACATTTTGATTTATTAAAACAATAATTTTGGTCTACGAAATCCAAATAAATAGGCTCGGGAGTCGGTTAAGCACGAGGAAGGGTTAGCACCCTCGATACGCCCAAAATTGGTGTCGAATTGATTAACTAATGTCCTGACGTCGAAAATTTGAAAAGATTCTATATTACGATCCATTTACTTGATATGTATTTGGGCATAATCATATTGGATGCCAAAGCTTCTTATTTCGAAGAAATAAAATGTCGTACTCAATAAGTTAGGGCACCACATCTTATATTCTTGAAATTAAGTTTATCCTTCGACGCTCAATACTCATACATTTAAAAATAAGAAGGATATTCCATTATTTGGGTTGAATGAAAATCACAACCCAAAGAAGTTAGGGCACTATTTCTCAAAATTCTAATATGGAATATTGCCTTTGTTCTTTTGAAATTTTATCTCGAGATGATAAGATATCACACTCGATGAAGTTAGGCGCAATATCTCAACTCCCCAAGAATAAGTTTTTATACTTAAAAACGTGTATTTTAATTTAAGAGAGAAATGATACTTGGCTAATAGGTTTTAAACGAGAAGAATCAAAACTCAGCAAGTTAGAGCACGATTTTCTCGAAACCTCTAAACACGAGTATTGCCTTATGATTTTAAAACCAAAATGACATTAAAACACTACATCTTTTAATGAAATACAATGGAATACAAATACACAAAGCAATATATTAATCCATACATCAAATATTACAAAGATGAATCACAAATAATTAATACTTACAAATTAACAAATCATAATTCATACAATAACAATAACTATAAATACACAATATATTAATCCATACATCAAATATTACAAAGATGAATCACAAATAATTAATACTTACAAATTAACAAATCATAATTCATACAATAACAATAACTATGTAACACAATTTTAACATTAGCAATTGAGAAAATGAAACAAGATATTATACCAAAGAATGAACGTAGAATGGAAAGCAATAAGAACCAATATTATGCAACATTATTTAAAGATAAGATATGTGTGAAATAATGAAAATAATTAATATATAATATCTTAAAATAAGTAGTCGAAAAAATAAATTTTTTGATAAATAAAAGTATGAAATAATTTAAATTAACTAATGTATATATATATATATATTAGTTTAAATAAATAGTAAAGCAAACTTTAATAAACATTATATTAAAACAAGTTAAAATAGATAATACATATAAATAATAATTTAAAAACAAATAGTATAAATATATATTTATCATATAATGAAGTAATTTAAAACTAAATAATAGATGAACCTAATTTGATGAAAATGCAAAGATTATGTACAATAACAAAAAGGGTACTTAATTGAAACAAAACAAAGTTAGAAGGCTGCTTTACAACAAATAAAATCATTAATATTTATGCCAGGATCAAAATGAAACGCGCGTAGACAATCAGGGACTAAACCAGCAAATATTCTCGAAGCTCAAAACGCAGTGTTTAAGTCAGACTAAATTGAAAACACGCTTAAATTATTGAGGCTAAATTAAAAAAAAAAAAACGAGAAACAGTTAGGGTCTGATCGGATAACAATTCAGAGAAGGGGGACTAATCGCGTAAATTTTCCATCATCGCGGAAATACGCGGGTCCTGTGGACAACGGGTCGGGTCGATTTGAATCGAACCTCTAAGGCGCTGTTTCGTACGATTTTAAAAGGCTACTAAAAGCCTAGAAACTGTCATAAAATCAGCCTTTCCCCTCTTTTGTTTTGAAATCCAAATCCTAGCCCCTTTTTCGCCCTTGCCTTCAGCCGCAACTAAGGCAGGCCCCCATCCGACCACCAGTGCGCCACTGTAATCGACGCTTGGTAGTACGCGCAGGTCAAAAGGAGGCTCTCGTACCAACCTTGAAGCCTCGCCGCTCAGTCCTCGCCTATATCCGTACTCCGATCGCGACGGAGGAGACACAGGCGGAACCACACGTAGGTAACTCTTTTTTTGTTTGTCTATTTTCCGGTTTAAAAAAAAAGAAAAATGAAACGAAAAAGAAGTAATCAAAATAGAAAGCAACCTTTTTTTTCAATTTTTTTCTCTATTCCATATCGTGAAGACCCGCTACAGAGGCTGATTTAGGGCTTTTTAAAGCCAAATCGAACTAAAAAATAAAAATCTAAAAATACAATTGCTTTTTCATTTTTTTTTTCATTTCTTTGCATTGTATTTTGTTGTGTTGTGCAAAGTCAGGTAGTGTGCTTGCTGCAGAGGTACGGAGGCTCGATTGTGCAAGGCATGCGCGTGGGTGGAGCGCGTGGAGCGAGCGGGACACGAACAGTCGCGTCCGTGAAGGCACGCGGTAGTCAAGAGTTGCGTGTGGGTGCGGCTGAAGCGTCTCGCGTGGAGGCACTCATGAGGAGTCCAGCACTGGGTTGCTGCTACTGATTCCGTAAGTTTCGCTACGGTTTTTCAAGGTTTAGACTTTTGGGCCGATTGGGCCAGATCTGATGTTTGGTTATTGGGCCTCGGTATTTTGGGTAGTAAACTTGGGTTTAATGTATTGGGCTATGGACTGATTGGACCGTAATGAACTTTTAATGGACTATTTAATTTTTGTTATTTCTATTTTGTTTTCATTTTTTTTGGTTGATGAATTGGCCCGACAGATTTGGGCTCCTACAAAGGGCCATTCGGAGCCGATTACAGTAAGCCAGCCAAAGACGGTAACTACCAACCATCAAGACTCCCCAAGGCAATAACCCAATCCAAGACCGAACTTAGAAAAACCTCAGTTCGCACCCATCCCAATTACGTATAGGGAGTTGTTCCAAATTTTATTTGACGTACATGTTGTATCTCCTTTTTATGTAGAACTAATACGGCTTCCATACCCTAAATGGTACAACGTAAATGCCCAATGCGAATACTATAGGGAAATCACAAGGCATTCGATTGAGATCTGTGTCGTTTTGAAAAAAATGATCGAAAGACTCATCAAATTGGGTATCATAAAATTCGATGATCCCTTTGATGCAGAAAATTCGTTACCCAACCTTTATGTTAAAGGGGTAAACGTTGTGAGTTCCATGATAGATAGGGGCATGAGATCCAAGAATGCATCGAGCTCAGGGCCCTAGTGCAAGGCCTGATGGATAATAAATTGAAGAGATCAAAAACCCAGTGGGAACGTTGGGGGAATCTAAACATTAACGACATATTCGAAGAGAGAATTTGGGAATAGACTTTTTCATAGCTTCTGCCCTTACGTACTTTGGGGTGTTTTAAACAATGGGACTGTGGAAGAGATCCTGTATTTTTAGAGTTAATCTAAAGTAATATCCAAAACACGCTTGTTGCTTTAAACCTAGAGGCAATAAGAGTCTTTTGGTGAAATAGGCTTGTGTCCAGAATTTTTTATTTCAATAAAATGCATATTTTTGAGCAAATATTTTTTTCATTCTTTCCATGTCATACTGTACATTCTTTTGCTCTTTAGAATATTCTTTCATTATTCATTCATGATCATACCATATAAATAATCATCCTTAGAATCATTTATTCTTTAGAATTTACCTTTGTACCCACAATAGGTACCCAGATATCAAGACATGAGCAGCGCTATTACTGACTCCCTTTTGAATGAGATATGGATCTAAAAGGATCTAAGGATTTTGAAGATGATAGAGATTGTAACTTATCTTTTGATTTGTTAAGGATGGTAGAACAATATGAAAATAGACTCTACCGTACAAAGGGTCCGTGGACATCATGAGTCTAGGAAAGGAGTGAAGATCGAAGCCTAGCTCACACAGAAACAAAGCAAGACATCATTGAGTTATTCTAGGAATTCAAAGATGTCTTTACATGATCGCATCAAGATATGCCTAGGCGTGAGGATGCTGTAGAGTGTTTGAAAAGACACATGCTAATAGTTTTACGATAGTCAGGTCGATTATGAGGTTTGGGTACTGCTGGTCTAACATGAAAGGGATATCACATCAGTTATGCTGTAAATGCCAAATTGAGGAAGACAAGACTGATGCGCTTTTCTCCATTTTTTCTACATGTAAGGCATAGATGTTATGGGGGCAATCTCGTCAAAAGCATCAAGTCGACACCAATTCATCTTCGTGATTGTCAATTACTTCACTAAGAGTGTGAAGGTCGCTTCATATGCCAAGTTACCAGTTATAAAATTCAAATTCAAGTTCGAATTCAAAAAAAAAAAAAGAGAAAATAAAAGAAAGAAAAGAAAAATCATCCAAAGAGATTTTGAAAAATGATAGAGACTTGTAAAGATTGGCATAGAGAAGTTACCATTTACCCTCTATGCTTCTCGAATGTTGGCCAGGACCTTCGTTGAAGCAACACCCTTCTCATTGGTTCATGGAAGGGAAGCAATTTTTAGAAGTTGAGGTCCCTTTTCTCCGAGCTTCGATTGAATTAATAATTGGATGAAGTAGAACGCATCCAGTAAGCTTGATTGAAAAGTATTCATCATGGTCGAATGCACCAAAAACGGATGATACAAGTTTATAGCAAAAAGGTTCGCCCAAGAGAATCTCATGATGGTAAAAAGGATCATTCTCACACAAAAGGGACTTCAGAGGAAGGCAGATGCCAAATTAGGAAAGACCTTATATAGTAAAGAAGGCCTGTTCTAAAGAAGCATTGATATGGACGAAGATATACTCAATCCAGCTGAATTCAATTCAGTCATAAAAAGGAGAGGATAAGAAGAAAACACACAAAGGGCGCTTTGAGACCTTCTCTAAAAAAACGAAAAACGGATAGGCCAAGGTGAAAACCCGCAAAGGGTACATTGAGACCAAAAGGTCTTTGAGTCGAAAAGGGCGGCTCAAATTTTGATCGAAAGTGGGGTATACAGTAGTCTTGCTACACTTGAATTAACAATGAGAAAGTATGTTACATCTTGGGGCATCAACAAAGTACTCCGGATCCCCTAAACACATATTGAGCTTAAAATGGTTCTCAAGAAGTTTGAACAGAGAAGCTCAGGTTGCGATATCTGGGGAACCTAGTTTCCATCTTACCCATTTTAAATCTACCATATTCAATTATTTTATTTTACACTACCAATAAATTTCTTTCTTGATTGCATTTTTTATCTTTGCTTAACTTATTTGTTTCGAGTTATACTCCTAATTAATTTCATTCTTGTCCATGGTTATGATCTTTTTCAAGCATTTTGCATTAAAATAACGATTAGTGGACTAATAACACTTTCATAAAAGGAGTTTCACATATTACTTTGGAAGCTTCTAAATACTAAAAGATCTTGAAACAGGACTATTGTTTAAGGCTCACCAAGTTTAAGGGATCAAAATATTGGTGGAGGAAGAGTCTAAACTGAAACTATCTCTCCAGATTTTTATTAAAAAAGGTGATTGAAAAAAATGACAAGATATTGCATTAGTGATACAATCCTGACGAAAAATGGGCAATGTTAACCCGAGTGTAAAAAGGGGAATCATTCTCGAGGAAAAAATGATATTCTGCATCCATGCAAATATCATACATGCATATTTGGTTAGGTCATCCAAAGAGTGATCAGTTGATTGAACAAGTTACAGATCCTATACCTTTGAGTTACAGTGGGATGGGTTGAAGTGGATACAGATCCTATAGCCATGAATCGCAGTGAGATGGTCAAAGATGATACAAATCTTATGCCCCCAATGTACAGTGGAAGGGACGCTGAAGTTACAGTAGGGCAACCCAGTTGAGCAAAATATGATTGTGTCTTCGGGTTTTCAGTCAAAATATCATCCAAGCAAGAAGACGGCGTAATACGTTAGTGATAAAGATGAACAATAAGTAATGATGCCTTAAATATTAAGGATCATTCTCATGAAATTTTGCATTCAGCATTCATAACACATTTAGTTAGGAGCATTTTATTCATTCTAATCATAGCATCCTTATGATTTGGCATAAACATAAGCATATGAAATCGAGTCTACAGAACATGTCCCTAGAGGACGGTGTAGCAACATCGGTGGAATGATAGATCTTATCTCCCTAAGCAGTAGCGAAGCAGATCGAAGATGGCAAATCTTATCTTTCGAGGTAGTAGGGGAGCAGATTTTAGCCACTGGCCTTATCTCCTTGAGGTAGCAAGGGAGCAGGCTGTAGATTATAGTCTTATCTTCCTGATGTAACAAGATAGCAGACTAAAATATTGTAGGTCTTGTCTCATTGAGATAGCAGTGGGGCAGATCAAAGATGGCGAATCTTATCTTCCCGAGGTAGCAGGGGGCAGATTTTAGCCACTGGCCTTATCTTCTTGAGGTAGCAAGGGAGCAGACTTAAAATTATAGTCTTATCTTCCTAATGTAGCAAGGAGGCAGACTAAAAAAATTATAGATCTGGTCTCCTCCAGATAGCAGTGAGGCAGATCGAAAATGGCGAATCTTATCTTCCTAAGGTAACAGAGGAGCAGATTTTAGCCACTGGCCTTATCTTCCTGAAGTAGCAAGTGAGCAGGCTGAAAATTATAGTCTTATCTTCCTAATGTAGCAAGGGAAAAGACTTAAAATTATAGATATTGTCTCCTCGAGATAGCAGTGGGGCAAATCGCAGATAGTGAATCTTATCTTCCCAAAGTAGCAGGGGAGCAGATTTCAGCCACTAGCCTTATCTTCCTGATGTAACAAGGGAGCAGGCTGAAGATCATAGTCTTATCTTCCTGATGTAGTAAAGGAAGCAGACAAAAAATTGTAGATTTTGTCCCCTCGATATAGCAGTGGGGCAAATCGAAGATGGCAAATTTTATCTTCCCGAGGTAGCAGTGGAGTAGATTCAAGCTACCAGCCTTATCCCCCTAAGCAGTAGTGGAACAGGCTGAAAATTACAAGTCTTATCTCCATGTATCAGCAATAGAGTATACTAAAGATTGCAGATCTTATCTCCCTAAGCAATAGCGGACCAGATCGAGGATGGCGAATCTTACATCTATATAGCAATGGAGCGAATTTAAACCACCAACCTTATCCTCCTAAGCAGTAGTGGAACAGACTGAAAATTACAAATCTTATCTCCATGTATCGGCAATGGAGCAAACTAAATATGGTAGATCTTATCACCCTAAGCAGTAGTGGAGCAGATCGAAGATGACGAATCTTACATCCATATAGCAATGGAGTAGATTCAAGCCACCAGCCTTATCCCCCTAAGCAGTAGTGGAACAGGATGAAAATTACAAGTCTTATCTCCATGAATTGGCAATGGAGCAGACTGAAGATTATAGATCTTGTCACCCTAAGTAGTAGTGGAACAGATCGAAGACGTCGAATCTTACATCCATATAGCCATGGAAAAGATTTAAGCCACCAGCTTTATCCCCCTAAGCAGTAGTGGAACAAGCTGAAAATTACAAGTCTTATCTCCATGTATCGGCAATGGAGCAGACTGAAGATGGTAGATCTTGTCACCCTAAGCAGTAGTGGAGCAGATCGAAGACAACAAATCTTACATCCATAGAGCAATGGAGCAGATTCAAGCCACCAGCCTTATCCCCCTAAGCAGTAGTGGAACAGGCTAAAAATTACAAGTCTTATCTCCATGTATCGACAATGGAGCAGACTGAAGGTTTTAGATCTTGTCACCCTAAGCAATAGTGGAACATATCGAAGACAGCGAATCTTACATGCATAAGTAATGGAGCAGATTCAAGCCACCAGCCTTATCACCCTAAGCAGTAGTGGAACAAGCTAAAAATTACAAGTCTTATCTCCATGTATCGGCAGTGGAGCAGATTAAAGATTGTAGATCTTGTCACCCTAAGCAGTAGTGAAGCAAATCGAAGATGGCGAATCTTACATCCATATAAGCAATGGAGCAGATTCAAGCCACCAAATTTTATCACCCCAAGCAGAGAGTGGAGCAAAGCTAAAATTACAAGTCTTATCTCCATGTATCGGCAGTGGAGCAAACTGAAGATTGTAGATCTTGTCACCCTAAACGGTAGTGGAGTAGACTGAAGATTGTAGATCTTATCACCCTAAGCAGTAGTGGAGCAGATTGAAGAGGCGAATCTTACATCCATATAAGCAATGGAGTAGATTCAAGCCACCAGCCTTATCACCCTAAGCAGTAGTGGAATAGACTGAAAATTACAAGTCTTATCTCCATGTATTGGCAGTGGAGCAGACTGAAGATTGTAGATCTTGTCACCCTAAGCAGTAGTGAAGATGATCGAAGATGAAGAACCTTACATCCATAGAGCAATGGAGCAGATTCAAGCCACCAGCCTTATCCCCATGAGCAGTAGTGGAACAGGTTGAAAATTACAAGTCTTATCTCCATATATTGGCAATGGAACAGATGAAGATTGTAGATCTTATCTCCCTAAGCAGTAGTGGAGCAGATCGAAGATGGTGAGCCTTATCTCCCTAAGCAGCAGTGGAGCAGGCTGAAGATTACATATCATATCTCCCTAAGCAGTAGTGGAACAAAGTGAAACAAAAATTCCTATACCCCTAAGGTTGCAGTGGGTTAAAGTAAGGCTACCTTAACGAAGGAAGCATCAAGAAATCAAGACCCAACAAGACCGAGCAAAATTGGCCCTTTTAAGTCTTTGCTCCATTCTCGTTACATGACAATGAGCAAAGAGGGGCAGCTGTAGGGCCCAATTTTTAACCCGGAGCCCAATAAACTAGTCCAAAATTACAGCACATTAACCAATTTTACAAACAGCCCAAACCTAACTACCCAAGCCCAATGTTAGCCCAAACGCCCCAAAATAGATCAGAAACCCTAGCCTTGCGCCCAGCGCCACTAGCAGCCTCGCACTCGGCCACGTCGCCCTGCTCTCCGCGTCGTGCACTCCTCCACCTGTGGAAAAGAAGGAAATACAGCAAATAGAATCTAGATTTTATTTTTAAATCCGGCTATAAAAAGCCAAAGCAAAAACGATTGTAGGGGGACGTTTTTACAGATACAAGGAAAAAACACAGAATATCAATACAAAAAGAAAAAGCAGATTTGAAGAAAAATGTTGTTTTTTTTTTTTCTGTATTTTCTTTTCGGCGTTTCTTTTAAAGATTTTCTATTTTTTTATTTTTAAAACTATATACATATATATTAAAAAAATGGGAAAAACTTATGTTTTTCAATTCTGTCATTGTGACACGACGGTGTTGGCGGCGACGTCACTGTGGTCCCATGACCAGGACATTGGCGGCTGCTCTACCTGGAAAGAGGGGGAGAGAAAAAGTTTGAGAGAGTTTTGATTTTTTTTTTTGAGGAAGAAGAAGAAAATGTGATTTTTTAATGAAAAATTGGCTTTTATAACTACACAATACGGTGTCGTTTTGCGAATTGGGTTCAGAGGCCAAAACGACATCGTTTTGGGCCTCTGACTCGTGACCCGACCCGTTCCAAGGAAGAGATCCGCGTGTTTTTTAAAATATGGGCTATTTACAACCCTGGTCCCTCCATTTTTTACTGTTTTACAATTAAATTTATTTTATTTTCAATTTTGCCCAATAATTTACCTTAGCTTTCAATTGGGTCCCCCCGATGCTGTGTGTTTTGGAGGGAGAAATATTTTCCCTTTTAGTCCCTCCATGTTATTCGTGCATTGCAATGGGGTCCTTTTTCCTTTTTTTTATTCCCAATTTACCCCAAAATTTCATTTTTAAGTTTAAATTGGTCCTTTTTTATTTTCTTTTATTTTGTTATTGTTTTAACATTTTTTTACATTTTTATATTATTATTATTTTAATTTTACTATTATTTTTATGTTGTTAGTACTACTATTGTTTTACTATTATCAATATTATTATTATCATTACTTTTAATATTATTATTCCTATTTTTATTATTATTATTTCATTACTATTTTTTTCTTACTATTATTTTTGGGTAAAATACCCAAATATACCAAAAAATAATAAAATTTACGAAAAAGGATCGATTTTAAAAAAAATTTATGGAAAAGGGTGATTTCCCCTCAAAACGCGTCCACGTCAGCGCGTTTTGAGGAGATAAACCCGAAAAGCGAGCCCTTGGGGACGCGTTTTGTGCTGATGTGGCAAAAGCGCATCCCCAAGGGCGCTGCTTTTGCCCGGTCAAAAAATTAAGGCTATAAAAACCCCCAACCCTTTTATTTCTTTCGCACTTTAGTCCTTACTCATTCTTCTCTCAAATTCCTCTCAAATTTCTCTTTAAGTCCTTGAAACTTTCTCCTAAATTTCAAAATAGTCCTTTAATATTTACAAAAGCCATTTTTAATTTTTTAATATATTTTTATTTTTGTAATTTAGTTTTAATATATTTAATAAATAAGAAGTTTTTATTTTTTGTAATTTAGTTTTAATATATTTAATAAAATATGAAGTTTTTATTTTTATTTTTTTAATTTAGTTTTAATATATTTAATAAAATAATAGTTGCTTATATGTTTTGTAATTTAATTTTAATATCTTTAATAAAATAGAATTTCTTTATTTTTTTTGAAATTTAAATTTAAAAATAAAAGTCCAACCTTTGTAATTTTATTGTAACTTAAAGGTTTTTTTTTTCCAAATTAGTCTTTCTATAAAAGTTCACCATTTTCATCAACGAATAAATAGAATTTACATTGACACCAAGAGACAGAAAAAGTTAAGCAGACTGTCAACTATTCCGATTTGGACATGAGCGAGATGTATGGCCTGTGTTCCTACACCATCCGCACAACCTAAGTTGGTTGGACGTTTCTCGATATCCATATTGTTGCGTATTCTAGTCGAGCAAGGTCGACCTTTTGGTTTGTGCCTCAGTTGTCTATCCAACAACAGCTTATACAGTGCAAGTGATACCGACGGCCACTTACGTTCCTCTGGAACTAGTGGGAATACGTGTCTCCACACATTGTACATGTTTTCTATTTCATACACTTCGTCGACATAGCTCATGGGATCAAGACGAAGATTCTGACAAGCTGCAAGTACATGAGCGCATGGGTAACGAAGTGCATCAAATACCTCACAGTCGCAGGTCATATTCCTCAAGTGCACACGATACTGCCCGCCAACAATACCTTGGTTCGGTCTGTCAAACTCCGTCACACGAAACCATAGGTTGTCGCGTTCGTGACACACTATGTGCATGGTGTTGGCCCGTGCCTTCCCCCTGTTAATTTCTCACAGGACCTTCGTGCTCCATACATGGCCTCCTTGCATCTGGCCTTTATAACTAGCTGCTCGCTTCAGAAATAGTACCGCTAAACGAAAATATGTCTCTCGCACAACCGATGTTATCGGCAGATGACGCGTACCTTTTAGAATAGAATTTATGCATTCTGCCAGGTTTGAGGTCATATGACCATATCATAGGCCACCGTCGTATGCTTGTGTCCACTGTTCGAAAGGAATATTGCACAGGTAGTTTGCACCTTCTTCATTATCTGATCGCAAACTCGCTAACATCTCTTGAAAACGGTCTTTATTGATCTCGTACCCTACCAATATACGTTGATAGCAAATATTACATATCACTCTTCAATTGAGAATAAATTGAATATTACAAACGAAATTATATTAATAGATATTACATACCCATATCGGTCACTTGCCTTCGCTGGCTTTTAGATCGATATTGCTTGTAGTAGTTGGATGCAACATGCCTTAGGCAATATCGATGGTGTGTGTGATGCCACAGGCTTCCCTGGCGCTCTATTGCGGCTAGTATTCCAGGGCCCCGATCCGATATAACGCATATATCAGGTTGAGGGCAGACATGCCTCCTTAGCCTAGATAGGAAGAAATCCCAATCATCAGTTGACTCCATCGGTGTTATTGCGAACGCAATCGGGAGAATTCTCCCAATGCCGTCCTGTGCCACAGCTAGCAATAGCTGATGCATATATCTGCCATACATAATGGTACCGTCAATTTGTACCAATGGCTTGCAATATATAAATACATCTCAGCATTGCTTAAATGTCTAGAAAAGACGCTTGAACACTGCGTATCCACGGAGCAAACGATCGTTGTAGTACGCTGGTTCCGTTTCAAGGTCTGCTATGCTGCCTGGGACATATCTCTCCAGCACCCTTTTCCTTAAATTTTCTTAAAACCAGCCCTTTTTCGTAAATTTTGTTATTTTTTAGTATATTTGAGTATCTTTCCCATTATTTTTACTATTATTATTATTACTATTATTATTATACGCACTATATTATTATATTTATGACTATTATTATTTTTATTCTTATTATTATATTTACTATTATTAGTATTATTATTATTTTATTACCTACATTATTATTGCTATTTTTATCATTCCTATTATTTTGTTATTATTAACATTAATTTTATCTTTACTACTACTATTATTTTTATTATTACTATATTCATTAGTATTATGAGTATTATTTTATTATTAGCTTTTTATATATATGTTATCCATACTAAATAGTTTTTATTCTATATATATATTATTAATTTCCGTTATTTTGTGTATATATTTTCTTCTAAATCTATTTATGTACATATATTCTTTAAACCTCTTATATATAAATTTTCTTTTAAAGTCCTTATTTTATTATATAGTTTTGTTTATTTCAAACATTTTTATATATTATTAGTTATGTATATTTTTATAATAAGTTTTTTTTCATTTCATGTACGTTGTTTATTTGGATTGATATGTATTATTTTTTTCTGTAGTATTAGTACCATGTATTTTTATTTCATGCTCAATATTATGATTGTGTGGTTCTTATTATTACATTATGGTTTAAACTCCAACGTTTTGGCCAATATTGGTCATTTCACTTTTATCCCAAACAAATCGAATAAATGCATTTTCGGTCAATTTCATAATCGCTTATTTAAGAGCTTTTGAAAACAAGGCAATGTTTCGTGTTAGGAAGTTTCGAGAAATTGTGCCCTAACGTGCTGGGTTTCGATTTTACGTTCGTCCAAATGACTAAATATCCTTTTAAGATTTTGACCGTGTTTTCTTCACTTCAAAAATAAGGCAATATTTCATGTTTATAAATTCGAGGAATCGTGCCCTAACGTGCTGGGTTTCGATTTTTTTGTTTGGCCAAATAACGAAATACCCTTTTAAAATTGCAATGCATGAATTTTGGAAATCATGAAATGATCTTGGTGTCAAGGGTTTGAAACATGATATTTCATTGTTTTCATTGAACAAGAGAATTTCAATATCCAATTCGAATTATCCAAACATTTTCTAAAGAATTCGTATTTTAAAATCTCTTTCAATTTTCGATATCAGGACATTAACCAATCAATAAGGTACTAATTTTGGGCGTTGCGAGGGTGTTAATCCTTCCTCGTGTGTAACCGACCCCGGACCTGTTTTCTTAAGATTCGTAAACCAAAATGTTTTATAAGGTGACCCAATCGCATTTCAAAAATGATTGGTGGCAACTCCATTTTCGTTCCAAAGTCGACCCCGTTTTCTAAACAAAAAAATGGTTTCGACAGCTTAGTAACCATTTTGTAACTTTTTGAAGTTAAGTGGCCAAAGCGTAAACTTACTAATAGTTTAGTAATATTGGATGTAGTTTACCCTTATATTAATTATATGGTTTACAATTAAATTTAATTTTAAAAATATTTTTGTTATTTAAATTGAATTCGGGTCGGTTTGACCCGAAACATAACAAACCTTGTCCAAACTCAACTTAAGTTTGGTCAAGTCGGGCGGGCTGTTGGGCCCATCGACAAATTTATTAATTTACTCCATGAATGGTAATAAGGTTTTTCCAAATTTTGAGCTATTTGTTCAATCCATATTAAATCAAACTTAAATATTTTTTATTTTATTTTTTAATCAAATTAATTATATATCAAAAACATTTTTATGTAAACTTAATTATTAAGTATATAAAATATTAGTATAAAATAATTTTACATTGATGATACAAACTCGAATCCATTCGATTATTTAAAATTATTTACTTCATGAATTATAAATAATTATTTTTATATATAAAAGATTTTAAATTAAATTTAAATATATTATATAAACTTTTGTTAAAAAATACACTATATGAAAATTTCAAGATTTAATTTATTGCATTTGTATTTTACCAAAATAAGATTTTTTTATTTAAAATTCTTTTAATATAGTATATTTTGAACATAAAAATTTATATTAAATTTAGTTTGAACATATTCATAGTTTTATTATTATTTAATAATTATTTTATACTAATATTTTATATAATTTATAATTAAATTTACATAAATATATTTTGATATATAATTAATTTGATTGAAATTAAAAAAAACTTAGTTTAATTTTATTTAATATGGATCGAAGTTATAGTTAAAAGTTTAGAGAGACATTATTACAATTTATAGAGTAAATTAATAGACATGTCCATGATTGGGCATGTAACACCCCAAACCCCGGCCTAGAAGTTATGGCCAAATCTGGCGTGTCACATTAAAGTGTTTTTCGAAAACCATGTTTTCATTGAAAATCCTTCTTGAAATTTCAATCTTCTGGCCATGTAAAACTTGTATAAAACCTCAGTTTGTATTTGTTTATTTCCAATCGAGATTTATTAAAAAGTTATTACCTTCAAAACCTTATTGTTGCGGAAGCTTAATTTAAAGCAAAAGTTTAAGAAAACGTGATATTTAAAAATTTTAGTTGCGGAAACGTAGTGTTTTGAAAACAATTATCGTTTTGGGAAAACCGCGTTCTACTTCTAGCAGATATAAATCGTAATAAACTGAAAACCCCAAATTAAAAATCCAAAAATTAAAAGAGGACTTATTACAACCCAACAAGAAAGCGGTTTAAGTAAGGTAAATTAGAATGCTAAAATTTAAAGCTGTTCGTAGTGTGGCCACCTCCGAGTCCTCCAGTACGTCGAACCGCTTACTGAGGATTACCTAAAAATTAAAAAGAGGGGGTGAGTTAACGAAAACTTAGTGTGTACAACACTCATCGATCATAAAGCATGCATTACATCAATCCGGGCCTAAGCCCATTACAGTAATCAATATGAGCCTAAGCTCAACACAGTAACGGTGGCATTTGGGCCTTAGCCCATAATAGCCACAGTTGGGCCCTAGCCCATATCAAATGTCACATATCACATATATCTGGGCCTAAGCCCATCTCAATATCAGAATCAATATATGCAATGCATAAATACCCAAACCAACCCTGCACTCTTGTGGGGATTAAATTGACCCACCCATCCCTACACTCCTTATGTAGCACCGGTTGCGGCACTAACCAATATTGTAGCAGAGCTGCCAATCACATAATCGGCTTAAAGCCATCGGTGGATCCATAGTCGTCAAGCGATCGTACGACCTTAACAAATCATATACTTCCTCCAAATCAATGATCACATCCCTCATGCAGTATAATATCACATGAATGCAAACATACCATAAATGGCATACAATAACAATCATATAACATGTAGGGGTATTTTTTTCATTTTACCCTTCAGGGGCATAATGGTCATTGTACCCTACGAAGGTATTACGGTCATTTACCCTATGGAGGTATTTTGGTCATTTTACCTTAACAGTCAACAGTGCGAATGGGCCCAAAGCCCATTATGCGTTTCATGTGGGCCTACATGCCCGTGTGGCCCAATAAGCCCAAAACTACCTTTGGTCATGTGATCGTCATGGTCGGCTCATTATTTCTTTTCGATCCACAAAATTTACTCGTAGTAGGCCCACGGGCCCATTGGGCCAACTCGGTTCATTCTAGTCCATTTGGCCCCAAAAATGGCCTAAGACTACGAGATGCTCATGGTGACCTCTGTCGTTGTATCGACTTATCCACACGCACCTTCGTGCGCTCGTGTGATAGCCGTAGCTGTATTTTCGACCTTTCGACTTTTCGACATTTTAGGATTTCGACATTTGCCGATCTACAATTGGAGTGGTGTGTGTACACACCTTGTTGGAGAAAAACGTAGTAGCCCACGAGTGTAGAACCTATATTTGACACGATACACCATCAGTCATTTAACAACAGGATTAAACAATCCCTTTCTATACCACTATCCAAGATATGATTTATTACTTGCCTTGATCGAATGATTGAGATTTGATAAGTCCCCACTAACTATTAGCCAGAATTGATCCCTTTGCTACAATTATAGTCAAAACTGAGAGTAGGCCTTCGATCGCTTTTAGGACACGCACCCCTCTTTATTCCTCGAGAACGCCTAGGTATCAACCAACGTTAGTCTAAGGGAAGAGAGAGAGAGGACTCGACAAAGGGAAGAAGAACCATACTAGCAACAAAAATCCATTTAAGGAATCACCATAACTTACTCTTAACCTTGGCAAACAGAGGAGAAGAACCCGCAGCCTTATGATAGGAGAACAGAAATTGTAACAGCCCGGTTTAGACCCTAGTCGAATAGTGGTTTTGGGACCACAATTCTGAGGTCAAAAAAATATTTTAATATTATTTTTCATGTTTACAGTGTGTGATTAAGCATGAGTGAAAATTCTGTGTGAAAATTTTATCGTTTAGGTGTCAAATTATGAAAAAGGACTAAATCGCATAAAATGAAAAAGCTATGTGATGATTTATAAGTGTCTAATTGTTGTTGTCTTTTTAACATGGAGGCTTCATAATGCAATTTGGCCATTATTAGTGATAGTGGGTGGCAATAGACTAGAATAACCTTAGTATATAAAGGTTATATATGTTTAATAAAAATGCTAAAAAGGTAATTATGTTATTATATGATATTAAACAAAACATAAAGAGAAAATACATGTTTTTGTTCATCTTTTTACACCGAATGTAGAAAAAATAAATAGGGTTTTAAAAGCTTTTGAATATTCGACCCTTACTAAGCTCAATTAAGGTATGATTTGGTTTCGATTTTTGATGATTTCTATGTTTTTGTGATCGTTGCTTAGTGTACTATCAAACCCATGATTTAATTTTAGAATTTGATGATGATTTTGAGATATGCCATTGATAAATGTTTGAGCTTTGTGTTGATAGTTGGTGAAATATGAAAGATATGTGAAAGATTAACATGTTTTGTCTTTGAATTTTTTATGAAATTGAGTAATTTGGGCTAAATTGTGAAAACAAGAAATTGGAGGACTAAAATTTGAAATAAATGAAATGTGTGGAATTGTATGAACATAGAGAGAATTCGCTAGGCATGGGTGAAGTGAAATTTTATGTATTTTGTGATTTTGCGAATTAGGAACTAAAGTGTCGAAATGTGAAAATGTGAGGGCTATTTTGTGAAATGCCCTAAATATGTGTGTTTGGACTAAATTGAATGATATGGTGATTGAATGAGTTAAATTTGAATATGTATAGACCAAGAAAAAGAGATTCGGATCGAGATCAAGGCAAAGACAAAGTACTCGATTGATTGGCAAATCTTGGTATTTCGACATCCGAGGTAAGTTCAGATATATTACAAGTTGTTAATTTATATCTATGTGATGTGAATTAAATTTTAGTTATTGAATTAGAAATCTCATATATGAGATTGAGGAAATGAGGCACCAAGTGTGCGTAATTGAAATCGAGGCAGAGTTGATTAGCACTGTGTGTACGAAGTAATGGAAGTTTCGGTTTATCAATTGGCACTATGTGTACGATACCAAATTAAGTTCAATATATCGAGGCACTAAGTGTGCAATGTTAATTAAGCTTCGGCTATGATTTGGGCACTAAGTGTGCGATTGAGTTGAAAAGATATCGAGTAGTGAATGAGATATGGTATCGAGCATCGAATAGCAAGAACGTTTGTTAAGTAAGTGTTGACAAATGTATGTTTGAATCTATGTGGTTGATGATAGCTTTAAAGGTTGAATGAATGGATATTTGAGCATATGGTTGAGGATGATAATGTGCTTAATTGTGTATTTATCTATGTGATGGTTTAATTATGTATTCATGTTGCAATATTGAGAAGTATCTATTACATTATGAACTTACTAAGCTCTTAAGCTTACTGTGTAATGTGTTTCTCTGTTTTACAGTGTCAGTAAAGCTAACTCGAATTCGAGGACCGTCAGGCAACTCAATCACACTATCGGCAATCTATTTTGGTACTTTTGAAATATGTGTATATGTGGTATATGGCATGTATAGGCTATTGAATGTGGCATGTTTTGAGTTGTGTAAATATTGCCATGAGACATGGTCTTAAGGTTGAATAATGTAGTAATATATGTGTGGGATAAGTGTATGATAAGTATGGTTTATTTAAGTTAAATTTGGTTCTTGAGAATGAGGTTTAATGTGAAATTATGATAGAAATTGTATGATGCTTGTTGTGCATGATTTAGGATGTGAAATCTGTATTTAGATAGATTTATTTTAGATGAGTTTGAGCATGGCTATAGATGGTATGGTTAATGATGGATTGGTGTTTGTATTGGTATGTTTAGTTGCATTTTGAGACATGAATTGGTTTTGAATTGAGGCTTGTAGGTAATTCAAGGTGTGGGAGGCAAGATTGGCCTTGAAAATGGCCTATAATTGCCCACACGGTTAAGCACACAGGCGTGTGGCTCGACCGTGTTGTTTAAGTTGGCCAAGTGAAACAAGTCAGGCTCGACCACGGGCTGGACACACAACCATGTGACTGGTCATGTGGTACAAGTCAGGCTCGACCACGAGTGAGGCACACAGGCGTGTCTCAGGCTGTGTGGTCAAATCAGTAGGTATGCCCTGTTTTGCCACGGCTTGGACACATGGGCGTGTCCGAGCCTCACACGGCCTACCCACACGGGCATGTGACCTCTATAACTTAGAAAAATGTTTGAATTTTAGAAATTTTCATAAGTGGTTGGTTTAGTCCCGACCCTATTCTAAAGCATGTTTAAGGTCTTGATGACCTCATTAAGGGGCTATATGATTATGTTTGAATATGATTGAATGATAATTGACTTGGTGTCGCGAAATGGATATGAAATGTTTCGATTGTTCGGTAATGCCTCTTAACCCTATTCCGGCAATGGTTTCGGGTTAGGGGTGTTACAAGAAATGAGAGTAAATTTAGCAATAGATAAAAGAGAGATTGCAGGGTACTCGACTTTTACACACTTATGAACAAATGATAACAGTGTTAAACAAAAGGGAAATTCGGCTCAAGAGAAATAAATGGGGAGAAATAAAAAAGAAAAAATGTAGAAAAAGAGAAGAGATGCAATCGGCCAAGGGAAAAAAAGGCAGAAAAGGTACAAAAAGATGCCTAAATGGTAACACAGAAACGGCTAAGAAGAAAGTAGAGTGAAACAGAGCAAAAAGAATGCACGAGAGGTCACCTTTAGTGCAGTTTCGGCAGCATCCGAAAAAAGAGAAAAGTAGCTTCGGTTTGGTAACTAAACTGATCAAAAGAGAAGAAAAGAAAAACAAAACTCAACAAAGCCGAAATTCTTGAGTGCTACACTCAAATTTTGGCTTCAACCTCCTCCAATTCTAATTCCTCATTTTTCTCCTCCAAATCTTTACTAACTTCTATCCCTATCCCATGAAATACTCCCCCAAGACCGATTCCACAACCACCTTAGCAGAGCTCTACTCCAATTCAAACACTAGGCGTCCCATCAGCAAAATAAACCCCCTTGCTTATCCCCAGACTTGAACCTCAAACCTCTTGCCAGTTGTAACGCCATCTTGCCACTAGACCACCCACTCTCTTTGTGTCACATTTTACCTTCAATAAATTAAAAGGTCTAAAGGCCAAAGTCTAGGTTCCTTTAAAAGAAAAACCAAAACAAATTACAAGAGCTAAGACTTGAACCCAAGCTCCCTTGTAACCTTAATGACGACACAACCACTAGATCACATGCTTACTTGTGTCATTTTTTTAACACAATAATTTAAAAGGCCTGCATCCAAGCATCCAGGGTTTTATCCACTTAAAACCAAAATTTTTGCTAAAGCCCAGGTTTAAACCCAAGACTTCTCCAATACTTCTTAAGACCCTTAACCACCAAAGCAGACATACTTTTATATTATTAACATGCACAACTAAATTCCAATTCCTCGGCACGCAAAGCTCATTTCTTCTAAGCCCAAAATTTGGGGCGTTACAGGGCAGCCTTAATCCGATTTGGGTTGGGCTTGGAGAAGGTCTATGTCTTGAGCTGGGTCAGATTCAATTTAAATAATTAAAATATTTTTAAAATCGAATTGAATTATTAAAATACATAAAAAATTAATATAAAATATATTTTAAATATTTTATTAAATTTTGAATAATGAAATGGACTTTTTGGGTGGATCTGGCTGATAACGAGTCCAGGTTTGAAATTCTTTTTGGACTTTGGCCACGGCCTGGCATAGATAAGTCTAAGTAAATAATATATAAATTTTGGATATTTTTAATTTAAAGAGTTTCTATTTTTCACAATTTTATATTTTTATTGAAGATGCAAAATAATTTTAAAATAATTTTTAAAATTATTTATGTACTTTTAAAGAGTAAGGACCAAATTGACACAAAATTATAAATAAGAGGGCTAAAAGAGTTATTTTACATTTTTTATAACAACCAAATTAACTATTGTAATGGGAATTGTATTTTATTTTAATCACATCTTCATATTCTAAATACATGGCTTTTACATGCATACGCATCCCATAAATTTCTAATATCTATAATTTTAGTGTAAGTATATGACAAAATGATACCTACAATATGATAAAAGGTAAAATAATAAGGCGGAGTGAAAAAGCATTTACCACCATTGTCTGAGTTTTATCATTTCTACTTGTAACTGGCCAAAATCTAATGTCCTAACTATATATTTCATCCAATAAAATAAAGATTTTGATAAAATAATATTTGATACATGTATTTATTTTGCGGAAGCGGGTTTTGCACGTGTACGATAGGCCGGGGTTCAAGTTGGACCCGATTTTGATCGGTAGCGTTGATAGAGAGGTGGAGACCCGAGGCGCACACTTTCCATCCGCCATGGGGAGAGTGTTCCATCACCTTAGAAGATGTGCAGTTACAGTTGGGATTACCAGTGGACGGGTCGATAGTCACCGGGTTCGTAACATCTCTCAATTGGATGGCTGTATGCTACGAGCTCCTAGGTGCCATTCCGGATAAATTGCAAGGAGGTCGGATCAATATGGTTTGGTTACGAGACACATTCCCGCAGCCGAATGAAGGTTCGATCAAGATGAAAGAATACGGTATGCACGGCATACATACTTCGATAATTGGAGACTATCGATGCCGACCTCTCTAGAAACCTCGTCCACCGAGATGGCTCTCAAACTTGTTGATTTCAGAGCACCGTGAATTGAGTTGGGGTCCGCCTGTTATCGAGGTTGTACCGGAGATGTGCGGGCGACGTGCCGAGTAAAGCAAAAATCGGAGGTTGGCTATCACTCTCTGCAGTCATGGGCATGGTTTCAATTTCCATTTTCGTCCTCGACTCGACCATACATATTCATTCCCATTGATAACGAGGTAAATTTAATATTATATTTTACAATTATGTCGTAGATTTATAGTATAATTGCATGCTAAAGTTTATTTAATTAGGTGGAACCATCCGACGAGTCATGTTGGAATACCCGACTCGCTTGAGGATATACTGACTCCTATTGGAACAACTATTTAATCACAAGTAAGTGTCAATTTCATTATTATAATTTAGTATTTATGTATATAACTAATATTTTGGTAATGTTAATATAGTTTCAATGGACACCGTCACGAGGATCCCAAAATTTGGGCGATAATTAGGAAGTTCCTCCAAAATCCGAGCAGTTAGCACGTTAAGGTCCCGCTAATCACCTACGTGACCGTGGAGATGCACCAGTCAGATCGAGTCATGCGGTAATTTGGATGTCGGCAATCGATTCTCGGGGCTCCTGAGGTGCTCGATGATGAGCACAGTGTGGACTTATGGCGGCAGCACACAGATTAGCCAATATTTTGGTCGAACATATCGAGACGTGAGAACCCAGTATGACTTTTTACCTAACCAGAACCGATCGTAGTTCACGAGTTAGCGTCGTCTTGCGGAGTACATGCCATGGTTTAGAATCCATGGCAAGCCGTATCTGTTGTCGGATGAAGAGAGGCGACGCAAATTCGTGAGCGAAGGAACGTCGGGCCCTTTACATTCAAGGAGAAGGGGTGATGAGGCGGGCCCGACAAATAAATACTACGATCCATGGGCCCATCAACAGCACCTACACAATCATCGGGCCCATCGGTTCGGTGACAACACCGACAACACAAATCCACAGTTTATGCCGGTCGTACCACCCGCTTACATGTATCCTCCTAACCCATATATGTTTCCTTTTCTAGTCCCCCGTGTTGGAATGCATGGCCGGGTTCGAGTCCGTTTCGACAACTCCTTTTAGCCACCGATCGTGAGGCCGACGTCGGGTGTGGGATTAGAAGAGGTGCCGTCGGGGAGCAGCTTCTTTCTATCGAGCTCCTTCACCAGACGGATGCGATCACCCGCCGTGGTTTATGCAAACACCTTGGGTCATTATTTTATCAAGGTGGGTCATCATCGCAACACCTGAACTGCACCCACCGCCGAGGGATCGGATTCCCGCCGAGGTTCCACGACCCCACGGAAGTTAGAAGAAGGAGGAATCCAGAATCACGAATCGCCTCCAGTGGCACCTGGTTCCCATCGCATCCGCACTAAACCCTAAACCCCTAATTTGAGTAATTGTAAATTAATTTATAATTTGAGTTTAATTTTTTTGTAATTAAGGTTTAATTTTTGTAATTAAGTTGTAATATATTTAATAAAATTTGAGTTTGTTTTTTTTAATTTAATTTTTTAATTTATTTAATTTTAATAACTTTGACAAAATAGGTTTGGTTAATTTTTTTTGTTGTAATTAAGTTGTAATATATTTAATACAATTTGAGTTTGTTTTTTTTAATTTAATTTTTTTAATTTATTTAATTTTAATAACTTTGACAAAATAGGTTTGGTTAATTTTTTTGTTGTAATTAAGTTGTAATATATTTAATACAATTTGAGTTTGTTTTTTTTGTAATTTAATTTTTTAATTTATTTAATTTTAATAACTTTGACAAAATAGGTTTGGTTTATTTTTTTGTAATTAAGTTGTAATATATTTAATAAAATTTGAGTTTTTTTGTAATTTAATTTTTTAATTTATTTAATTTTTTAAATTTAATTTTTATATAATAAAATTGAGTTTCCTTTTATTTGTTTTGTATTTTAATTTTTTATTTTAATTTTAATATCTTTGATAAGATAGAAATGATTTAATTTTTTAATTTAATTTTTAATTTAATTTTAATAACTTGAATAAAATAAAAGTGGTTTATTTCTGCATCAACGTTGATTAGGATGGGCTGTTTTTATTTTTAAATTGTAATAATTTTTTTATTTTTGAATAAAAAGTTGTTTGATTATTTGTGTTTGTAATTTAATTTTAATTATCTTATATTTAATAAATTTGAGTTATTGTACAAAAGTTCACCGCTTTTCCTCCAAAAAATGTAAATTACATAGCCAAAGAAGAGACAAACCACTAAGAACACGGTCAACTAGTCCGATTTGGACACGGCGAGATGTATGGCGGGTTCTGCACCACCCGCATCCGCCGACTTTGGTTGGTCGGTTCTGGATATCCATATTGGTGCGTATTCTAGTCGAGGAAGGTCGACCTTTTGGTTTCGTCTCAATTCTCTATCCCAAGCAATTATACTTGTACAAGCGATACCGATGGCCACTTACGTTCATCCGGATGGTGGAATACGTGTCTCCACATCGTTGTACATGTTTTCTAATTTGTAGACTTCGTCGACATAGCTCATGGGGTCAAGATGTAGATTATGACAAGCCGCAAGTACATGAGCACATGGGTAACGGTACATCAAATATCCCACAATCGCATGTCCTATTTGTCAAGTGTACACGATAATGCCCGCCAACAAGATTTGGTTCGATCACAAACTCCGTGACACGAAACCATAGTCATGTCGCGATCGTGACAAACTGTGTGCATGGTGTTCACCGTGCCTTCCCACGGTTAATTTCTTGCAAGACCTTCTGCTCCATACATGGCCTCCTTGCATACGCCTCGATAACTCGCGCTTCTTCTAAAATGGTGCCGCTTAAACGAAAATATGTCTCCAGTAAAATCGTCAGAATCGGCGGATGACGGGTTCCTTTTAGCAAAATTTATGCATTCGGCCAGTTTGTGGTCATATGACCATATCGTAGGCAGCAGTCATATGCTTGTGTCCACTGTTCAAAAGGAATATTGCACAGTACTTTCTGCGCCTTCGCCGTTATCTGTAGCAAGCGGCCAACATCTCGTGAAAACGGTCTTTATTGATCTACCACCGCCAATATACGTTGATATCGAATATTACATACCACTATTCAATTGCGAATAAATTGAAAATTTTAAAAGAAATTATATTAATAGATATTTCATACCCATATCGGTCACTTGCCGTTTACATCTTTTAGATCGGTGTTGCCCATAGTAGTTGGATGAAACATACCTCGTGCAATATCGATGGTGTGTGCGATGCCACATGCTTCCCTGTCGTTCTATTGCCGCAAATATTCCAGGGCCCCGATCCGATATAGCGCATATGTCAGGTTAAGGGCAAACATGCCTCCTTAACCTAGATAGGAAGAAGTCCCATCATCGGTGACTCCGGTGTTATTGCGAACGCAATCGGAAGGATTCTCCCACGATCGTCTTGTGCCACGGTAGCAATAGCCGATCGCGTATATCTACCATACATGAAGGTACCGTCAATTTGTACCAATGGCTTGTAGTATGTAAAAGCATCTCGGCATTGCTTAAATGTCGAAAACAGCGCTTGAACATCTGCGCATCCACGGAGCGCAGCGATCGTTGTAGTATGCCGCCTGTTTCAATGTCTCATTGTCTTTGCTGGACATATCTCTCCAGCACCTTACACCACTACCACACTTCATTATATGAAGCATCCCACCGACCGTGCAACTTTTCCAACGTCTTCTGCTTGGCTATCCAAGCCTTTCTGTAAGAGGGCGTGTACCCCATTTGGCTACGAATATTGCCAATTAAGGCCGGCACTGTAGTTTTGGGATCGGCCTTCACCGTCGGGATTATTAAATCAGCCAACATGTCTGAATCCATCCTCGGATGATCTTGTGTTACACTTGTCAACGAAGTACATTAAATAATGCAATATTACATAATATTAGTGTTATTCAAATCATTGAACACATAGTGGTCTGCACTCTAGGTAAGACATGTATGCGGACCTTTACTTCTTCACCTCCCACATCCCCGCCCTTTTCCTCAACGACGCCATGATTTTTCATGCACATGTGCCGCCTTACACAGACACACTTTGCCTCGTACCTATCGAGCTTTGATTTAACCATAGTGTAGTTAACCCGTTCCTCGATCTCAGTATTGTTTCAATGCACCAAGAAAAGTGTTCTTGTTGGAAAACGGTTACAAACTTCTAATTGGTCCGAATCCAACGAAGAATTTGTACGGTCACGCGTCCGTGTGGTAGTTCAGAAACTCCAATGCATCATCTTGAGATAGATCGGCATTATGCATGTCTACTGGAGGCAAGTATGCCTGAATAGCGGATCTTCTTCTTCTTCGTCGAACCGCCTCAACATCTTCAGGTACAATTGGAGCGGGCTCGGTTGAAAAATAGTCCAACTTCAGCCCGTCGGGGCCACTCCCGAGGTGGATCCACATCGGATTCATCGTCCAATCCTCCATAACTCGCAACAAACGAGGGCCCTCACGGTGGATACCGTCGGTAATACATCATCCCTCCTAAACATCTTTCGTAAAGATTCCAATCGTATGTGGATTGCCATCCACTAGAAGTTGATGATGTCCCCCAATACGTATTTCTGTCATCCAACGTCGATTGACGAATATGCATGTCCCATCCACCAACCGAGTGTCGTGCGGGGTTATGTTTTCCATACTACTACCGCACACGGGCACTTCGTGTTTTGCCTCCCACTTACAGTGTCGACTTGGGGTCGTGTATTCCCTCGAACGATACTAGATGTTGAGGTCGCAACCAAATCACTGGAGATGAAAATTCTACATATACCTCGACATAGGGTGAACCACGGCAAGATGAGTCTCCACCATTGCCTCAAGGCTCGAGGACCTTTGATGTCGAATCGTCATATCTCACCGGATCAACCGCGCAAAATCTATACTTAATAGATCGAACTTTCATTGGCGTTGTTCAGATATTTTACGCCTAATTCTTTTGCGAGTTCTACCAAATCGACGTTTCGATTAAAACTCAATCGCTACTGTGTTCTCCGATAAGAAAACAACACCATCTTCGTGTCACGCACTTCACCATCGTATTATTTCATCTAATGTTAAAGCACATGTATACATAATTAAAATAATATTTTTAAATATGAAATGTATGATTTTAAGTTAATAATAACAACATATATGTAATTAAAATAAAACAAATTTATTTTAATTTTAAATAAAAATTTAAATAGATAAATACATCTTATTAGAAATAATCTGATTACTTTCAAGCTATAACACATTAAAATGTTATAATTTATTTTGTCTATAAAAAGTATTTTAATTATTTCTCCAATCAATTAGTATTTAACTTGTGACATTTGCTTAATTAGGGGTTAAAAAGTTTGTGAGTGGAAAAATAGTAAAATTATATGAAAATTAAAATAAAATTTTGGCTAAAATGGTAAAGTAGATGTTGTGAATTTTTAATTAATTCTATTAAAATATATTTTAATAATTTCTCCAACAAAATTAATTTGCGATTAACTGACACTAACTCTAAGTTTTGCGATTAATCGGAATCCAAACAAAATAAACAATAAAAAGAACATACAGTTAAAACGAAAGTCAGCCATATCTATATATAGCATAAGCAAACTACCAAGACAGTTACCGTCTCTCTCGCTGTTCCCCTGCATTAAAATCTCTGTCTTTTTCACTCATTTCTTTCTCTTACAAACACTTTTTCCCATATTTTCTCTTCTTTGTTCACATCCTTTCAATTCCCAGAATCTTTATATCTCTTCTTTCAGGTACATAATCTCTCAATATCTCCTTCTTCTTGCCCTTCCTTTCTTCTACGTATATCTTTCTTCCCCTGTTTTAAGATTTCAGGTTGCTTAACAAATAAACTTCCAGTTAAGTTTTTAGAACCCCACGTAAAAAGTAAGACTTTCGTTTGCAGTTTATAACAACAAATTCATTTCTACTATATTTACCTCTCAAAAGCTTTTCTTCGAACCGTTGATACTTCATATTATCTTTTAGCTGCCTCTTGTTAGTGACTGTTTCATTAACACGATAGCTTAGATGATGCCGGAAAATCAAAGGCATCTGACGGGAAAGGAACAAAGTCCAGCTTTGATCCAAAACTCAGGTATGCTGTAATATTCACATGTATATGTTTCTCATGGAACCAAATGGCTGAAATTACCAATCTTGAGGGATCTGTTTTTGTTAAGGCCAAGGCAAGTTTGAAGAAATCATCATATACGATGAACTGAGGAAACAATTGGAGCATGTTTCCCTAGCTCTGTTTAAAGAACTAATCCGGCGTTTCGCATGGCGCAAAATCGACTGGAGAAAGTTGTTTCTTGCCGGTGCAGTTATGTCAATAGCTGGGATAATACTCCCAACCTTTTTACTTGCTTATCACCGTAACAGCCGGCTCGAATCTCCGAATGGTACCATGCATTTGAGCAAGAACTTGACAGAGGCAAGGTTGGATAAATCTCTGCTGGTTACAAGTGCTCCCTTTGTTTCACTGAATTCATCTATCGAAGCTAAAGAAAGCGCTAGAGTTCTTCGTATGAGGCAAAATAGGAGGAAAACAATTGATGTACTAAAGGTTGTACATCCTCCCCCTCGTAGATCGGTGCCCCGTCACTTACAGGTGAAGATCTTAGAGCTGTTTTATAAAAGTATGATGAACAGATGGTATTGATAATCTAAACTATTGTGTCATGACTTCTGATTCAGAGATACCTTCAGTCATTATCATCTCATGAGGCTCTTCTTTATGCTAAAAGGGAAATCGAGCATGCACCATTAGTCGAGAACGTAGGCAATGATTCTTATCTGTACGCTCCGGTATTTCGAAATATTTCGATTTTCAAAAGGTATGATACATTCATTTCATAACAGCAACTGTGTTCTTATGGTAATAATGTATAGAAATTCAAATTTCTTGTCTTAAACTATTAGGAGCTACGAGTTGATGGAGATGATACTTAAAGTCTACATTTACCGTGATGGAAAGAAGCCCATTTTTCATCAACCTCGTTTAAATGGTATTTATGCTTCTGAAGGATGGTTTATGAAGTTAATGGAGGCAAACAGGGAATTTGTTACAAAAGAACCAGAAAAGGCTCATTTATTTTATCTGCCATATAGTTCACGCCAGCTAGAGTTGGCACTTTATGTCCGGAACTCGCATAATCTCAGACCACTTTCAAAGTTCCTAAGGGACTATGTGAACATGATAGCCTCAAAGTATCCCTTTTGGAACCGTACACATGGATCTGATCATTTTCTTGTTGCTTGCCATGATTGGGTACAGTTGTCTGCTTTCTTCTTCAATCATCTACTGAACATGGTCATTGTTTGGGCAGTCGGAGCGCCTGCAAAACAAAGAACCGAGCCCCGGCTGTGGTGCTCCGTTCTTTGTTTTGCAGACAGTGACCACCTTTACCGGACCTCAACAAACAGACCATTTTTATATATGTATATGCATGTGGAACTTAAAATCTCCTCTAACCTGCATCTTAACCATTAGCAGGGTCCTTTCATAACCACGGAGCATGTGGAACTAAAAGATAACGCCATAAAAGCTCTATGCAATGCTGACCTGAAAGAGGATTTCGTTGCTGGAAAGGATGTTTCTTTACCAGAAACTGCCATAAGAATTGCAAGTAAACCTCTTAGAAATATTGGTGGTGGGATCCGAGTTTCGCAGCGCCCTATCCTTGCTTTCTTTGCTGGAAAAATGCATGGAAGGGTCCGTCCCAAACTTCTCAAGCATTGGCTAAACAAAGACGCAGACATGAGAATCTATGGTCGTTTATCGCGTCGAGTTTCTAAAAACATGAGTTATGTTCGGCAAATGAAATCGAGTAAATTTTGTATATGCCCTATGGGATACGAAGTGAACAGCCCTCGGATTGTGGAGGCTATATATTACGAGTGCGTGCCAGTGATTATTGCAGACAACTTTGTCCTTCCTTTAAGTGAAGTCCTAGAGTGGAAAGCATTTTCTGTGACTGTGGCTGAAATCGATATTCCGAAACTAAAGGAAATTCTCTTGGCTATTCCATTGAAAAGGTACCTGCAAATGTTAATGAATGTGAAGATGGTGCAGAAGCATTTTCTATGGAATCCAAATCCAATGAGATATGATCTGTTCCACATGATACTCCATTCTGTATGGTATAACAGGCTGAACCAAATCCAAATTCCTCAGTCCTAGCTAGCTTTGATAAATAGGAACATTTTGCAACAAAGATGGATAGCTCCAGAGGGCCAAAACTAGTGACTAAGCAGCAAGCATCAGCTGACACTATTTGAAGGCTTTTATTGCCTAAGGAGCTGGTCCCATCACCCATGTTCAGATATCAGTGTTTGGAGCCGGATACAGTAAGGTAGATGCCTATGCCAGAATGTGTATTGTTATTACAGAGTGTATATGACATGATATGAATATACCAACATGTTAAAATTTGTAAAACACAAATTATCAATAACTGTATGAATATAAATATCTTAGACTCAATCATGACATAAATAAAGTACAAACACCACATAAATATGTGAATTTCAGTAGCCAAGTACCTCGACCAGTAATATTTGACGTTGACCCTTTAAAACCCTTTTGGCCTCAAAATTCTTGGAGCAAATCAACTGAAAATTGATTCAAGAAATCTACACACCAATAGTTGTTGTTTTTTTCTTCACTTCAAAAGTTAAGCCAAGAAACATTTGGTTATAGCCTAGAAATTTAGACTGAGAACATCTCTTTATTTATTTATTCAAGGAAACATGTTAATTTCAAACTTATTATACCATTGCTAAGGGATCCTGTTGATCATCAAGTTCAAGGAACTTATTCACCCAATCCAAACCAAAGCAACCTTCCGTTGAGAAGTCAAAGAATTCGTCCACATCAATGCTGAATTCAGAGTTTTCAATTTCATCACTTCCTTGTACTACCTCTTCTTCTTCCATCTGGACAGTTTCCCATGCTTTGTGAGGCACAATTTGTTCCGAGGAGGAAGTTTGTTCTGTTCTGACATCATGGTTTATTATTTTCTTGCTCAAATGGGAATTCCAGTAGTTCTTAATTTCATTGTCTGTTCGCCCTGGAAGTCTCCCAGCAATCAAAGACCACCTGTTCCCCAGCAGTTTATGAAGCCTAATAATTAAGTCCTCTTCTTCATCTGATATGTTGCCTCTCTTAATGTTAGGTCTCAAGTAGTTCAACCATCTCAACCTGCAACTCTTGCCGCATCGATTCAAACCTATACATCAAAACAAACCAACCCGTTAATTCCAATGCTCCAAAAATGGAGTTTCTCTTCTACAGAAAGTAAATTACCTGATTTAATGGCGATTGTTTTCCATCTCTTTGCACCATGAATCTCAATATATTTAGCCAATCTTCTATCTTCCTCAGCTGTCCATGAACCTTTGTTAAAAACCCTTTTGCTCACTCCATCCTTCTTTGGAGCCATTATTAGCCAATAGTGAGAAGAGGCAAAGAGTGAGAAGGGGAGACTGAGATGATTAGTGAGAAACAAGGGAAGGGAAGTGAATGAGTATAAAAACATGGAGAGAGTTTGGCGGTTAATGAAGCAGAGAATTGAATGGTCAGTGAGTGACTCCTAGATATCTACCCTTCTAGCCAAGCCTAACATATACGCTCTCAACTACCAGTTCTGTTTGGACTTTGTTAACGTGGCAGTACCAGCCCTTGTGGAATTTTTAGTTTGTTTTATTCTCTGATTCATTCTGAAAAAGAAAACAAAAGAGTAATGGTAAAATAAATGCATGCATTGCTTAAAAGTAAATATTTATTATGTTAAATAAGTTATTGACATTTTAACTTTTAAAAATATTTTTAAAAGTAGTTTTGGAAAGGAGAAACTAAAATTTTAGTTTTTCTCTCCTAAAAATACTTTTAATGCTTAATTAATTTTTACCTTTCTAATAATATAGTTTTTTTATATTTAATTACAAATGTGTTAAAATTATTAATTAAAATAAAAATTATATTTTTAAAAATACTAATTACAAAGATTTAATGGTTATATTTAAATATTTAAAATTTAGTTTATATATTCTAATTAAATTTTATAAATAATTAATATTTATTGCTTAAAATGTTTAAAATTTATATTTCATATATTAAAATATTAACAACAAGTTATAATAATTTTTATATTCTTACTAAAATATAATAATATTAACTAATTTAAATATTATTTAAATGCATATTTGTTACTTGATAATAACATATCTAAAATGGACATTTTATTTCTCAAAAGCACTTTTTAACAGCAATGCTAAACACTCAAATTTTAAACTAAACTTTTCAAAAACACTTATCAAAAGCACTTTTCCACAACACTTTTCAAAAGCATTGTCAAACTAACCCTAAGTTTTGGACAGGCCGAACCAAAACCCAATCCTCAACAACTACATACAAATACATTTTTGGTTTAAATTAATAGGTTGGGCCAGGCTAAGGCTTAGTTTCAATTTTTTTAAGTTCAGGCCTACTTTAGACCCAGCCGACTCAAAAGCTATTTTATTATTCATAAATTAATAAAATATTTGTTGGGGATTAACTCGATTAAATAAAGAACAAGTAAAAAAAATAGCGGAAGAAATTGAGAAATTGAATATACAAATTTAACATAGAAAAACCCCTCCAAAGAGGATAAAAAACCACGAGTAAAGATAAATTTACTATAATGGCAAACGAACGAAAAGTACAAAAGATGGAGATAAAAACTAAACTCTGAAAATCGAAAATAAAGAACCCTCAAAACGTAAACATAAAATTCTTCAAATGTATTATGAGTTCTAATATTTTAATGGGTATATTTTCTAAGGTTGTAAAAGAGCCTATTTATAGGCTAAATTCGTAGGTTAAATAATAAAATAATCTAGATTAATTAGAGTTCGACTGGAATAAATAAATAGAGTTTAACTGGGAGAACCTCTCAAATTTGATTGAAATATGAGGCATACTCAACAAATCTCCACATTGACTCATATTTCTACAACGCCATCTTTGTCAAAGTCCACCATGGGCCTATCTTGAACTATGCAGGGAATTAATTGAGTCGAATCTGTGCTTAGAAGTTGGAAGACTTCTAGCCTTCGACTTGTGACTGCCAAATCAAAACTAACTCGGGTCTGATTTTCACGAACACAATGCCCAAACTTTTCAAAACTTGTATCTAAAAGAGAACCTTTCTTCAACGAAAGGGTTATACATTTTTCCCTCCTATGACCAAGTTACGTCCTATCCAAACGAATTGACTTCGACTCCGTAATGAATAAAGGTCGCCTGGTTTCACCGATTATTGTAGAACTTTCCAAAATATAAAGACTGCCGATCTTTTTACCTTTTAACAAAATGAGAGCCCCACGAGACACCTTAATGTCACTCGACTCTATGTTGATTTTGCAACCTTTCGAGTCTAAAATACTAAAGGAGATGAGATTCTTTCGTAAATAAAGTACATATTTGACATCTGATAGTGTCCTAATCATCCCATCGTGCATTCTAATTTTAACAGTACCAATACCGAATACCTTACTAGATGAATCATTTCTTATGCACACAACTCCACCGTCAACCAAATTGTATGTGGAGAACCATTCTCTGTTCGAGCACATGTGGAAAGAACACCCCGAATCTAGGATCCACTCAGACGTAAGCTCAAAGTTATGGCTCGTTAACACTAAAAAGAAATCATCACCACTTTCGTTAGGCCAAATTAGCACCAACTGCATCTTCCTCGTTACTCTCAGCAACCGTTTTATTTTGCAGTTTATAACAATTTGCTTTGACGTAACCTAACTTCTTACAATAGCGGCACATTTTATCTTGCTTCTTTGATGCTACCAAAACGGAAGCTTGCCTATCTGCCTTGCTATCCGAACCAAACTCATTGTCAAGTTTTTCTTTACTCAACAAATGACCCTTCACATCCTCGAATGAGGATTTGTCTTTATTATAAATTAAGGTCTCCCTAAAAGACTTGTATGAAGAGGGTAAAGAGCACAATAATAGTGTAACTTGATCTTCATCATCAATCTTAACCTCAACATTTTTTAAATCATTCAAAAGAGTAATAAATTGACTAATGTGATATCTAAGAAGCTCACATTCGTTAATGTGAAACATAAATAGATGTTGTTTTAACACTAAACGGTTAGCTAGATACTTAGTCGCATAAAGAGTTTCTAACCTTTTCCACAAGGCGAATGATGTTTTCTCCATCAATACCTCCTGCAATACCCTATTCGAGGCACAACTGGATTGCAGGTAGAGCCTTTTCATCAAACTCTTCCCATTCTGTCTTATCTATATTCTAAGGGTTTTTCGCGGTAATGACATTTTTCAGGCCACCGAACTAGAATTGCCATCATTTGAACTTGCCACAGATTGAGATTTGTGACACCATCGAACTTCTTAATGATAAACATTGTTACTGAAAGTTCTCAATGTCAAACATCGATTTGTGGCAAATCAAGGTGTTTCCATTTTATAAGTTCTTTTTGTTATTGAAAGTTAATGGAATTAAAAGGTCAAATGCTAAAATGGTATTGGCATTTGGATTGAGTTAAACAACAAAGAATCGATTTAAAAATAGGGTTCAAAAGCATTATCGAAGTTTACAAATTTAAAAATAGTTTACACATATCATTTACTGTTCATAACCGAAATCAAACATATTTAATCATAATGTCCCTTGAATAGGCCCTCGAGACCCAATTTATGCTTTAGAAACAAGTCGGGACTAAATCGAGAACTCGGAGAATTTTTCCCTAAATCTTAAAATTTTTCTTAAGTGCAGGGGACACACGCCCGTGTGGTCAGGCCATGTGGGCATTTGAAATGAGGCACACGGCTGTGTCTATACCAGTGTAACTCTCTAACTTGGGTCACACGGCCAGCCACACGCCCTGTGCTAGGCCGTGTGGACAATTTAATTTTCGAAAATTAAGTGTAGGGGTCACACGGCCAAGTCACACGTGTAACACCCCTCACCCGTATTCAACGCCGGATAGGGTTACAGAGCATTACCAGACTTGCAACACATTTAAACATACTTTTCTCATATATTTAATTAATACATGCAATCATCATTCAACCTCAATCAATTTGTCCCTAATACGATCTTACGAGACTCTAAACATGTATTGAGAGTGGTTCGGGACTAAATCGATAACTAAGAAATTTTTTCAACACTTAGAAAATTTTTCTCAAAACAGGTGACACATGCCCATGTGGCCAGGCCGTGTGAGACACGCCTGTGTCACAGGCCGTGTGGACATTTAAAATGGGAACACATGGCCGTGTCCTAGTCCGTGCCCTACCCCTTGTCCAAACAAGTGAGCTTACTGACTTTGGTCACACGGCCAACCACATGTCCGTGTGTCTAGCCCCGTGTGCCCATCGAAGTGGCCACACATGCCCGTGTGCTAGGCCGTGCCAATCCTGTAGGGTATACTGACTTATGCAACACGACCAAGTCACACGCCCTTGTGCTAGGCTGTGTCTAAATTATGGGGTATACTGACTTATCCTACACGGCCGGTCACACGCCCGTGTGTGAGACCGTGTGGAGCATACTGACTTCATTTCAATTTCAACACCAGGGGACACACGGCCATGTGACATGACCATGTGTCACACACGGCTGAGACACACGCCCGTATGGAAAAAAATAGGTTATTTACCAAGCCAATTTGCCACCCAAACTTATGCTCACCTAAATAACTAAAATGGCACCAATTCATAGTATAAATAAACATCTAATTTAGCCATAATCAATGCTAATTCATACCATTTCCAATACTAACAACCAACATGCTTATAACTTCAATTCTTACTCAATCAAAACATACCAAAACACATATACAAATCAACAAAATAAACCATTTCCAAATATACATCATTTTACACCAATTCACAAGCATGATTCCAATTCCACAAACCTCATAATATAAGCCATTCACATATCCATCCATGAACTCAAAATATTAACCATATATGCACAAATATGCACATAACCAAATCCACCAAATTAAGTCAACACTTATGGCCATATGTACAAACCAAAACATATGTCATTACAAGCCATTACAAATAACCAAAATCACTATCAACCCATAATCAAAATGACTCAAAATACCTATACATGCCATATACTTAAAATACCAAAGTTCAAAGGTACCAAGTGATAGGTGGTAGTGTGAAACGATCTCCGACGATCCCCAAATTCGAGCTAGATTTGATATCACTATAAAACACGGGAAAATACACAAAGTAAGCTATAAAGCTTAATAAGCTCGTATGAAATAAACTTGATAATATCATAACACATAATTCAACAATTGATTAAAGATACATGAATTCACATCAACTAACGAACCCTTCCATTACTCATTCATGAAGTTATATAATTTCTTTATCATTTCTTCGATTCAAAACTAATATAGTTTATGCATATACCTGTACCAACTGATAACAATCTCATACACATTCTCATGTTTCATTTAATCGTTGAACCATTCGAATAGAAGTCAGATACTCAAGAGTATCACACGATAAGTACTTATTTCATGGCCTAAAGCTAAATCAAGGTAACTTATCAGAAGTACTAATATCATGGCCCGAAGCCAAATCAGCTGATATGGATGACCCAAAGCCAAATCGATTTATCTCGCACTCAAAGTGCTATATCATGGCCCGAAGCCAACTCACTGTATCCCCTCATGAAATGTCACTAGTATCTTAAACTATTCCTAATGTTCAACTGGGATTCCAACTGTCGAATCATCATCAAATCATTTCCAAACTTGTCCGTAGTCACATAATCACAATTTATGCTATATCAAAGCATATAGAATACATTTGAAATGAAATTATAACATACGAACTTACCTCGATTCAAAAACGATGAAATTGTCGATTAATTGAGTACTTTATCTTTCCCCCGATCCAAGTCCTTATTTCTCCTTTCTTGATTTAAATATATTCAAAATTAACTTATTTTATCAACTATTTATTAAATTCAATCCAAAATATACATTAGGGCTATTTTACACATTTTCCTCTAAACTTTCACATTTTTCACAATTTAGTCCTTATTTCATAAAATCACAAATTAATGAAATTCCAAATACACCCATGCTACAAAAATTACTATTATGCCCTTAGTTGCCCATATTTTTCATTTATTTCACATTTTAACCACTAACTTTACACATTTCTCAATTTAATCCCTATTTTGTATTTTCACTAAAAATCACTTAACAAAATTTGTATATCTATCAACAAGCATTCATAATCTATCAAGAAACTTTAAAATACACATGTATTTATCAATGGAATCATTCAAAATCTTTAACAATTTTGCAAATTAGTCCCTGGGCTAGCTAGTACTAGTTGCAACGATATCAAAAACATAGAAATCATTAAAAATGGGACAAAAATCGTACCTTAATTGCCCAAAATAGCTTGGCCAAATGAAAGAAATGAAAATTATAAAACCCCTAACCCGTATCCATCGCCGGATTAGGGTAAAGAGGAATTACCAAACCAAACTTAGATCATCACAATCATATATCACCATACATACATTTATCAAACCAAAAATATATATATTTAATTATCAGTAATACAAATTTCGAATCAAAGTCATAAATCAAAACCAAATTAAACCCTATTCATGCTTTTATTTTTCGAACCATTGCATCTTCGAATATATGCTTTTCAAATATTTAATACATATTCAAGTAAATACCTTTCACTTTATTCACATGTATTGAATATAACTACATTTATTACCTTCTTCACATGTCATCTTATCATTTCATATATTATGCATATATACATATTTAAACATATAAACCATAGCACTTTATGGTATATTTATTCACATATGAGGCATTAATACGTAGTAACATAACCAAACATGCCCATGGTACTAACATAATATGCGCATAATTCCTAAAAATAAAAACCACATTTGCGTTGCACATAATTAACCTTACAATGCATACCAAATTCGAATATAAATGTTGGTTTACCTAAACTTCGCAATTTTTCATATTAACTAACCATGACATTTCACTTACCACTTGGACATGCATTTGAAATAACCATAAAACAAATTCACTTCTTACCATTAGCATCCGTACCTTTATAACCACTTTAAAAATTCATACCTCATTTATAACTATAATTATCACACAATCAAAGTCATTTAAGCATAACACCATTATTCCTTCTAAATACATCACACATATATTATTATCTACTTTACTATCGATACATGTGACCAATCTCAATAATCATTTGTAAAACATATTAAACACAAAGCACATAGAATCATCTTAACCGCAAACATACCCTCTATATAACATACATCGACCTAGATATGCATGTAACAGGCCAATGATAAATTTGCTAAGAACCAAGCACATCAAGTATTCAACCATATATCCAAACTTAACTTTAAAATCCAACCATTATGTCGAAGAGCATAAAAACTAAAGTTAACCAAAGGGAATAAGCCTTTTTCGCAAGGCTTGGCTATACTTATATACAAGACCAAAGTTCATTGATTTTACAACTTAGTCTAACCTATACATGCCTTTGATTCAAAAAACAAGTGTATAAGTACCAAAAAAGGGTTGATAGTGTAGTTGATTCCTCTGACGATCCTTGGAGCCCGTAGCTTGAACGAAATCTATAAAACAAACAATGTGCTCACACAAAGTAAGCTCACTAGCTTAGTAAGTCTTAAGCAACCACAATATAACATTCGATTACACAAGCATTTAAATAATAATTTCTTGACATTAAACATTCATGAATTAACATATAATTTACTATAGCCAAATATCCCATCTCACTTAGTAAATCAACTTTCATTTCTTTGCCATAGTACACCATTTACCGAATAAATAACCACACACTTATGCATATAGTTATACCTGTACGAATACCTTACTTCTTTCATGCTTTCCTATAACCAATTTCCTCATGGTATAAATTATATACAAATTCCATCTATCATATGTATATCACTTTCTTTCATCGTTTCATTTACTTATCATCATAGCATATAAGCATAACATTAAAGTATGATTAATACATACCTTATAGCCGAACCCACAAATTCACTTTCATAAACTTAAGCTTTCTTGGTTTGTTTCATAACTTTACTATTTCAATATTGAAGTTCGGGAATTGAAAACTCACCAGCATACAACAAGCTGTGTATTAGTCCGAATTGTTTACACCGGCACTTGGCCTGCTAGACTCAAAGTCTGAGATTTTAAACACCGGCATTTAGCCTACTAGCCATTAAGCCCGATATATTCACCAGCACGAGGCCTGCTAGGCATTAAGCCCGAAATAAATTACCGACACAAGGCCTGCTAGGCTCGAAGCCTGAAATATCAACACAATTAATCATTCCATACACATTACATAATGCCACTACCACATATATCACTTGTTTTTCACAATTCAATCACATATCAATTTCAAATAAGCTTATTCACATTATACAAATAAACTAAGTCAACATTATATAATTCACATTCGGCAACTATGTATATATATATTCCCCACGTTTCAATTTTTAATATTTATTAGAGTACGTAGGTAATTTCCGACATATAATTGCTTAAAGACTTACCTCGACTATCGACGGACAATGTAGACCGACTATTCGATAACCTTCGCCTTTCCCCGATCCAAATTCGTTTTCTTTGTTCTTGATCTAAACACATTAAAATTTAGCTCATTCAAGCACATTTCATCTCAATTTAATCCCAAAACACATAAATGGTAAATTACCATTTTACCCCTGATGTTTCACATTTTTACAATTTAGTCCTATTTACATAAAACACAAAATACACAAAATTTTACTATACCACACAAGGGCCGAATGTTCATAGGGACCATACTAGTCCATTTATTTCATTTATTTTGCATTTTGGTCCCCTCAAAAATTTATTTTTGTAATTTAGCCCAAATACTCAAATTTACCAAAATCCAAAGACAAAACATATTAGTCTAACATATATCTTTCATAATTCATCAACTATCATCATAAAACTCATAAACTCATCAATGGTACATTTCAAAATATTCACCAAAATAAAAATTCAAGCATGGGTCTTGAAGTATTCAAGCAACGATCACAAAACGTAAAATTATCGAAACCAAATCAAACTAACCTTTGATTTGAGCTTACAAGTCTTAATTTTGAATCTTGAAAACCTATTTTTCTTCTTTAGCACATTCGCTTTCATGAATTAAAAAGATGATATGGCTTTTTCTTTTGTTTTCTTATCATATATTATGTTATTTAATTAATTACTTATTTAACCTTATATTATAAAATTTTATGACATATAACTTAAGGTTAATCTTGTCATATGCCACCCACTAACTTTAAAAATGGGCTATTTGCCCTTTTAATACCTCCTATTAAAAAGCCATTATCATTCTAGCACTTTTCACTATAGTTTGCAACTTTTACATTTTACGCGATTAAGTCTTTTTTCTAAATTAAACACACAAACGATTAAATTTTTCTACGAAACTTTCACACACATTAATTCACATATAATAAGCACAAAATATAATATTTAAATATTTCTCGGACTCGGATTCGTGGTCCCGAAATCACCGTTCGATTTGGGTCAAATTCGGTCTGTTACAAAAATGGCTTTCTATAGCCCTAATTTTCGGTGCCAATCACTTAAGGAAGATGACGATATTATGTTGTTTTGTTTTTAACTTATTAATTAATCAAATTACTAAATTAACCTTAGTTATAAATCATTAAAACCATATAATACATGCCCATCTTTGTCCACTCACAATTAAAATGGTCTTATTACAACATAAAGACCTTAACTTTAAAGTTCTATAGCTATTAAACACCTTTAACTATTAGAACTCAAGTTTTACGCTTTACGCGATTTAGTCCTTTTTATCAAATTGACCAATCAAACGATAAAATTTCCTAACAAAATTTTCAGACCAACATAATATCATAATGTAAGCGTTAAAATAATAATAAAATAAATATTTTGACCTCAAATTTGTGGTCCCAAAACCATTGTTCTGATTTAACTAAAAACGGTCTGTTACAACACGCCCATGTGCTAGGCCGTGTGACACACACGACTGAGACATGCGCCCGTGTCTCTGCTCATATGAGAATATGAAGCATTCTATTTCTCAAATTTTAAGATGCAGGGGATACACGGCCAAACCATACGCCCGTGCGTATGGCTGTGTGTCACACACGGTTGAGACACATGCCCGTGTGGACAAAATAAGGAAATTTTTCAAGCCTTATTTCTCACCCAACCTGGCATCAACATATCCAACCAATATTTGTACCATTACAAGTCACAATAGAACATTCAATTCAAGCCAGTTTCAAGTTCAATACATGTCATAACATCCCATTTATCTAAGTATTTAATCTTACCTAACTGGCCATATAAACATATAAGTATATTTATGTAACTTCCATCATTCTACCATTTCAATACACACATCAAGCATGATAAGGCCTTATATAACTACATCAAAATATGATTAACACTAATGGCTAGTTACAACCAAAACATTTCATCATTATGCCTACTTAGCTTATACATGCCATTATACCAAAAGTTAGCTTGCTTTATATACTGAAAAGTTCGAGGGATAGTGTGATGTGTCTCCGACCAAGTTCCAACCTTCACAAGCTTCCGAATACTATAAAACAGAGGAAATAAAATAGAGTAAGCATATTATGCTTAGTAAGTTCATGTAACGGAAAATTAGCTTACCAATCATTTATATTTAAGATAAGCATACAAAATTTATCCAAAGAAATTTGGCAATTTGCCTAAACACATATAATCTCAAGAAACTTGTTAGTCAGATATTACATATAAACATCAAGAATCAAGGATAAGATCATCATGTAATAACTTTCATAAACATATGCTTTTCATATCATATTTCCATTTAACATGTGCATTTTCATGACAAATCATCTTAAGCTTAGTTTAACCATGTCAGAACTTTGCCCATTGAATTTATTTAAAATATCGATGTATACACATGTAGTACACTCGAAGTGTACAAAACTGTAATCCGTCAACTCATATTCAGGGGTACCCATTAGGGCACATAATCAGGAAGCACTCTCTCGAGCCATATAATAGGATGCTCATGTGAGCCATGTAACAGGAAGCTTATCCGAGCTATAACAGGAAACTCATAAGATTTTAAAACAGAACCTCATTCTAACAGGTAACTCCGAAAAGTTATTATCAGGGAGTTCCTGATAGCCATATAACATGAAGTTCAAGCGAGCCATATTAGGAAGCTCACAAAGAGCCTCTATCAGGATGCTCACAAAGAGCTGTGTTTGTGTCCACAATATATGCAGGATCACAATCGATCATATAACAGGACGCTCACAAAGAGCTGCGGTAGTCTGCAACACATGCTACTGATCAGGATGCTTGCAGGAACCATATAACGGGAAGCTCGAGAGGACTTATAACAGGATGCTCGTAATAGCTATGGTGTGTCCTCAACATATGCAGGACCACAACCAATACGGGAAATCTTGTATCCATCGAATTTCATTTATTCAAACGAGATTTAATAATTATCGGGCATTATCGGATTTTATGATTAATTTTATAAACATGCCAATTTCACAATTTAGCATTCATAAATACAACATTTAATTCAAATATGTAATATACAAAATCTAGTTACACGAACTTACCTCGACACTTGTTCGTATTCGAAAATCTACTAATTTGATACTTTTTCTTTTCCTCGATCTAACTCCTTATTTGATCTTTCTGGATCTATATAAATGAATTTAACATCAATTTAACACATTTCATATCCAATTCAATCCAATTTACATCTTAGGAAAAGTACCATTTTGCCCCTATAGTTTTAATTAATTCCAATTTCGTCTCCAGGCTCGGAAAATGAAATTCATACAATTTAATCCTTATTCCAAGCCTAACCGAATTTTTCATATAAAATTTAAAGTCCATGTAATTCATGGAATTCAGAAATTTTCCATGAATTTTACACCTTTATAATTTAGTCCCTAAATCATAATTTCATGAAAATTTCATTTACAAAAGTTGTTTATCTATCAACAACATTTCATTTTCTATCATAAATTTCAAAATTTCAGCATACTCATCCATGAAAATTTTTAATACTTTGATAACTTTACAAATTAATCCCCAAAATAGGTAGATTAGGTTACTACGATCTCAGAAATATAAAAATTACTAAAAATGGGACATGATTACTTACCCAATTAAGCTTGCTTGAATTTCTCTCTTTTCTAGGGTTTCCATATAAAAATTTTGGAAAGATGATATACAATGATGATATTTTCTATTTAATTAAAATATCATCTTTTATTATTTTATCTTTCCAATTTAGTCCTTTTCTTTATTCAATTTTCCATTGATAACTAAGAATTCTTATCTACTAACTACATTTAATGGTCTAATTGCCATATAAGGACCTAAAATTTTGAATTCCATATCTATTTGATCCTTATAGATACTAGAATTCAACTTTTGCATTTTATGCAATTTGGTCCTTTCTATAATTAAACATGAAATCGGTAAAATTTTCTTAACGAAATTTCCATACGTCATTCCTATCATAATGCAGACCATGAAATAATATTAAAAATAAATTTCTTTCTAACTCGGATTTGTGGTCCCAAAACTATTGTTTTGATTTCACTGAAATCGGACTGTTACAGTAATGAATCGATTCTTACAATAAAGAATCGATTGAAACAACATAAATAATCGAGTCTATCAACAAAATAATCGATTAAAATAAGCAAATAATTGATTTAAAACAAAAGTCAATCAATTCAAAAGAAACAACAATGCTTTTAGTGCTCAAGCAAATAAAAGAGAGAGCAAAAGAAAATGAGCTAAAAAATTTCAGTTGAACAAATCTGCAAACTGATCTCAATTACTTTTCATTCTTCAAAAAGTACTTTGTTTTTTTTTTTTTGTGATTTAGGAATCTCTCTATCATTGTATGAAAGTGAAGATTTGACTCTTTTTTTATGCATTCTCTTTGATTAAAGATCTTTTTGGGTTTTCCACATCATTGTATAAGAAAAGAATAGGGTGAAGAAAGAAGAAGATTGGAAGTTTGAAGATGGTAAAGCAGTTGAAGCTTGAAGATGATAAAATTGTGGAAGCTTTGTACAAGGAAACAATCGGTTTTTTTTGTGTGTTTGGTTGATGAGAAAATGTAAGAAAATTTGGTAAAAATTGTTTGACGAGAAGAAAATATAAGAAAATATGGTAAAATCAACACTATTATATTGACAATTGGGGTAAAATAAATAGAAGTCTATGTGGTAAGTTGTGATTGGTGAAAATTCTTTTTTTCTAATAGAATTAACAGTTGGAGTAACACGGGTAACGGTTGAATAGTTTAGGTATCAGTTCTAACAAAAAAAAAGTTTAGGTACCAATTTGGAAAAACTAGTATAGTTTAGGTACCATTTTGTTGTTTAAGCCGAGAATATATGAGTCTAATAACATAGAAAATTATTGGTATCATTATCCATAAATTAAGAATATTATCTTGACTTGTATGGAGTGCTAGTTAAAACTCTTTTCAGACACGTATTTGATATTGGTTCAAACCTTGTGACCTCCATCTACTACTCCAAAATATATATAGAATAAAGAATACTTTTATGAAGTTTGATAAAAAAGAATGACTATTTTATGAAGCAAATGTTGAAATGAATTAAAATTACCGATAAATTTTGGTATAATAGTAAGACATATTATATTTTCAAGAGAGATTACATATTTGAACCTTGGAAATAACATCGTTAGGAGAGACAACTACAAACACCAAATATAGACTTCTTAAAGTCCAAACTAGTACTTTTGTGTATGTAATTCTATGTATGTAACAGTCCGATTTAGACCCTAGTTGGAACATGGTTTTGAGACCATAAATCTGAGATCAAAATAATATTTTAATATTATATTTGGTGTTGATTCTATGTGACATAGTCTGTGTGAAAATTCTGTATAATAATTTGATCGATTGTATGCCGAATTAAGAGAAAGGACTTAATCGCATAAAGAGTAAAAGATATGTGCTGAATTATAAGTACCTAACTGTTGTTGTCTTCATAATAGGATGGCCTTAAGAGATAATTAAGCCATTATTCAAGATAGTGGATGGCTAAATGAAAAATTAGCCTTGATATATATATGTTTTATATGTTTAATGAAAGGGCAAATGAGTAAAATGTTAAATAAGATGATAATAATAAAACAAAACATTAAAGATGACCATTATCATCTTTTCTTAGCCTAATGTGAAGAAGAAAAAGAAGCAAATAGGGATTAAAGCATTCGGCCATTGTTAAGCTTGATTCAAGGTATGTTTGAGCTCGATTTTTGATGATTTCTACGTTTTCGTAATCGTTGCTTCGTGTTCTAGCTAACCTATGCTTTAATTTTGTAAATTGATGATTTTTGTGTGATGAGTCATTGATGAACACTTGATCTATGTGTTAGTTGATAGTGAAATATGGAAACTTGGTGTTGAATTAGCATAGTTTGTATTGGGATTTTTAGTGAAATTGAGTATTTTGGACTTAATTAAGAAAATGAGAAATTGAAGGGTGAATTTGTGAAATAAATGAAATGTATGAGCTTGTATTAGCATGGGAAAAATTTGGCTAGCATATGTGTTTTGAAATTATGTATATTTAATAATTTTATGAATAGAGGACTAAAGTGTTGAAATGTGAAAATGTGAGGGTTATTTTGTAAAATGTCCTAAATGTGTGTATTTGGACTAAATTTAATGATTTGGTGATTGAATGGATTGAATTTAAATTTGTATAGACCAAGAGATGAGAAGTTCAGATCGAGATCGAAGTAAAGATAAAGTGCTCGATTAATCGACCGTATCGATATTTTGACGTTCGAGGTAAGTTCGGATATAATACATGTTATTAAAATATTTTTAGTATTATGGAATGAATTTGTGTACGATTATGAGATTTGAGATGCTATGTGCAAAATTAAATTAGATGGCACTAAGTGTGCGAAATTGAAATCGAAATAGAGATGAATAGCACTGTGTGTGCGATGTTATGAAAGCTTCGGCTTATTAATTTGGCACTGTGTGTGCGATACTGAGATAAGTCGGTTAAAAGAATAGGCACTAAGTGTGCGATGAAGAATGTACTTCCATCATGTATATGGCACTGAGTGTGCGATTAAATTAACGAATATTAGAGAATGATCAACATGTAATATCGAGCATTGAATAGCTTGGAAGTTGACTAACTATGTGTTAGCTAAGGTATGTATTGAACCTTTGTGGTTGATGAGTTTATAGATAAAGCTATGAATGGATGAATGAGTATTTTAGCTATAGAAGATATGGTATGAATATGAGAGAATTGATCTATGTGATGGTTTATTATATACATTGGTTTGATTTGATGAGATAATTGTATTGTACTTCAAACTTACTAAGCTTTTGGAAAGCTTACTGTGTGATTTGTTTCTCTGCTTTGCAGTGTCAGTAAAACTAGCTCGGATCTGAGGATCGTCAGCATCTCAATCACACTATCGGCAATCTATTTTAGGTACTTTTGGGAAGATGTACATAGTCGAAATATGGCATGTATAGGCTAGTTATTTTGAAATATATATGATACATGTAAATAGCCATGTGATGTGGCTAGATATATGTTGTATTTAAGCATGAATAGCTTTGATATATGATACATATTTTGGTATGGCTTGTGGGTAAAGAGAATGACTTATGAATGGTAAACTTTGTGATGGTATGATGTTAGTATGATATAATAAATTTGGGGATGAATCATGTTTGATATTGAATGTGTACAAGTGGCGAATTTTAGTTTATAAGTTGACTTGATTAGAAATGAGATTGTATGAGATGATATGTTGATCACTTGATATGAAATTGGTTGCTAAATTTGTGTGAGATTAAGCTTAAATGTGCTTGTAGGTTTGACCTTGTGTGGGTGGCAAATTGGCCTTCCATATGGCCTGTTTTGCCAACACGGTTATGGCAAACGGACGTGCCTAATGGCCATGGGAGAATGACAGGATCTAGCCTAATAGTACACGGCCTTGACACGAGCGTGTCAACTAGCCGTGGGCATAAGTCAGTAGCTAGCTTAAGAGCACATAACCATGGCACATGGGCATGCCTGGTGGCCGTGTGGAGAAGTCAAAACACTTGCTCTGTTTTGGCACGGCCTAGACACATGGGGGTGTCTGGTGACCGTGTGAGGCACACGGCCTGATGGCATGGGCGTGTGGCATCAATAGATTTGTTAAATGTTTGAAATTTTTAAAAGTTTTGTAAGTGTTTGGTTTAGTCTCGACCCCTCTCTAGCATGTGTTTAAGGTCTTGTAGGCCTCAATAAGGGACTATTTGATTATGTCTTGATGTACTATGATGATGATTGACTTTGTGTCTTAAATGTGATTTGAAATGATTTGATTGTTCAGTAATACCTCTTAATCCCTATTCCAACGACGAATTCAAGTTTGGGGTGTTACATTTTATTGGTATCAGAGCTACGATTTAGTCGATTCTAGGACTAAGGTAGCGCGTATGAGTTTAGCTATACATGCCATATATATATAATTACCATAGTGTGATGAATCCTGACAGTTAAAAATGTGTTTTCGTATAGTAATGGATCCCGATCGAGTAATTGTTGATGATGTAGAAAGTAACGCGCTTGCTCCTACTCAAGGGATAGCGTCGGCCACATCTAGGCCGGATGATAGTGGTGAGGGAGGAGAGGCTAAGCAACCCTTCTTTCGAATAATGAGCGAGTGGTTTGCGAAGTTCGTTCGAATGAATTCGGCTGCTCCACAACCTCCAACCCCACAAGTACCTGTGGTACCACAAGTTATAGATCCGGTCAGATTGAATAAACCCCCTGTGGACAAGATTCAGAAGTATGAGGCCGAAGGGTTTAAGGCTACATCTGATGACGATGCTGAGCGAGCTAAGTTTTGGCTCGAGAATACCCTTTGAGTATTTGATGAGATGTCGTTGACTCCGAAAGAATGTATAAAATGTGTTGTTTCATTGTTGAGGGATACGACTTATAACTGGTGGAAGACGTTGATATCTGTAGTTCCGAGAGAGAGAATCACCGGGATTTATTTCAAGCCGAGTTCAAAAGAAGTATATCAGTCAATGATTTATTGATCAAAAACCTAAAGAGTTTTTGGAGCTGAAATAATATCGTTTGTCAGTTACTGAGTACGAATGAGAATTTGTGAGATTGAGCCAGTATGCATTGGAATGTGTTTCGACTGAAGCTACTATGTGTAAATGCTTCATAGAAGGGTTGAATGAGGACATTAAGTTGTTGGTTGGGATACTTGATATAAACGAATTTGTTGTGCTAGTTGAAAGAGCATGCAAAGTTGAGGAGCTCAGTAAGGAAAATAAGAAAGTTGATTCAGAAGCTCGTGATGAAAGAAAAAGATCGATGAGTAAGTTTTCTCAACTTTCGATGAAGAGATTTAGAGATGCAAGCAATCGTTGAAATGCTTCGTTTGGACATTCAAGTAGAGATCGTTTGAGACAAAGTGCTGGTCCAGGAACTCAAGCTCTGAATGAATCAAGTGTTGGCAGCATTAAAAGTAATAAGCCTGAATGTAGATAATGTAGGAGATGACATGTGGGAGAGTGTTGGGGCAAGTATAATAATAAAACATGTTATAAGTGTGGATCATGAGATCACTTTATTTGGGATTGCCCAAAGCTGGTTGAGGAGGAAAATGTTCAGAATGAAAGACCGAGTAATGTGATGGCTAGGGGTAGACCACCCAGAAACACCAGAAATGTGAGCGAAAGCCACAGAGGGACAACTGATACAGCTGTGAGATCGGAGGCGAGAGCTCCTGCTCGAGCCTATACTATTCGAGCACGAGAAGAAGCATCATCTCTAAACGTCATTACTGGTACTTTTACTTTATTCGATACTGATGTGATTGCATTAATAGATCTGGGATCAACTCATTCCTATGTGTGTGTGAATCTAGTATCGAGTAAGACTTTATTTGTTGAGTCTACTGAATTGGTGGTTAGAGTGTCGAACCCTTTAGGCAAGTGTGTCTTAGTGGATAAGGTGTGCAAGAACTGCCCATTGATGTTTATAGATATATGTTTTCCAGTTAATTTGATGTTGTTACCATTCGATGAGTTTGACATAATTCTGGGTATGGATTGGCTTACTCTGCATAATACCATTGTGTATTGTAAAAGAAAGAGTATTGAATTGAGAAGTCAGAATGGTGAGATAGTTCGATTGAATCCAGTGATATGAAAGGATTACCAGCTGTTGTATCTGCGATGAAAGCTATGAACTATGTAAGAAAAGGTTGTGAATCCTATTTGGCGTACATAATTGATACAAAAGTGTCGGAAAAGAAAGTTGAATCTGTGCCTATGGTATGTGAGTTTTCAAATGTGTTTTTGAAGAGCTACCGGGATTACCTCCGATTTAGGAAGTTGAATTTGATATTGAGTTAGTGCCGGGAACTACTCCTATTTTGATAACTTCTTATAGAATGGCACCAACAGAATTGAAAGAATTAAAGTCTCAGTTGTAGGAGTTGACTGACAGAGGATTTGCACGACCGAGTTTCCCACCCTGGGGAGCTCCTGTGTTATTTGTGAAAAAGAAAGATGGAATATTAAAATGTGTATTGATTATCGACAGTTGAACAAAGTGACAATAAAGAACAAATATCTATTGCCTCGTTTTGATGATTTATTTGATCAGTTGAGAGGAGTTATAGTGTTTTCAAAGATAGATTTGAGATCAGGCTACTATCAGTTAAGAGTTAAAGAATCCGATGTGCCAAAATTACTTTCAGAATGAGGTACGAACATTACAAATTCTTAGTGATGCCTTTTAGACTAACAAATGCTCCTGCAGTGTTTATGGATCTGATGAATCGAATATTCAAACCGTATTTGAATCGCTTTGTAGTGGTGTTTATTGATGATATTTTGATTTATTCGTGTGATGAGACGCAGCATGCCGAGCATTTGAGAACCATGCTACAAACCCTGCGTGAGAAAAATTATATGCAAAGTTTAGCAAATTCAAATTTTGGTTACGTGAGGTTGGTTTTCTCGGGCATATTGTATCAGTTGTGGGAATAAGAGTTGATTCGAGTAAAATCTCTGCTATTTTGGAATGGAAGCCTCCGAGAAGTGTGTCCAAAATCCGTAGTTTTCTGGGACTAGCGGGATATTATAGACGGTTTGTGAAAGGTTTCTCGATGATTGCAACTCCATTGACAAAGTTGTTATAGAAAGAAGTTAAATTTGAGTGGTCAGAAAAGAGCCAACAAAGTTTTGAATAGTTGAAAGTGTTGTTGACAGAGGCGCTAGTGTTAGTTCAACTTGAATCGGAAAAGAATTTATAGTTTATAGTGATACATCGTTGAATGGTTTGGGTTGTGTGCTGATGCAAGAAGGAAAGTCATTGCTTACGCTTCGAGACAGTTAAAATCGCATGAAAAGAATTACCCAACGCATGATCTTGAATTGGTTGTGATTGTGTAAGCATTGAAGATTTGGTGTCACTATCTGTTTGGGGAGAAATGTCACATCTATACTAATCATAAGAGTTTAAAGTATTTGATGACTCAGAAAGACTTGAATTTGCGACAGAGAAGATGGTTAGAATTATTGAAAGACTACGAACTTGTGATAGATTACCACCCGGGTAAAGCTAATTTTGTAGCTAATGCCTTGAGTAAAAAATCGTTATATGCTTTGCGAGCTATGAGTAATCGATAGATCTGTGTGATGATAGTGTAATTATAGCTGAGTTAAAAGTTAAACCGATATTTGTACAACAGATTTGTGATGCCCGAAAAATGATGTTGAAATGATGGCAATGAATTCTGTGTGAATCGAATATTGATTCAGAATTTCGAGTTGATAGTGATGATTTTCTGAGATTTAGAGATCGGATTTGTGTTCCGAGAAATTTAGAGTTGGTCTCGATAATTTTGAATGAAGCTCACAATAGTCATTTAACTATACATCCGGGGAGTAGGAAGATGTATAATAATCTGAAATAGTTCTATTGGTGGCATGGTATGAAAAGAGACATTTTCGACTTTGTGTCGAAATGTTTAGTTTTCCAGCAAGTTAAGGCTGAACATCAAGTTTTGTCCGGTTTGTTGCAACCGATTATGATTTCTAAGTGGAAATGAGAGAGAATTACGATGGACTTTGTGTCGGTTTTGCCTTTATCTCCGAGTAAGAAAGATGCAATCTGGGAGATAGTTGACAGATTGACGAAATCAGCCCATTTCATTTCGGTGAGAACTGGTTATTCTTTAAATAAGTTAGCTGAACTGTATATTGCTGAGATTGTGAGATTACACAGAGTACCACTATCTATAGTGTCTGACAGAGATCCGAGATTTACCTCACGATTTTGGAAGAAATTGCAAGAGGCTTTAGGCATAAAATTGCATTTCAGTACTTTTTTCATCCACAAACGGATGGTTAACCCGAACGAATCATTCAGATTCTCGAAGACATGCTGAGGTGTTGCATACTTGAGTTTAAGAATACGTGGGAAAAACATTTGCCATTAATTGAATTTGCGTACAATAATAGTTTTCAATCTAGCATCAAAATGGCACCATATGAGGTTCTTTACGGTCGAAAGTGTCGAACTCCATTGTATTGGACTGAGCTGTGTGAGAATAAGATTCACGAGGTTGATCTTATAAAAGAGATTGAGCAGAAAGTGAAAGTAATTCGTGACAGTTTGAAAGCGACCTCTGATCGTCAAAAGTCTTATGCAGATTTGAAACGAAAAGATATTGAATTTAAGGTGGGTGATAAAGTGTTTTTGAAAGTATCTCCGAGGAAGAAAATACTTCAATTTGGCCGAAAGGGCAAGATGAGTCCGAGGTTCAACGGACCGTATGAGATTATTGAACGAGTTGGGCGGTTGCTTACAGATTGATGTTACCACCTGAGTTAGAAAAGATTCATAATGTGTTTCATGTTTCGATGCTTCGACGGTACCAATCTGATCCATCTCATGTGATTGCTCCTACTGAGGTTGAGATTCAGTCAGATTTGTCGTATAATAAAGAATCGATTCAAATTTTGGCACGAGAGACCAAAGAGTTGAGAAATAAGAAAATCTCTTTAGTGAATGTGTTATGGCACAAACACGGAGTTGAAGAGGCTACGTGGGAGCCTGAAAACATTATGAGAGAGCAATATCCACAACTATTCACTGGTAAGATTTTTGAGACGAAAATCCCTAAGGGGAGAGTTGTAATAGTTCAGTTTAGACCCTAGTCGAATAGTGGTTTTGAGACCACAAATTCAAGGTCGAAATAATATTTTAATGTTATATTTGGTGTTGATTCTATGTGACATAGTCTGTGTGAAAATTCTGTGTGATAATTTGATCTTGTGTGCAGGACTTAATCGTGTAAAGAGTAAAAGCTATGTGCTGAATTATAAGTACCTAAGTGTTGCTGTCTTCATAATAGAATGGCCTTAAGAGACAATTAAGCCATTATTAAAGATAGTGGATGGCTAAATGACAAATTAGCATTAATATATATTTGTTTTATATGTTTAATGAAAGGGCAAATGAGTAAAATGTTAAATAAGATGATAATAATAAAATAAAACATTAAAGATGACCATTATCATCTTTTCTAGCCGAATGTGAAGAAGAAAAAGAAAGAAATAGGGCTTGAAGCATTCAACCATTGTTAAGCTTGATTCAACGTATGTTTGAGCTCGATTTTTGATGATTTCTACGTTTTCGTAATCGTTGCTTCGTGTTCTAGCTAACCCATGCTTTAATTTTGTGAATTGATGATGTTTTTGTGATGAGTCATTGATGAACACTTGAGCTATGTGTTAGTTGATAGTGAAATATGGAAACTTGGTGTTGGATTAACATAGTTTGTATTGGGATTTTTAGTGAAATTGAGTATTTTGGACTTAATTGAGAAAATGAGAAATTGAAGGGTTAATTTGTAAAATAAATAAAATGTATGAGCTTATATTATCATGGGAAGAATTCGGCTAGCATATGTGTTTTGAAATTATGTGTATTTGATGATTTTATGAATAGAGGACTAAAGTGTTGAAATGTGAAAATGTGAGGGCTATTTTGTAAAATGCCCTAAATGTGTGTATGTGGACTAAATTTAATGAATTGGTGATTGAATAGATTGAATTTAAATGTGTATAGACCAAGAGAGGAGAAGTTCGGATCGAGATCGAGGCAAAGATAAAGTGCTCGATTAATCGACCGTATCGATATTTTGACGTCCGAGGTAAGTTCGGATATAATACATGTTATTAAGATATGTTTTAGTATTATGGAATGAATATGTGTACGATTATGAGATTTGAGATGCTATGTGCAAAATTAAATTAGATGGCACTAAGTGTGCGAAATTGAAATCGAAATAGAGATGAATAGCACTGTGTGTGCAATGTTATGAAAGCTTCAGCTTATTGATTTGGCACTGTGTGTGCGATACCGGGATAAGTCGGTTAAAAGAATAAGCACTAAGTGTGTGATGACGAATGTACTTTGATCATGTATATGGCACTGAGTGTGCGATTAAATTAAACGAAATCAGAGAATGATCAACATGTAATATGGAATAGTGAATAGCTTGGAAGTTGAATAACTATGTGTTAGCTAAGGTATGTATTGAACCTTTGTGGTTGATGAGTTTATAGATAAAGCTATGAATGGATGAATGAGTATTTTAGCTATGGAGGATATGGTATGAATATGAGAGAATTGATCTATGTGATGGTTTATTATATACATTGGTTTGATTCAATGAGATAATTGTATTGTACTTCGAACTTACTAAGCTTTTGAAAAGCTTATTGTGTGATTTGTTTCTCTGCTTTTTTGTGTCAGTAAAGCTAGCTCGGATATGGGGATCGTCAACATCTCAATCACACTATCACAATCTATTTTGGGTACTTTTGGAAAGATGTACATAGTCGAAATATGGCATGTATAGGCTAGTTATTTTGAAACATATATGAGACGTGTAAATAGCCATGTGATGTGGCTAGATATATGTTGGATTTAAGCATGAATAGCTTTGATATATGATACATATTTTGGTATGGCTTGTGGGTAAAGAGAATGACTTATGAATGGTAAACTTTGTGATGGTATGATGTTAGTATGATATAATGAATTTGGGGATGAATCATGTTTGATATTGAATATGTACAAGTGGTGAATTTTAGTTTATAAGTTGACTTGATTAGAAATGAGATTGTATGAGATGATATGTTGATCACTTGACATGAAATTGGTTGCTAAATTGTGTGTGGGATTATGCTTAAATGTGCTTGTAGGTTTGACCATTGTGTGGTTGGCAAATTGGCCTTGCATAAGGCCTGTTTTGCCAACAAGGTTATGGCACACGGGCGTGCCTAATGGCCGTGGGAGAATGATAGGATCTAGCCTAATAGTACACGGCCTTGACACGGACGTGTCAACTAGCCGTGGGCATAAGTCAGTAGCTAGCTTAAGAGCACACGACCATGGCACACGGGCATGCCTTGTGGCCGTGTGGAGAAGTCAGAATGCTTGCTCTGTTTTGGCACGGCCTGGACACATGGGGGTGTCTGGTGACTGTGTGAGGCACACGGCCTAGTGGCATGGGCATGTGGCCTCAACAGATTTGTTAAATGTTTGAAATTTCTAAAAGTTTCGTAAGTGTTCGGTTTAGTCCCGACCCCTCTCTAGCATGTGTTTAAGGTTTTGTAGGCCTCAATAAGGGACTATTTGATTATATCTTGATGTACTATGATGATGATTGACTTTGTGCCATAAATGGGATGTGAAATGATTCAATTGTTCGGTAATGCCTCTTAATCCCTATTCCGGAGACAGATTTGGGTTAGGGGTGGTACAATGTATTTATAATATTATATTATTTTTTAAATAATTTTAACCCCTAAAACTATAAGAATTCTTTTAATTTAGCAATATGTCATGTTTCATGTGTTTTAAAAATAATTAAAAATATTAAAATTTTCTTAAAATTTTTAATTTTGACTTTTTATGTATCTTTAAAAGAAAAGTACATTATTATAATTTCTATTTTTTATAATTTCTAAAAGATTCTGTTTTTCCAATTGAGATTTTATTATTGTTTTAAAATTTCCCATTTATATTTAAAATTTTATTCTACATAAAAAATATTTTGTGTGGCACAACTTCAATTTTTTTTTAAAAAATTCAATATTAAAGTGAAATAACTTCAAATATTAAAGTGATAAAAAGCACAACTTTGGGAACTATCAACCTTTTAACTCATTCATTCCTCATAGGAAAATTTGAGTTAAAAAAAAAACTTTGAAATATACAAAAAAAAAATATTTCACATTATTCCTGGAATAAAATCTTTTGAGAAATTTCCAAAAGCAAATAAGCAACATTATTAATCAATTAATTGACCCTCTTGTGTCTCAAGCCTTTGATCAAGTCATGTTCCTTTTTTACTATTTGGCAAAGCCTTGTCCTAATGAGACCACAACAATTGCAACTAAGTTATAAAAGCGAAACAACTTGGCACAATTTTATTCTCTTATCACCACAATTATTACAAAAGGATGTTGATAATTGTCCAACAACACTAACTAAATTTATACTTGATATATATACAGTACAACATCACTTTTCCTACAACCTCATCAATACGCCGCCTCAAGGCTAAATGATATTTTACTAAAACCTTACCTCCACTTATAGTTTACTTTGATTGCTGAAGCACTTGTTAGGATTTGTGTTATTAGTGTAGTTATTTCCTCACTTAGTAAATTTAAAATTGATTAATTTAATATTTTTTATATGATTGTTTTCAATAGTTTTTGCACATAAAGTAAAATGAATAAACAAATGTTGGTTCTTAATTATCTAAGGTTTAACTAATACTAAATTGTATTGCATGGTAAGTTTATAATGCAAAAAGGTAACTTGTATTAGTAGGCGATCTAAATAGTCCGTAATTAATGGTGGAGTTAAATTATGTAAATGAATCTAGTTAGGACTATTATGTCTTCTATAAGTCCAATTGTGGAGATAGATTGTCTTGGCTATCGAAGTTAGATTCACTCAAAAAACATATAGACATAGATGTGATTGTTTGGACTAAAATATATTAAACATGACCCAAGTTAAATTAATCCTAGACTTGTTTATGAATTAATTCATTTGTAACATTTATAGTGTGGGTTACTAAAATCCTAAATAAGTAAATAAGCATACGCAAGTGTCACGAGCCACGAATCAAAGCCCATGACGAATGCACACAAATTGTTCCATGAAGGTCAACTGATCAAATTGACTTATATAATCCACTTGAAATGGTCTGATTCGTGGAACCCATGGAGAAGCTCATCTACTTGAATCCTTGGTGGCCCAATGAAATACTCCAATAAAAGTAAAATTACCAGGGTAATCATTGTAAATCCTAAGAGATAAGATTGTATAGAGTTTAAATTTCTTAGGACTCTCATCTTGTAGATAGACAGCAATCTCAACCATTGATATGATTTAATCTATACCGTTGGATCTGGGAGCTTAACTATAAATAGAGGTCTTCCCTTCAGTTCTAATCATGCCATTGTACTTCATTCTTAGGTAATAGAATACTTTGAGAGCATTTACTCAAATACCTTGTGAGAATTGCTTTATTGTTGCTTTTTCTGTTCTCTCGTTGCTTCCGCTTTATTTTTCGTGCCTAAGAAATTGCTTAAGGTCGCACGGATTGCGAGACTAAAATTCTAGCCCCATGACACAAATGACTTGTGTTCTTTTGATATTGAAAACCTATGCTCTCAAGTTAGTGGATTGAAAGTTGGTAACACACATACGACAAGTTCATTTGACTAAAGTTTGAAATAAGTAACTTTCATAATGTTATATAATGGAGAGTTCAATCATGGTACTTTTACTAGATTAATTCCATGACTAAATTTTGTAGTTAATAAATAAACAGTCAAAACTTAATTACAATTTATTTTAGTCCTAATCATATATCTTTAACTGGTCTCTTCGCTAGTTCAATATAACTTTAAACAAATTGCATGAAAGAATTTTAAATGAATGGACACAACGAAAATGAGAAATAGATTTCATGGATTACAGTAAATGTATTTTCTTGAGAAGGAAATTAATATAATTTTTTGGATTTTATTTAATTGATTGAATAAATCAATTAATTAAGTCTAAAGTGAAAAATTAAATTATGTAATTATCATAATTAAATTTTATTCAAATAATTGAATAAATTTATAAATAAATTCTAATATGATAAAATCGTCATGATTTTAATAAATTTAAAATAGGGTTGTGTTAAATCATTTAATTAGAAATTTAATTTAACTATTCATGCTTGGGTTTTTATTTGAATAAAGAGTCAACCAGGAAAAATTGTGTAAGACATGGGTCGCCCTTATGGACCACCAAATTAGGGCAAGGGTGGCAGCCCAGGGACAAGCCATCAACCATCTTTAGGAAACCTTAATTGTCATGACTTAAAATTCTTAATTAATTTAGAATTAAACCTTGTTAAATTCTATATTAATATAAAAGTCTAAACAAAATTACAAATACTTAAAAATAAGGAAACCGATAAAAAGCGATTTGGTTAATTACTTCAGATGTCCGCAGTCTGGATTATTAAATAAGTTTTTATATTTTAAAATATTTTAATTAAATCATTAAATTATTAATATCATATTAATCAAATCTTTTCACCAATATAACTAATACACTAAATATTAAATTTTGTTTAGAATTAACATGAAACATGTTTAAATACATGAAAAACTGCTATATATTAAATCTAAGATGATTATGTAGCAGTATATATGTGTTAAATTTTGAAACACATACTTTAAATAAACTATATGTGATATTTTTACTAAAATATTTTAGAGGTTAAGACTAATTTAAAATTGGAGTCAAAAGCTTGGAATATCTATGAAATTAATCTTGTTTCTTTTTCAAAAGGTTAAAATGAGAAGAAGACAAAAAGATGGTTCTCAATTGACAATTTTGCCCCATTCCCTTTCCCTTATTTACGGGGGCCATTCTGTCTGCCTTGTACGGACACAAAAAGTTGCTACACATTTTTATAATGTTGTATCTGTATTTTGTTTTTGTCCAACAAACGTAAGGCTAACACGTTAATCGTTACGATATGACATTTTCCAACAATCAATGGTGTTGTGACATGTGACATTGACGGTCAGTTGATTGATTAATATCTCATCAATATACATTTAAATTATACAAAATTATTTATTTTAAAATCTTGAAAATTGAAAAATATATATAAATCTAAAGAAACCACAAAATATATTTTTTAGAAATTTAAGAAATATTTTACAAAATTAAAAGTATATAAAAACTAAAAAATTAGATTAAAATTGTAAAATATATATAAAAATAAAAATTCAAAATTCAAAAGATACATAAACATTCTAAAATATTATAAAAATAAAAAGGGTAAAATACCCAAATATACCAAAAATAATAAAACTTATGGAAAATGGCCGATTTTTTAAAAATTTACGAAAATAATCGTTTTCCCACAAAACGCGTCCATGTCAGCTCGTTTTGTGGGGAAAAACCAAAAAAGCACGCCTTTGGGGACGCGCTTTAGGCCTGTAACGGTCAATTTTTTTGATAGTTAGAGGCCCAACGGTCAAAACTCACCCTATAAAACTCCCCAACCCTTTTATTTTTTTCACACTTTAGTCCTCTATCATCTTTCTCTCAATTTTCTCTTAATTTTCTCTCAATTTTCTCTCAATTTTCTCTAAAATTTCTCTCAAGTTTCTCTTAAAGTCCTTGAAACTTACTCTCAAATTTCAAAATAGTCCTTTACCATTTACAAAAAGCCATTTTAATTTTTAATATATTTTTTGAAAAATTTTAAAATTTTCGATCGTATTACAATGGTAGGGAATTAATTAGTCTAGACAACAAGCACATCTCTGTCGATTAAATGCAAATGGTAAGTTTTAATTTTAATTTTTCAATATTATTTAATATTTTTAGGTTTATGCAATTTTAATTAATTTTATTTTATAATTTTTAAACAAATCATAGATCGGATGTTGCAATGTTATATTCGCAATATGCATGGTCCCCTATCGCTGTTGATCGAGAATTACTTGCGGAAGCGGGTTTTTGGCACATGGCCACGATAGGCCGGGGGTTCAAGTTGGAGCCGACTTTGATCAGTGTGTTGGTAGAGAGGTGGAGACCCGAGACGCACACTTTTCATATTCCATACGGAGAGTGTACCATCACTCTGGAAGATGTGCAATTGCAGTTGGGAATGCCGGTGGACGGGTCGGTAGTCACCGGGTCCGCAACTTCTACCGATTGGATGGTCGTATGCTACGAGCTTCTAGGTGCCATTTCGGATAACATTCATGGAGGTCGGATCGAGATGGCCTGATTACGAGACACATTCCCGGAGCTGAATGATGATTCAACCGAAATAGAAAGAATACGGTATGCTCGGGCATACATTCTTCAGATAATTAGAGGCTATCTAATGCCAGACCTGTCTAGAAACCTCGTACACTTGAGATGGCTGCTGAAACTTGTTGATTTTAGAGTAGCCGGTGAAATGAGTTGGGGGTCTGCCGTGTTATCGAAGTTGTATCGAGTCGTCATGCAGGCGACGCAATTGAGTAAAAGCGAAAATCGAGGTTGCCTATCACTCTCGTAGTCATGGGCACGCTTTTGATTTCCATTTTTACGTCCTCGACTCGACCACCCATATTCATTCTCACTGATAACAAGGTAAATTTAATGTTATATTTTACAATTATTATGTAGATTTATAGTATAATTGTATGGTAAAATTTTATTTAATTAGGTGGAACCATTAGGCGTGTTATGATGGAATACCTACCTCGCTTGAAGATATACGACTTCTATTGAACCAACTGTCGGAATCACAAGTAAGTTTTGACTTTCGTATTTATAATTTAGTATTTCGTATTTAGTGTTTAGTATTATGTATATAACTAATATTTTGGTAATGTTAATATAGTTTCAATGGACACCGTACGAGGATCCGCAATTGAGGCGAAGAATTAGGAGGAGTTCTTACAAAATCTAAACCTTTGGCACGTGAAGGTCCCATTGATCAACTATGCGACCGTGGAGATACACTAGTCAGATCGGGTTCTGCGACAATTTGGATTCCAGCAATCGATTCCTGTGCCACCTGAGGTGCTCGATGATGAGCACAAAGTGGACTTACGGCAGTTGCATATAGATTGGCTAAGATTTTGGTCAGCATATATCGAGATGTGGGAGAACCGGTATGACTATATTACCTATTCGGGAACTTATCGTCGTTCCTGAGTTAGCGTGCGTGCCGAAATACATGCCATGGTTTAGGATCCATGGTAAGCCGTATTTGTTGTCGGAAGAAGAGAGGCGACGACAACTTCGTCAACAAATGGAACGTCGGGCCTTTTAAATCCAAGAAGAAAGAGTGATGAGGCGGGGCATCAACGGTCAAAACAGATCCACCGGCCCATCAACAGCGCCACACAATCACTGGGCCCATCGGTTCAAATTACGACACCGACATCACAACCTTTAGCCTTTATGCGGTCGTACCCTACCCCTTATATGTATCGTAACCCATATATGTTTCTTTTCCCAGTCCACCCAGTTGGAATGCATGGTCGGGTTCGAGTCCGTTCGACTACTCCGACTAGCCACCGATCTTGAGGCCTCCGTCGTGAGGATCATAGGAGGGCCGTCGGGAGCACTTCTTTTACCATCTCTTTCGCCATACGGATTGAGACACCCGTAGTGGTTTATGCAAACACCTCCGGTCGTTATTTTATCAAGGTGGGTCATCCTCAAACACCCACAACTAGACCCACCACGGAGGAACCTAATCCTCGCCCAAGTTCCACGACCCCGCGAAAGCTAAAAGAAGGAGGAATCCAAATACAGAATCAATGACCACCCCGTGTGGCACTCGATTCCAACCGACATCAACATTGATTCGGATGGGCTTTTTATTTTTAAATTGTAATAAAATTTTTTATTTTTTAATAAAATAAAAGTTGTTTTTATTTTTTTGTAATTTAATTTTAATATCTTCACTAAAATAGAAGTTGTTTATTTTTTGTATGTAATTTAATTTCATTTTTAATAAAATAAAAGCTATTTTTTATTTTTTAATTTAGTTTTAATATATTTAATAAAATAATGGTTGTTTAATTTTTTATTGTAATTTAATTTTAATATCTTTAATAAAATAGAAATTGTTTAATTTTTTTATTGTTTTAATTTTTAAGAAAATAAGAAGTTGCTTTTTATTTTTGTAATTTAAATATTTTAATAAAATAATAGTTGTTTAATTTTTTTATTGTAATTTAATTTTAATATCTTTAATAAAATAGATGTAAGGCCCAATTTAAAACCCGGGGCCCAATACCCATTAATCAAGACTAGGAAAATAAAAAAAGTCTGTTAAATTGGTCTCTTTACAATGGCCCAAAACTCAATCCAATGTTTGCAAGGCCCAAACGACCCAAATCTTTTTAGCAAACGAGAAACCCTAGCCTTCTAGGGTCTTCATGTGCCATTAGCAGCCACAACGAGTCCTCACGTCATGCGCCTCTCCAAAGAAGGCCGTTCCCCACGCCACGGGCTCCTCCCATATGGGCGCCTCCACGTCTCCATGTGCACCTACAAAAAAGGCGAAAACCCAACAACAGCAGGGGGTTGTATTCGAGATTTTGGGGGGATTTTAGGCTATAAAAGCCACTGTAGAAATCTGAATAAGTCTCTTTTTTTTTTATACGATTTACATAAGAAAAAGGCAATAGAGCACACTTTTACAAGAAAACAGAGATCAATATCAAAGAGAAGGTGTTCTTTTATTATTATTTTTTTTCCCTTTTTTTCTTCATTTTCTAACAACTGTTTTGTTTTTGCTTTAGTTTTTATTTTTATTTTATTCTTTTAAAGCATACGATATATATATATAATATACATAGATTAGATTTCTAAAAAAAAAAAAAAAAACTTACCTTTTCCAAATTTACACCACAGTATACAAGTGGTTTAATGATGACTGCCGGAGTGGGAGGCTTGGTCGGATTAAGAGACTGCAGAGAAATAATGAAAGTTTTTTTTTGGAAGGAAAAGAGAAAAATGAATGTTTAAAGAAAATTTTTTGGTTTATATGGAAAAACAATACGGCGCCGTTTTGAGCATTGGGGTCGAGGCCAAACGACGCGTCGTTTTGGGCCTTTGACCCGAGACCGGACATGCTCCAGTGAGAGGATCCACAGTTTTTAAGAGGGCTAATTTACATTTAGCCCTCCGTTTTTTAAAGTTCTCGAGCAGTTTTTATTTTATTTTCAATTTGGCCCAAAAGTTCTCTCCCTGTTTCAATTTGGTTCTCAGTCGAACGTTGTGTTCCAGAGGGTGGGATTTATTTCCATTTTGGTCCCTCTAGGTTGCGCGCGTGTTTCAATTTACTCCTTTGTCTTCATTTGTTTTAAATTTGGCCCCAAATCTTTTGTTTTCGATTCAATTTAATCCCTATTTTTGATTTGTTTACAAATTGTTTATTTTTAAATTATACTTCCTTTTTATATTATTATTACTTTTATTATTACTATATTTACCATTAACTTTACTTTTGTTTTTACTACTACTATATTTCCATTAACACTATCATTTTACTATTGTTGCTATTATTTTCTTATTAATATTTTTTATTTTGCTTATTATTATTGTTACTTTATTATTATACTCAGTATTTTAATATTATATTTATCCCTTTTTATTATTATATTCATTAATTTTATTAGTATTATTTTTTTATTACACTTACCATTATTATTTCTTATGTTTATTATATTTATTATTATACTATTCTATTACTAATATGTTTTACTACTATTATTTTACTACTATCACCATTTTATATATATATATATATATATATATATATTCTTATAATTATATTTTTATATTTATATTTATTTTTATTTTTATTATCAACATTATCATTGCATTTTCATTACTATTTTCTTTTATTTCATTTTTTGTTTATATTGCTTTTTTATCGTATTTTATTTCTACATCTATTATTGTTATTTATATTTCCATGTTGGTATACAAACTAGCATAGGTTGTTTCACATTTTATCATATCATATTTTATTCGATACATTAATTTTAAAATAAGCAAATCTTCCGTGTTCTAAGGTTTCGATTTCTTCTCGGGTTTCTTTCTCTTCCGAGTCTAACGAACCTATACTTTCTTTTAAAAGTTGAATAAAAATTTATTCTCGAGAATTCAAAATCATCGTGTCCTAACTCAATTGGATGGGACGTTTTGTTATCTCGAGATAAGGATTTCAAAAATAAAGGCAATATTCGTGTTTGGTATTTTGGAAAATCGAGCCCTAACTTACTAGGTTCCGATTTTTCATTAGACACCAAATAATCAAGTATCCTTCTTAAATTTAAATTCATCAATTTTGAAAGTCAAAGGACAAGCTCAATTTTAGGGAATTTGAAATGTCGTACCCTAACTCACTGGGCGTGATATTTTACTTTCTCGAGATAGGAGGGTCCGATTGCTCATTTTTATTCAAGTTTTTTTTTTAAATAAATCATATTTTAAAATCTTCCAAATTTTCGATATTAAGACATTAGTTGATCAATTAGGTACCAATTTTGGGCGTTACGAGGGTGCTAATCATTCCTCGTGCGTAACCGACTCCCGAACCCGTTTTCTTAAAATTCGTAAGTTTTATAAGTGACCCAATCACACTTCAAAAAAGATTGGTGGCGACTCCATTTTCATATTTTAAAGTCGGTCCATTTTCAAACAAAAAAATGGTTTCGACAATAGAAATTGTTTAATTTTTTTATTGTAATTTAATTTTAATATATGTATTAAAATAAGAAGTTATTTTTATTTTTATTTTTGAAATTTAGTTTTAATATATATAATAAAATAAGAAATTTTTAGTTTTAATATATTTAATAAAATAAGAAGTTTTATTTTTATTTTTTGTAATTTAGTTTTAATATATTTAATAAATAAAAAGTTTTTTATTTTTTAATTTAGTTTTAATATATTTAATAAAATAAGAAGTTTTTTATTTTTGTAATTTATTTTAATATATTTAATAAAATAATAGTTGCTTATATGTTTTTGTAATTTAATTTTAATATATTTAATAAAATAGAATTTGTTTAATTTTTTTGAAATTTAATTCTAAAAATAAAAGTCCAATATTTGTAATTTCATTGCGGCCTAAAAGCGCCCCTAGGGGCGTGCTTTGTGCCACATCAAAAAGCGTCGCGTCCACGCGGTCGCTTTTGATGATTTATATAAAGCGTCCCTAAGGGCGCTTTCTTTTTTTCCCCACAAAATGTCTTTGGCGTGGGCGCGCTTTTGTGGAAACAACTCTTTTCAGTAAATTTTCATAAAACTAGCCCTTTTTCGTAAATATTTTTATTTTTTGATACATTTGGGTATTTTACCCAATAAAAAATCAGTTAATTTTTTTTTTAAATCAAAACTTCAAAAGAAAACGATATATAATTTCTAAAAGAAAAATACTCAAATTTAAAAAATTCAAAAAAAAACTTTGACAGGAGTTGGATTGAAATTGACCAAAATTGACTTGCATTGACTACTGATAAATTTTAATCATCAATCTACCTCGACCACCACCGGTAAATGTCAGTAATACCTGTGAACTGTTGGAACATTTTCAAATAATTATAGTGTTCCAATAACTATAAATGAATGGGTGTAATTAATCAAAAGATTATATTTTTAATTTTAAAAAGAATTATAAATATTTAAATAATATTATTTGAAAACATTATTATTCGAATTATAACTTTTAAATGAATAATTATATATTTATTTTAAAAATATTATTATTCGAAAGACACGTATTGATGAAAGATATCTCTATGAAGCGACATGAAAATTCATATAAATAGGAATAAGATTTCATTTGGAAATATACCAATAAATTCTAATATTTTTTCTTCCTTACTTCATTTTCTAATATTATTAGATTATTCTATAAAGTATTACTACAAAAATCCTTTATAGAAATTGAGTTTCTTGTCATACATTGCTCAGTGTGTAGTGGGCTATTCTCATCAGTGCAAAACGCAAATAGTCATTGGCTTCATTGTATCCTCGAGGTTAATTTGCTTGGAACTCGTTTGCACACCGCAGATAGGTAGGGGCGAATATAACCTTAAAGATAGTGGTTTGATACACGCCTTGGAGCCTTGTCCTATTTCTTCTTCTGTTTGAGTTTCGTTTATGTGTTCGAAATTTTCCTCACCGCAGATTTGTACTAACATGAACTTCAGTAAATTATTTTAATTTTTTAAATATTTTTTAATTAAAAAATAATTCTTTTAATTTCCAGGAATTTTAATGATTTTTAAATTTTTTAAATTTTAGAAATAATATATACCTTTTTATTTTTATAATTTTTTAAAATTTTAGCTTTTTTATTTTTATTTTATAATTTATTTTAATATTCTAGATTTTAAGAATTGTTTATAATTGTAAGCACTAAATTTTGCCCACTTAATTATGGGTTTATTTTTAATTTTTAAAAAATTAAAAATTTTACATTTTAACCCCTAAACTTTCTTGAAATTACATTTTGGCCTCAAAACTTTACAAAATTATATTTTCACCTCTCATCTTTCTCAAAATTACACTTCAACCCCAACATGGGAGCTTTTCCCAAAATAGCATTTCAAAAAACGACACCCACGAAAAGAAAAAAATTCAGCCTCATACTGATTCGATCCTTACATGAAAATCTCCAAAATCCCAGTGATTTGGGCACCTACTCCCAGATTTTACGGCCATCAAGATGGGTGGCCACTCCTCCTCAATCGCTACACTGCAAAGCATGGGAAAAAGGTAAAGAAACACACTATAAAAGGATTTTCCCAAAAATAGAACCCCCATGATCAAAAAACGACACCCACGAAAAAAGAGAAAAAAGGGAAAAAGAGAAAGAAGAGAGGAAGAAGAAGAAGAAGAAGAGAGTAGGCGTCGCACCATCGACGAGGAGGAGACGACACCACGGCGACCACGGCCACTCCTCAGAAGAAGAAGAAGGGAGAAGAAGAAGAAAGAAGAAAAAAGAAGAAAAAGAAGAAAGAAGAAAGAAGAAAGAAAAAAGAAAAGAAAAGAAAAGAAAAAAAAAAAGAGAAAAATAATAAAAGAAGATAATTTTTAGAGGTCGACCAGCGACCATGACCAGAGCGTGACGCAAGAGGAGGAGGAGAGAAGAAGAAGAAGAAAAGGGGAGAAGAAGAAGAAAGAAGAAAAAAAAGAAAAAAGAAGAAGAAAGAAGAAAGAAAAAAAAAAAGAAAGAAAAAAGAAAGAAAAGAAAAAAAATAATAAAAGAAAATAATTTTTTACGAAAAGAAAAAGAAAAAACAAGCCAACCTAAAGCAGGCCCGATGAACAATAGCCTGGGCCCAAATCCAATGAAAAATAAAAGAAAATATTATTTTATAAACATGTCGATTTTGTTACCCGATGGTAACATCTTTGAAAACCCAGAAGTTATTAAGACCACTTCACATTTATAATTTCTATTTGTAATATAACGTAAGTAAAATAGAACAATAAGATAACATCCAAATAATAATTAGCGTTATTACAACCCAGATACCCATCCAAATGAAACAAGCATGGCCGCCTCGAGTCCTCCCGGCTCCATCTCAACAAGCTCAACCCAAAATGTAACTCATACAGATTATTAAAAGACATGCAAATATGCAACCCCACCAACAACTCCTACTACCCCGCAAAACCACTGGTGGTCAAAACCACCGTGACTAGAGTCCAAATGATAACTGATGACCATAGGTCACAAATATCATAATGTGGTCAAAACCTTGGTGGTACCAAACCACCGAAGTCACAATTTAACAACAAGGTGGTCAAAACCATCGGTGACGATCCATAAAGATCATCCCCTCTTATCAATCCCAGATCATCATGCTTACATATCATTTATCATATATCGTGCATTTATGAAAGGAAAAAGGAAGAAAAAATAGAAGAAAGAAAAGAAAAAGCAAAAAGAAAAAACAATATGGCAAAATTAATAAAGAGCCCACCGAAATTCCTAGATCCAGAAGATCCAATCATCCTTGACCCTATAATCGGCCAACATCGGGGTTAAGGACTTAGCCTATTCGGCAAAACCAAGTAATCCGAAGGATCGATGTACTCGAAATAACACTCACCTTGGTTGTCGATTTGGTCTCCTACAAATCCAAACAGTACTTATTCACGAAATCGTTGAGATCCTTATATGGCACATATTAGTTTGACATTTAAACATAAACTTTTTAACAAATGGCCCTGGCGAATCTTACTAATCACTTACCAAACTTCTCAAAACCTAAGATCGTCCTTGACTTGTCGAGATCCTTACCAAAACACTTGTTAAAATCGGTTTGCACAATTATACATAATTAAGGCCTATGGTGAATGTTACTTACCACCTTACCCTAGGAAAACAAATCCCAAAAGCTTCCTTCAATCGGCTATGGCTTCCCTACAATCGATTTAATTACATCATTAAGAGTCATAGGCCATTTGGCCATAATCTTGAACCTAAAAGAGGGTATCGCCCCTTACCTTGATAACTATCTCGGCCTCTAACCACCACAAGTTGGCACCACTTGAGATGTTAGGGGTTTCGGCTACCTTTAAAGAAGAGAAAAGGACCGAATGCTAGAGTGAAACAGCACCTTCCTTAGGGGATTCAGCTCAAAAGAAAAAAAAGTATGGAGTCGGCCTTACAAGAAAGAAAAGAGATGAAAGGAGGGTCTTGGAGTGTTTCGGCTTTATGGTTTCAAGAAAGAAAAGAATAACAATAAAAGAGAGAGATGAGGGAGATAGGGAATTCGGCTAGGTACTTGAGAGAAAAGATGATAACATAGAATGAATTTGGGAGGGAGGCATTCGGCTATACCTATGCCCCAAAACCGATAGTGAATGGCCTTGAAGAGTCCTACATTCGGCCAACTTTCACCCTTTATGATAAATTTTATCACCTCTTCAAATAAAAAAGAAAAAAGAAGATGTTTATCCCTATCCCATTAAGAGTCCAAAATCAAGCCATCAACTCACTCTCCCATTCACGCCAATTTGCATAAAAAAATAAAAGAGTCCTATTGCTGCCCATGCTACTCGAACATGGGACCTCTTTGCCGCACCTCTTTAACACGCCCCAAGCCACTCTTCCACATCAACTTTCATGCCTTAAACCTCACCATTTAATTTTTAAGGCCTCTTACTTTAGCCCTTTCTTAACCGCCAAAAAGCCCAAAAAACAAACGCCTCCCCTTGTAACTCCCACGACTTCGAACCTCTCCCTCTTAAAACTCCCTTGGCGCACAAGCCAATCATGCCAATTAAATCCTTGTGTCATGTTCCTTCCAAAATTTTCTTAACCCCTATCTCACCTAGCTCCTTCTTTAAACACTTAAAAGAAATTTTTAGTCCTAAGTCGAGCCCTAGCTAGGGTTATTTCTAGACCCTAAAACATGTCTAGCAAACATAGAATTCATTTCTTCAAGCACACACATGGGAAAATAATTAAATTACCAACAACCCCTAATTCAGGATGTTACAGTTCTACCCCCTTAAAAAGAATTTCGGCCTCGAAATTACACGAATCGATCAAGAGTTGGGGTATTATCGCCAGATCATATCCTCGGGTTCCCATGTGGCCTCCTCTGTACCATGGTTTCGCCATAACACCTTCACTAAAGGCACGGACTTCCTTCGCAGAACTTTGACATCTCGATCCAAAATCTGTATCGGCTCCTCCTCGAAAGACAAGTCCTGATTCACTTCAATTTCCTCAACTGGCACAACGTGTGAAGGATCCGATCGATAGCGTCTCAGCATTGAAACATGGAAGACATCATGGCTCTGGCTCAATTCTGTCGGTAACTCAAGTCGGTAAGCTACCGTCCCACGCGTTTCAACACCGTGATACGGTCCGATGAATCTAGGGCTTAGCTTGCCTTCCGCCAAGCCTCAAGACCTTCTTCCAAGGGATACCTTCAAGAAGACCTTATCACCCATCGCATATTCAACCTCTCTGCGCTTAAGATCGGCGTAAGATTTACCTTTGTCGATGCCTCCTTAAGACGAGCCCGAATTACTCTAACCTTATCCTCCGCTCTGCTACTAACTCTGAACCCAACATCCGACGTTCTCCTAGTTCCGTCCAACATGTAGGAGTACGGCATTTCTGATCATACAGCGCCTCATACGGTGCCATCTGAATACTCGCTTGATAACTATTGTTATAAGAGAACTCTGCTAAAGGTAGATACTCCTCCCAACTACCACGGAAGTCCAAAACACAGCCCCTTAACATATCTTCCAATACTTGAATAACCCTCTCAGATTGTCCATCAGACTGTGGGTGAAAAGCCGTGCTGAAATTCAACTTCGTGCCTAACTCCTGATGTAGAGCCTTCCAGAATCTCGACGTAAACCAGGGATCTCGATCTGAGATAATGGACACAGGTACTCCATGCAACCGTACTATCTCCGCGATATACAACTTGGCTAACCTCTGAAGCGAGTAGTCAACCCTTACTGGTATGAAATAGGCCGACTTAGTCAATCGGTCCACTATCACCCAAACTGCATCTTTCTTACTAGGCGTAAGGGGAAGCCCACTTACGAAATCCATAGTAATCTCCTCCCATTTCCACCGTGGATCTTTACCTACCGTATGATAAACCGATGGCAATTGATGCTCACCTTAACTTATCGGCATGTCGACACTTGCCTACCAACTCGGTTACTTCCGCTTGACTTCGGCCACCAAAATCGCACCGCTTAAACTCGATACATCTTATCGCTTCCGGTGCATAAGCGTATGCCTCGCTATAAGCTTTTTAAGGATTCACGCCTCAAATCATCATCCTTAGGCATGCATACTCTCCCGGAAGTATAACACTCCATCATCGCCCAATCAAACCTTGACCTCACTATTCAGCACTTGTAACCTTCGAGTATTCAAAGTTTCATCGGTCATCCCTTTTTTGACCTCATTAATCCAAGACGGCTTCACTTGTAATTTCGCCAAAAGGCTCCTATCCTTATAGAGACTTAGATGAGCAAACATTGCTTTCATAAATCCGCTACCACCTTTCGGCTCAATGCATCGCCTACCACATTAGCCTTCCGGATGGTATTCGATTGAGCGATCGTAGTCCTTCAACAACTCAATCCACCTCCACGCCTCAGTTTAAATCTTTACGAGTCGAGGTACTTCAGACTTTGTGATCCGTGTATACTACCGACTTCTCCCCATACGGTAGTGCCTCCAGATTTTCAAGGCAAAACCACAAGGCAGCCCAATTCCAAGTCATGTGTCGGATAGTTAGCCGTGAGGCCTCAATCACGGGACGCATAAGCGACCACCTTCCCTTCTTGCATCAACACACACCCTAAACCAAGATGCAATGCATCGCAATACACATGAACTCCTTTCACGCCTCGAGTGAATCAAGACTGGTGCTTCTATCAAAATCCTCTTGACTTATCGAAACTCTCTTATCTTCTTCGCACCATACAAACGGAACCCTTTTTCTCAACAGTTTAGTCAGCAAAGTTTGCGATTAAGGAGAAATTTTCCACAAATCTCCTATAATATCCTCGCCAACCCGAAAACTTTAAATTTTCGTAATGAGACTTGGGTGGTTTCCACTCTAATATCGCCTCAATCTTACTACGATCCACCCTAATTCCTGGTTGAAACAACATGCCCTAAAAGGTTACCTCCTTGAGCGAACTCACACTTGCTGAATTTGGCGTACAACTGTTTCTCCCTTAGAACTTGCAGAACCACATAAAGATGTGCGTTATACTCCTCCTCCGACTTCGAGTACACCAAAATGTCGTCTATGAAGACCACGACGAACCGATCCAGATAGGGTTGGAAAACCTGATTCATCATGTCCATAAAAGCGGCCGGTGCATTCGTCAAACCAAAAGGCATTACCAGAAACTCTAGTGCCCATACCGAGTACGGAATGCCGTCTTATGGACATCAGCCTCCTTCACCTTAAGCTGATGGTACCCTGACCTAAGGTCAATCTTAGAGAACACCGATGCCCCATTGAGTTGATCGAACAAATCATCGATCCTGGGCAAAGGATACAGGTTCTTTATTGTCAACTTGTTCAGCTGCCGATAGTCCATACACATCTTCATTGTCCCATTTTTCTTCTTGACAAAAAGCACTGGAGCTCCCCAAGGCGACACACTTGGCCGGATGAACCCTCTATCCAATAATTCCTGAATCTGCGCCTTCAACTCTACCAATTCTTTCGGCGCCATTCGATACGGAGCTATAGATACTAGCGCGATTCCGGGTAATAGATCTATACTAAATTCAACCTCACGGTCCGGAGGTAGACCCGGAAGTTCCTCTGAAAACACATCAACATAGTCCCTTACAGTCCGGACATCTCTCACAGCAACATCCTTAGCTTCCAAAGCACAGACATGCACCACATAAGCTTCACAACCCTTCCTAACCATCTTTTCCGCCTTCAACGAAAAAACCAGATTAGACAGGTAATCTCTCCTTTTACCTATCATCACCACCTCATCACCTTCCAAGGTCTTTATTACCACGCGCTTAGTCAGCGCAATCCGAGCTAGCCCGATACTTTACTAGCCAATCCATCCAGGATTAAATCGAACTCCAAACGGTAGTTCCATCAAGTCGACCAAGAACACGACTCCTTGAAGTTCTAGGGTGCGTTCCTATAGAGTTTACTTACTTCTACAGAGTGACCTGGGGGCTTAATACGGTCATCTTCCTGAAGTAAGCTCAAAGTCTAAGTGCAAAGTTTCCACTACGCTACTAGGAATGTATGAGTGGGTTGAGCCAATGTCAATCAAAGTACTATAGGGTACACCAAAGATCAAGAGCATACCTGGGTTATAATGTCGGTCAAGGCTCAGAACGCCTCAAACCAGTCCATTCACTACTTAATCAATTTGAAATGCCACATGCGGAAAAAGCGTTTGAAAATAATCGACTTGTAAGTAAAGTATATAAAAATTTATTGTCTTTAGGAAATAAAACCTTGTGTATTTAAAATTTTAAAATAAATTAAGTTGTTACAAAATTTCCAGATTAAAACTTTATTATATATATTTAATAAAATAAGATCATTTGCAATTAATATTTAAATTGCCAATCCTAATAGAACATAATAATAAAGGTACTTAATAAAAATACTTAAATACTTTAATGGGCCTTATTACAATAAACACTTAATCAAAATACTGAAACTATAATTACTTAATTAATTAAAATATCTTCTGCATGGGCCACCTCGTATCCACTCCAACCCGGTCCGATCATCAAATCACCTGCGATGTTTGATAAAATATTTGGGTGAGTCACACGGACTCAGTGTGTAACTAATCCACTAGATTCCACCCACATGTTAACCATATATTAACACATATATCAGATAATAATTATCATATTCTCATATTATCACATTCTGGCCTTGGCGCATATTCAAATTACTTATCAAGTAACAAGGTAATTAACCACATAATTTCCACATACTGGGCTTAGCCCATTTCTTATTCAAATCCATATTCACATACTGGGCTTGGCCCATTTCCACATTATCCACATATCAAATAAAATTATGCAAAGTGCACCCAACCCAAACCTAGGGTCCATCCTCTACACACCCCTTATCCAAATTTACTACACACCGGGGATTAATAAATCACCTCTCCTTTTCACTCCAAAAGGCAATCAATGCCGCCCACGTGCAATAAACCACAAAAATCCACAACGCGACCTCAGTCAGCGCCAATCCACGATGTAGCCGTAGCTAACACCAAAACCACGATGGGACACGTAGTCACTCATCAACCACGATATGCACTTAGCCGATATCAACCACGATGAGGCAGAGCTACTCATCAAGCCACGATGTAGCTCGAGGCTAACATCAAACCACGTGCTCAAGTACACCGTACCTTCTTTCATATCCCAACCCATGCACACGCAACATGTGATAGTGTCATAATAGTAAATGTATGCACATGTTATTAAGGCAGACAATCACAATTCCACAAGCATAGTCACATTCACATCGGCACTTTCACATTCTTATCAACAGGTAATACTAACTTTGTTTATCGATATACCCCATTTTAGGGTATCCATCTTATAACTTTTCTTTGATTTGTCAATTACACAATCAACACATATGATATAGCAAAACTCGAAAAACGGTGGGTTAATCACACACCTGACTATTAGCGAAATCCCGAACTACTCGAATCTAACATGATCTCGAAACATGGTTTTCCTCCTCCTTTAATGCTGATTTGGTCTCTTGCCAAATCCCGAAGGCTTTGCTTATTCCGGTCGACTAGCTCTAACCATCATAGTCAAATCGGTTAACCACTTAAATACCAAACATGGCATATGGTTGAATATCACAACCACTTACCTAACTTACCAAATCCCGAAAAAACTGCTCCTTGCCTTTGAACTGTCGAAATCCCTATTAACCATTGTTAGAGTCGGTTTAACACAATAATCCATAAAATTGGCCCTTGGTCGAAACTACCATGGCTTACCTTGAATGCCACAAATCCCGAAAGCTTCTCCTTTACTGCTCCTTAACGCTAGCTATAACAAGAAAATACCAACTCATGACCCTATCATCATTCGACCAACCTTATACCACAACCTTAATCACTTGCTTTCGGTACACAAAGAAAGAGCCTAAAATCGATTAATAAAGAGAGAACACTTACCACTATACACTGCTTTCCACCACCGTTTGTTTAAAGAGACTACAATAGAATAGTTGACATCAACACCTTAGGAGATTCGGCAATGGCTCTTTAATAAAAATAAAAATTTGAATGGGAGTATGAACACTTACAAGGTTCGGCTAAGCCCTCAAATGGGGTTGGAACATTCGGCAATGCTACCTAATAGTAGGGGGTTTCAGCATTTGTTGAAAAGATAAAACAAGGTGAGCTTCTATGGTTTTTGGCTCAAAGAGAGGATTAGAGGAACAATTTTCTACCAAGGAAAATAAAATGAAGAAAAGAATAATTAAAGGATGGTCACCCTATTTATACTACTCAAATTCTAAGACTCCTACCTCCTTTCAAATTCCACCTCCTTCTCCTATAATAACTCTTGAACACATATTCAAAATAGATAAAATAAATCTATAATTATCTTCTATTTATCAACTTAAAATAAATCCACCTTTATCACCTTAATTAATAGAATAAAATTATCCATCATTAATCCTCCTTTAATCTCTTATCTTATCACCTTATAATCCAAATAAATAAAAATAAAACAATAATAATCTTCTATCTACTAATCTAAACTAAAATAAATAAATTAACAATTATCCTATTTTTAGCGAATTTAATAGGAGAATTAGAATCCTTCTCAATTGGAAGTCCCAAGTGCAGCCCACTTTCTTCTCCCTTGCTTTGGCGTCGGATGCAAAATAAAACACCAAAATATCACTGCTCCCACCTTGAACCCGGACTGTTGGAACCCTTAATCGCAGTGCGCCCCTCGCACGTTGCCAAGGCTACGTGATTGTGATATAATTCACCCTAAACTTCTTTTAACACCTCTTTCCCTAGCTCCCTTGTCCTAACGCCAAAGCAAAATAAAACAGCCCCAAGCCGCCAACGGATTCAACCAAGGCCCTCGTTGTCACAAGCAAAGATATAGCGCTCAAGCCACTCTGCCATGGCCTTTTTTATGACATAAACTCGCCACAACTAATTTTAAAGCCTCCTTATCTTGCTCCCTCTTAACGCCAAAAGCAAAAAAAAAACACCCATTTGCTTTCCACGCTACTCGAACCCAAGACCTGCGCCAGGCGTCATTCCTGGCCCTTAAGTGACGTCCTTAAGCCACTTTACCAAGCCCCTTTTTATGACCCAAAATGCCCACAAATTATTCTTAAGGCCTCCTTAGCCTAATTTCCTCTTTTTACACTTAAATCTAAAAATTTTCCAAAGCTTCCCTTTTTATCCTAGAATTTTAAGAACCCCTAAAACACATCTAACCACTCTTAAAGCCTACTAACTCATGAATTATGCACGAACGATAACCCTTCTAGGATGTTACTCCCTCCTCTCGACGTCAATAGACTAGACCAGTTGTTTAGCCTCGCATTTCACCGCAGTACCTCCCCTCGGTGCCCTACGATCTCCGCCCAAGACCATTACCTCTCCTTCTTGCACCACGACCTCTCGGCGGGTCGTTGATTATCCCTCCTATTTGGTGCACGATCCTCGACCTCCGATCTCGACCTAATTGCTTTCTTGGACAATCTCTAACTCGATGCTCCAAGGACCCATACTCGAGCATCCCCGACACCATTCTAACACTCCCGGTGAGACTTGCCACACCGAGCACAATGGCGGCCATTGAGGATTAGCAAGCAGAAGAGCCCTAGCGACTTGATTCGACCCACCAAATCTCGTCCTTTTTGATTACGAAAACTTAGAAGATCCGAGCTCCTCTTATTCCGGTTCCTATCCCGATTCCGCCTAACTGATCGCTTCTTTACCCTTCAAAGAACCTTCGATTTCTCCACTAGGGCGGTAACTCCCTTTCTGTTGTGGAGCTATCATCATCCTCACCATCTCTCACCCCATCTTCGAATCTAACACAGCGTTCATGCTCGGTACCCACAATACCACGAGCATACCTACTCAACCGGAGGAATTCAGCCTCATACTCTGCCATTGTCTTATTGCCTTGAACCAGGTTCAAGAAAGTCTTTCGCTGTGCATCCACGTAACTAGTTCCGACGTATTTCTTTTGATAGGCGGCCTTAAAAATTCCCAAGTGAGATCCTCCGCCATCGCTTCCATCCTCACAGTGAGCCACCAGCGATATGACTCATCCTCAAGCGGAGAGATGATACCTTCAACTTCTCCTCGACTTTGAAATCCAGTCACCTATGATCCTCTCGGTAGATTCTAACCAATATTCTCCATGACTGGTGCCACTCGAAACTCCTCTAAATACTTACGCTCATAGTCTTGAGTCGCTCAACCATAAATTTACGGGCTTACACCCACGCCGCCTCGGAACTGTTCCAACACTCGTAGCACCGCCAGATACTACGTCGTTACCACCGTCTGCTTTTGGAACTTCACACCGTGAGATCCGGCATCTCATTTCAGACCCATGACCAGACCTTGTCGGCTCGTAAAAGGTCATCCTACCTCTACATGACCATCAGGCGGATGTCTCGACCTCTTGTACTCATTATTCTCGTTATGCTTATCTGCTTAAGAATTTTATGCATTAGTACCTTTGTTTCACTTGATTACCCGCCAAGAAATTTTATGATAGGAGTTTTAAGAGTGGTTCTTTCAGATTCATACATGCACACGCTTTCCATTCATTCATTCAAAGAGACGTTGTAAATTTCATTGTGATTATTTTTCCACTACCCAGGGGTATTTTCGTAATTTGTCCTATAGGGGTATTTTTGAAATTTTTCTCAAAAAATAAAAATTCTCGGATGATTTTATCAAAAAGTATTCTGGAACTCTTAAATTCCGGGGGTATTTTGAAAAATTTTGAAATTCGAGGTATTTCGATAATTTTGGACCTCAGGGGTATTTCGGTAATTTTCACAAATCGGGGTGAATTTGTAAAATTTTAAGAAATCAGGGATATTTCAACAGTTGTAAAACTTTGATGGTTCCTTTTTGAGAATTTCATTTTCCCAAAATAGTGATGTTGCAAAATTTTAAAAATTAGGGTTATTCTGGTAATTTTGTTGGTTAGGGGCAATTTCGTAATTTTACCACTAGGGATATTTTAAAAAAAAATTTTCATAATCAGGGCATTTTCATAAAAATATTTTCAAAATTTGGTTCTAATTGTCTTCACAAAAGAAGGATATTTTGAAAATTTTCTATTTGGAAATTTTCTTACGGAGGGTATTTTGGTAATTTTTCAAGCTAGGGGTATTTTGGTCATCATTTTTTTCTTTTTTAAACAAGGTTTTAATTACTTCAAAAATAAACGGCTAGTCCTTTCGGTTTTAGTTATCAAGTTTAGCTTTGTGAGTGTGTCGTCCTCACCAGGGATGAACAGATTACTCGCACTGTAGGATTCAAGTGAGTAGGAGGTGAGTCACTAGGATCGCTTAAATACCGTGCTCCCACCAAATCCAATCCTAGACATGCGTGATAACGATTGCCACATCCCTTGCTCGGTGACAACTCACGGGGTTGTTTAGGGAATTATTACTCTTATGCATTGTTTGTTGGGGTATGCTAACCTTAGGTTTAACAATTTCTATTCTAATGTTCTCCGTTCCCAATTTACCCTTCTACCCCTATCAAGTATTCACAAAAATAGATAGAAGTACTTACCTGGGCGGATTGGTGTCGGAGACTCGATGCCATGCTGTTCAAGCCAAAAACAGGTTTCAAAACATTCTAATAAGGCCTACTAACATAAACAAAACATTTTGGGCCTTAGGCCCTCACAGCCGGTTTTGAACCGAGCTCTGATACCAAAAATGTAACACCCCAAACTCGGCCCATGAGTCCTGACCGGATTTGGTATGTCACGGACTAAAATAATTTGAATCATTTTGAGTGTTTGGTGAAAACTCGTTAAAATATGGCTAAGGTATTAAAACAGGGTTTGATAAAACTCGATTGGGATTATTTTTATAAACATGGTTGTGTTGATAAACCCTATTGAAAATGTTGGATTTTGAAATTTGTCAAGGTTATAGTTGGCTTGGAAAAAGCCAAAAAAAAAACGCCTCCCCTTGTAACTCCCACGACTCGAACCTCTCCCTCTTGAAAACTCCCTTGACGCACCAAGCCAATGAATTAAATCCTTGTGTCATGTTCCTTCCAAAATTTTCTTAACCCCTATCTCACCTAGCTCCTTCTTTAAACACTTAAAAGAAATTTTTAGTCCTAAGTCGGGCCTAGCTCTAGGTTATTTCTAGACCCTAAAACATGTCTAGCAAACATAGAATTCATTTCTTCAAGCACACATGGGAAAATAATTAAATTACCAACAACCCCTAATTCGGGATGTTACAGGTCGTGTATCCTATCCTTCAAGCTCGTAACTTTGAGCTTTTTGAGAAACCAGAAGATGAAGAAGAAAGATGATGAGGTAATGTAGAACAAAATGGAGGAGCCATCAAAGAAGAAGAAGAACGAAAATTAGGGTTAGGGTTAGGGTTAAGGTTAAGAAAAGATGGTCGACGTTGTAGTCCCCTCGGTGGAGTAGATAACTGCCTTAATAATCTAGCTCTCTCTCTCTATGAACATTCATGTGACCACCCAAAGCTTGAGCCGACCTAAATTCCCTCTTGCGAGCGTACAGTGTAAGATCTTAGCGACCATGGAATCCCACCACACACATAATCTTCTAGTCAGAAGCAACCCAAAATTTGCTTGGGGCGATAATTGAGGAAATTATTAAAATTTGAAAAGCAGAGTTTCAATTTTATTTAAAAAGGAGTCGCCAGATCTTTTTTCTAGGTGTGATCGGACACCTAATAAATCCTCTTTTTAAAGAAAAATCATTTTTTGAATTTTCTTAAAAAGGGCCAAGTTTAAGTCTGCGTCAAAATTCCAGAGAAAAATAGGGTTCGGGAGTCGGTTACGCGCGAGGAAGGTATTAGCACCCTCGCGACACCCAAAATTGGTATCTCGTTAAACGCGCGTTGTCTTAATTTTCAAAAATACAAGTTCAATTTAATATTTAATCGTGATCCGATTGAGACACGAGAAATTTTTTAAAAACAAGAGAATTTTAAGACTCGAGAAATTTTTTTTAAAACCCGAGAATTTTTGAAAACACGAAAATTTTTAAACCCAAAATTTTGAAAACACGAAATTTTGGAAATGAAAATTTTGAAAACTTTGAAAACACGAGAATTTTTTGAAACACGAAATTTTTGAAAACACGGAAATTTTAAAACACAAGAAAATTTTTTTGTTTTAAAAACATGAATTTTTGAAAATACGATAACTTTGAAAACACAAGAATTTTTTTGAAACACTTTTGAAATTTTTGAAAACACGGAAATTTTAAAACACAAGAATTTTTTTTAAAAACATGAAATTTTGAAAACCGAAAATTTTGAAATTCGAAAATTATTTTTAAAACACGAATTTTTGAAAATACGAGAACTTTGAAAATACGAATTTTTTTTGAAAACACGATTTTTTTAAAACACGGAAATTTTAAAAACACGAAAATTTTTTGAAGCACGAAATTTTTTGAAAACACGAAATTTTGAAACACTAAATTTTTTGAAAACGCAAAATTTTTTAAAACACAAGGATTTGTTTTAAAAAGCAAAAATTTTGAAACACAAAATTTTGATAAATTACATATTATCGTATTATATACATTTAAAAATAAAATTTTGATAATTTAAAATAACCACAAAATAATCATTTTATTTTAAAACCCAAGAATTTTTTTTAGATTTTTTTATTTTTAAAAGGGCGTATCGTATTTAACATGAACCGATAATACTCACCCAACATAGCGATGAAATCATCGACTTAGTGTCAAACCGATTCGTTGCCTTATTTATTAAAATTATTCGAATATATAAAAAGAAATAACAATATAAATATAAATACAAAAAATGCTAAAAAATTTCCAATAATATTAAAAACAAAATGTCATGAAAATATACGAAATAAATTACAAGTGGGTAAAAAGGAAATTACCGAAAAGCTCAAAATTACGGGCTTGAAGAATGGGATACGCTATCCAGTCTATTTTTTTCTTTTTTTTTTTTTTCCCTTTTCCCTTTTTCTTCTTTTTTTTCTTTTTTCTTTTTTTTTTTGTTGGGCATGAGTTGAATCTTTAAAATGGGTCCAGGTCTTCTTGGGCACAGGCTCTTCTTGGGCTTGGAAATTTGTTGTTGGGTTTTTGGCCTGCTTTCCTTTTTTTTTTTGCTTGGGCTATTTTTTTGGGCTCTTTTCTCTTTTTTTTTGGGGGCCTGCTTCTTTTTTTTTTGCTGCTTTTATTTTTTTTGGGCTGCTGGACTCGGGTCGAGTAGCGGGTTGTGGGTCGAGTTGGGTTGCGGGTCGGGTCGGGTCGACCCGACTGAATTTGATTTTTTTTTACTTTTTCTTTTTTCTTTTTCTTCTTCTTTTTCTTCTTCTTCTTCTCTCTTCTTCTTCTTCTTCTTCTTCAAGTTTGCGCCACCGCCTCTTTCACGCCGTCACTTGTGCCGCTGTCGTCGTCTCCGTCCGGTAGTGCGACGAGGGGTAGTCTCTCCTCCCATTCTCTCTTCTCTTTTCTTCTTCTTCCTTCTTCTTTCTTTCTCTTTTTTTCTCTTTTTCGTGGGTTTTTTTGAAATGTTGGGGGCCTCTTTTTTGGGGAAAATTTCTCTTTTATAGTATTTTTTTTGCAGTAGTGGTGGCTAGGGAAGGAGGCCATCCCTTAGGTGGTGGCGGAAATCACGGATGGTAGGTGCCCAAATCCACCGATTTTTGGAGATTTTCCACGTAAGGACCGAATCAGCGTAAATGTAGTAAAAGCTGTTGGGGTTGAAGTGTAATTTTGAGAAAGATGAGGGGTAAAATGTGATTTTGAAAAGTTTTGGGGCCAAAATATAATTTCAGGAAAGTTTAAGGGTTAAAATGTAAAATTTTTAATTTTTTAAAATTGAAAAATAAACCCATAATTAAGCCGGACAAAATTTAGTGCTTACAGCTGCCCCTCTTTGCTCATCGCTGTGAAACAGGGATAGAGCAAAGACTTAAAAGCACTAAATTTTGTTCGATTGTCCAATCCTTATTCTTTAATGAAAAACAGAAATCGAAAATAGCTTGGCATGCGACCCGAAGCTTAACTCACCTCTCGGATTATAAGTTGATCTTTGAAAAAGCAGAAATTGAAAATACCTCAGCGTGTGACCTGAGGCTCAACTCACCTCTCGCCATGTGAGTTGATTTTTTTTGAAAAACAGAAATTGAAAAATACCTCGGCGTGTGACCCGAGGCTCAACTTACCTCTCGCATTATGAGTTGATTTTTGAAAAGAAAATTTGAAAATACCTCAGCGTGTGACCCAAGGCTCAACTCACCTCTCGCAATATGAGTTGATTTTTGAAAAAAGAATTGAAAATACCTCGGCAGTGACTGAGGCTCAACTCACCTCTCGCAATATGAGTTGATTTTGAAAACGAAAATTGAAAAATACCTCAGTGTGACTGAGGCTCAACTCACCTCTCGCAATATGAGTTGATTTTTTGAAAAAGAATTGAAAAATACCTCAACAGTGACTGAGGCTCAACTCACCTCTCGTAAGATGAGTTGATTTTAAAAAGCGAAAATTGAAAAAACCTCGGCGTGTGACTGAGGCTCAACTCACCTCTCGCAATATGAGTTGATTTTGAAAACGAAAATTGAAAAATACCTCAACAGTGACACGAGGCTCAACTCACCTCTCGCAATATGAGTTGATTTTTGAAAATGAAAATTGAAAAATACCTCAGTAGTAATATGAGTTGATTTTGAAAATAAAAATTTAAAAATACCTCAGTGTGACCTGGGGCTCAACTCACCTCTCGCAATATGAGTTGATTTTTTTGAAAAATAGAAATTGAAAAATACCTCAATGTAACACGAGGCTCAAATCACCTCTCGCAATATGAGTTGATTTTTTTTGAAAAATAGAAATTGAAAAATACCTCAACATGTGACTGAGGCTCAACTCACCTCTCGCAATATGAGTTGATTTTTGAAAATGAAAATTGAAAATACCTCAGTGTGACTTGAGGCTCAACTCACCTCTCACAATATGAGTTGGTTTTTTGAAAAATGAAATGAAATAATTTTAAAAGTATCGAATTTCAAAACATATTATCCGTGGAACTCGAATGTCTTCCTTGTCCTTGCTTGATACAAAACATCATCAAAACCTTTTGCTTTATTTGGAATACTGATATGTCATGCATGATGTTATCATGATATGCACATGTTTGGTCTTAAATGCTTTTATGCCTACATGATTTTGCCATACGCCTTGGGCTTGTTTGCCATATATCTCTTTTCGTTCGACTCTCATGATGACTGCATTCATTGCTTGATTCTTGACTTCCCTTTCGGGTTTTGTACCCATCCTCGAGTAATCTGCATTTTCGTGTATCACCCTTTTGCCCCTTGTTGAACTTTGTCCTTGCTTTGAGGCTCTTGTACTTACCAAATTCTCATCCGGTAATACTCAACATTCCTTTTGTTTAAAGTATGTCATTTCACTATTTATCATTTAGACAAACCACACATGAGATGCATGAAAATAGGAAAGTAGGTACGAAAGAAATACCTCACATTCATATTTATTTCAAAAGCAATAAGAAAAGAAAATTTACAAGGAAAAGCTCAATAAAGAAGACATTATAAAGAAAGGAAAGCATTCAATTGTCACAAATGCTCTAGATATTCAACGCATGAACTTCTCACATTTCTTCATCCCGGATCTCTTGAGCACGGCTTCTTGTGTAGAAGATTTCGAGCTTCGGACTACTTCAAATATTGTAATCTCGCCACATGACTCCCGTTCAAATCGTCTTGCTCCTTTTGTTCGAACCTCCTTCATTAGGACGCCTTTTCGTGTTTTTCATCTTAATCTTTTTGTTTATCAAGGCGCCTCTTTCGAGTTTTCATCTTGATCTTTTTTCTTCTTTTTTTTATCAAGGCGCCTTTTCGGGTTTTCATCTTGATCTTTCTTTTTTTAGGCATAGTACTTTTCACGGCATCTCGAGTTCATTGGATTAGGTAACTCCTTCCCATCCATCTCGGTGAGAATTAAAGCTCCACCGAGAAAGCCTTCTTTACGATGTCTGACCTTTCCCAATTTGGTGCCCATTTTCCTCGAAAGTCTTTTTGTATTGGGAGAATCTTTCTCAGTACGAGTTCCCCCTCGAGGAATTCTCTTGGCCGCACCTTCTTGTCATGAGTCGTGATCATTCTCTTCTGGTACATCTGTCCATGACAGATTGCCTTCAAGCTTTTTTCTTCGATAAGATTTATCTGGTCATATCGAGCTCGAACCTATTCTGATTCTTCTAGTTTCAACTCTATTAAGACTCGTAAAGAGGGGATCTCAACTTCAATGGGCAGCACAGCTTCCATTCCATAGACCAGAGAGAAAGGAGTTGCTCCTGTAGATGTCCGCACAGATGTGTGATATGCATACAAAGCGAATGGTAGCTTCTCGTGCCAGTCTTTATATGTCTCGGTCATTTTCCCAATAATCCTCTTAATATTTTTGTTAGCCGCTTCTACTGCTCCATTCATCTTTGGGCGATAGGGTGAGGAATTATGATGCTTTATTTGAAATTGCTCGCACACTTCTTTCATCATCTTGTTGTTCAGATTTAAAGCATTATCTGAAATTATTCTCTCAGGCAAACCGTATCGATATATGATTTCTTTTTTTAAGAACCTGCAAACTGCAGTCTTTGTCACACTAGTAAACGAAGTGGTTTCTACCCATTTTGTTAAGTAATCTATAACCACAAAAATGAATCGGTGTCCATTCGAAGCTTTTGGGAAAATTGGCCCTATAACATCCATGCCCCACATAGAAAAAGGCCACGGAGAAGTCATGACATGAAGGGGCGAAGGGGCTGTATGAATTTTATCGCCGTAAATTTGACATTTGTGGCACCTTCGTGCGTAACTAATGCAGTCGCTTTCCATCGTCAGCCAGTAATAACCGAGTCTCATAATCTGCCTGGCCATAGTGAAACCATTGGCATGCGTCCCACAAATTCCTTCATGGACATCTTCAAGTATTTTAAAGCTTCAATAGAATCCACGCATCTCGGAGCACTTGATCTTTTCCTCTTTTGTACAGGGATATCCCCATCAAGGACAAATCCCACCGCCATTCTTCTGATTGTTCTTTTGTCGTTCTCATTTGCTTGCTCGGGATACCTTTGATTCTTGACATATTTTAAGATATCATGGAACCACGATCGTCCATATGTCTCTTTTTCAATACTAAAACAATGTGCAGGGACCTCATATATGCTCATTTGGAGAGGCATTATTTCTGTTTCTCTGTTTGCTTTGAACATTGAGGCCAAAGTGGCCAGGGCATCAGCCAATTGGTTTTCTTCTCGTGGAAAGTAATTAAAAGTCACTTCTTTGAATTCTTTAATCAGTTCCGCAACAAGATCGCAATATTTAACTAATTTTGAATCTCTCACTTCCCAATCTCCACGGATTTGGTAAATCACCAACGTTGAGTCCCCGTACACCTCTAAGATTTTGATGTTTCGTTCAATAGCTGCGCGAAGTCCCATGATGCAAGCTTCATATTCCGCTACGTTATTGGTACAGAAGAAATTTAATCTGGCAATGAGCGGATAATGGTTCCCTTCTGGTGACACTAAGACTGCTCCAATCCCATGCCTCAATGCATTTGATGCACCATCAAAGCTCATCTTCCATGATTTCTCTTTTGACGACTCACACTCTTTTTCTGTAATGCACATCAAGTCTTCGTTTGGAAAATCAAATCTCAATGGCTCGTATTCCTTTATTGTTCGAGTTACTAAGAAGTCAGCTATTGCACTCCCCTTTATCGACTTTTGACTCACATATACGATGTCGTACTCCAATAGTAGGATCTGCCATCGTGTCATTCTTCCTGAGAGTGCAAATGATTCCATCATGTATTTTATTGGGTCCAACTTTGAAATTAACCACGTCGTATGATACAACATATATTGTCTGAGCCTTCTAACTACCCAGACCAAAGCACAACAGAATTTTTCAATTGACGGGTACTTTGCTCCATACTCTGTGAACTTCTTGCTGAGGTAGTAAATCGCCCTTTCTCTTTTCTCTGACTCATCATGTTGCCCCAGTACGCAACCCATTAAGTTTTCGAACACAGCTAGATACAATATTAATGGTCTTCCGGGAGTTGGCGATACTAGCACCAAAGGGTTAGACAAATACTATTTTATCTTGTTAAAAGCCACTTGGCAATCATCGTTCCACTCTTCCAGATTATGTTTTCGAAGGAGTCAAAAAATTGGGTCACACTGGTTGGTAAGTTGAGCAATGAATCGAGCGATGTAGTTTAACCTTCCTAAAAATCCTCTGACTTCTTTTTGTGTACGCAGAGGTGGTAATTCTTGTATGGCTTTTATCTTATCTGGATCAACCTCAATACCTCTCTCACTAACAATGAAGCCGAGTAATTTTCCCGAGGTAGCCCCGAACTTACACTTGGCTGGATTAAGCTTCAGCTGAAACTTTCTTAGTCTTTCGAACAATTTCTTGAGGTTCCCAATATGCTCTCTTTCCCCCTGAGATTTGGCAATCATATTATCAACATAAACTTCTATCTCTTTGTGCATCATGTCATGGAATAGCATCACCATTGCCCTCTGATATGTTGCCCCGGCATTCTTTAATCCGAACAGCATCACCTTGTAGCAAAATGTTCCCCACCTCATTACGAAGGTAATTTTCTCCATATCCTCGGGAGCCATCTTTATCTGATTATAACCTTATCGTCTTTCTTCAGTACTGGGACTATGTTAGCTACCCATTCTGGGTATTTGGAGACTTGTAGGAAGCCAGCATCAAATTGTTTCTTGACTTCTTCTTTTATCTTTAATAGCATTTCAGGTCTCATTCGTCTCAGCTTCTGTTGAATAGGTTTGCATTCTGGTTTCAGTGGGAGTCTATGGACCACTACATCCTCGTTCAACCCTGGCATGTCTTGATACGACCATGCAAATACATCTTTATACTCACGAAGCAAGGCGATCAAATCATGTTTGGTGTTATTTAAAATGGAGGTCCCAATCTTCACTTCTTGCCTCTTTTCTTCATTTCCCAAGTTCACTGTCTCAACAGATTCTTGATGGGGTAGGATCTGTTTATCTTCTTATTCTATCATTCTTTGTAAGTCAGGAGACGAGACATAATCTTCAGTATTTTTCTCAGCTTCGAATTCTCCTAAATAAATAGCTTTCTCGAAATCGATCTCAGGACTTGTGACGGGATTGTTCATGTCGTTGGTATCTGAGCACTGAAAGGTGAATGGAAAAGAAAACTATAGAGGAGCATCAAAGTATTGGAACCAAACAAACATAATGTTATGGCATGATATGAGGTACATTTAAGGACAGGCTGTGAGAAGAGGGAATAATTATGAAGTTAACAAGAATGAAAAGACTATGACAAAATACATCTCCATTAATGTTCATTTAAATGATAAAGAGCAAACATAAGCTCTTACAAAAGAATCCCACTATTACTTAGGGGCACACAAAAAAGAGAGTTAACATTGAACATTACTCTGGAGAAGATTTAGAAACTACAAGAAGATCCACAGCAGTCCAATTGTTCAAAATGAATCTAGGAGGACAAGGGCATATCATTGAAACATCTTCAATTGCATCATCTCCTTTGTCAATAACATTTATACCGACGTTTTGAAGACCCCTTTCAATCAATAACAGTGTGCTTTATGAATTTTTTCGCCTTGGGTACATCATTCCTGCAAATTTAAATGTTTTTGACAAAGGGGGATACTTTATAGGCTTCCATTCTAATTCCCGACCTGAAGCTCTTGCAATCCTCTTTTCTTGATCTTTCTGCAACTGTTTTCTTCTTTGTCGCTTATCTGACTTGAACCCTAAACAGTATCGAGCCTTGTTGTGTACCGATTTTAGTGCTCAGTGAATGATTAAGGTGATGTGCATATGCAAATGAATGGATGAATGAATAAATGACAAATGAATGTTAGTAATGAATAGATATGCAAGAATTTTGGTGTTGATTTCAAGATAGCCCCATACTTAGGCATTTCATTAATTAAAAGAGTCCATTACAAAAAGTTTTGCCATCTCTGATCTAACAGTTACACAAATTTCCTAGCCACATCGCCTTGTTTCTTTACTCATTCTAGGAATTCTGACATGCTTGATCCTTGTCTCAGAGGGAATTGGTAACTGAGATCTTTTGCTTCATCTGATAATTGCACAATTTGCACAGCCGCCTTGCGAATTTCATTAATCAAACCGCCAAGATACATATCTTTTTCTTGGAGAGCTCTTTCGTAAGCACAAATGTCTCTGTCATGCTGGCCATTGTTTTCTTCTAGGGCTTCTGGAGAGTATCCAAGTGTTCTTGATGAGCTTACGATTGTATTTTCTAAATCTTGTATTTTCCTTCTTAGCTCTTGACGGTCGACCGACTAGTCATTAATTCTATGCAGACGATTTCAGTATTCAACATTCTTCTTCCTTAACTCTATTATAGCACGTCGACTTTTTCCTCTTCCTTCTTCGCTTTCCCTCCGAATTCCATCCCACCTTTGATGTTGCTTAATTCTTCCTTCCATTCCGTCAATGATTTGCCCATTGTTATTCTTTATGGTGCCTCTTAATTTCTTATTTTCCAAATGAAGATCCTTTAAGTCATATCTCATGATCTCGGCTTCTTTCTGGATTTTCTCGTTTCTGAATTTTTCAATTTGAACATCTATCTTCAGCTGGTAATTTTCCTCTTGAAGAGAACTAATATCTCGTAATAGACTGGCCTTTTCACGTTCAAATTCATGTCTTGCTATTTCCAGATTCAGACGGTATTTCTTACGAGAAAGGATTCGGAAAATATAATCCGTTGGTGAGGTTTGTTGACTATTTACTCGTCTTTGTCTCCATATTTCATAATCTTGAGTGATAGTATCAACATCTGAGCTAACTCCATTAGGTAGATTTCTTTCCAAGACTTTGCGATATCTCGGACTTTCTTCATGTAACCTTCACTGTAAAAGCAAACTCGGTCGTGCTAATCCTCCAGTAGTTGGTATGAGCGTCGTGAAGCAAACCGCCTTTGAACCATTAACGGTGCATATCCAACTCCTCCTCATAATCCGAGCAAAGGTACCCAACCTTGGCTTCCGCATTTGTATAGCAGAATTGAAGGACGAATCCATGGTACTCTTCAAGTTATATCTTGACACGAGAGGTTACGAAAAACTAAAATCCAGTCTTTGTTCGGTGACATCCTTCGGCCAATCTTTCTCAAGGTAAGCTTCCAACGGAGCGAATGTTTTCGAAAACATGTGGAAAGGTGTGCGCTCCACTTTCCGAAGTGGCTCGAAATCTAAACATTAAGTAGTCATGCACATCCGATAAAATGTCCTTCCCTTTTCTCCTACAACAATTTAGAGATCTAAAAGTCTCAACTAAGATAGTTGGGACGGGTTGATTCCTTGCCTCAACTTTTCAAAGAAATCCACTACCACAACTTCTATATGCCCAAGAACTTTGGGAAGACAATTAATCCGTAAATGGCTAAAGCAAATAGATCCACTCTCTTTACAATATCCGGATGATTTTGAACTAAGTCTCGTAGAAAACCATGGAACACAATCTGACTTCGTTCTTTTTCTTTATCTATTTTTCAGCCCATGTATCTGTCATTCCCGTTAACCTCATTAGCTTTTTCTTGAAGGTCATTGGTTTGGGCTCCTTCACATATATTTTGTTAAATTGCACATTATCAATGCGAAGCAATGCGGCATACTCTTCTATAGTCGGAGTCATATCTTCCTGATTGAAAGTGAAACATTGGTAAGCTGGGTCCCAGAATCGAACCATGGCTTGAATCAACTATTCATCTACGTTAATAGCGATCAAGTGAGCTATATCCCCGTACTTTTCTTTGAAGATACCCTTAGTGTCTGAGTTCCAATGTTTCCAGATCTGAGTCAAGTCTTCGAGGTTATTCTGACGAGCATTCGAAGTTACATGTTCAGGAAGATTGGAGACGCATCCTTCCTTTAAACTGTCCCCTTTTACTTTCTGAGTTTTCAAAGACCAGTCTCGAACCACGGCATTTTTCTTGGTCACTTGTGCAATTGACTCCTCCATCAGAAACCCGTTTTTGGCAACCAATCTCTAATCAACACCTTTCTAACAAGATGCCTATGATGCATGATGAAAAATAAAAATGAAGACAAATAACATTGGTTAGTAATTACAACAAATATAAACGGAGAAAAACTATGGAAAATCTAACAAATTAAGATATTTAATTTTGCATTTTGGTGAAACTGACCTACTTTTTTTTTTTACCCCATCATATTTACAAAATAAACTTACCCCACATGCTCATCAGATAATCTACCTTCTCTAAATTATTAAACGGGCCCGATTTGCTTGCATAAAAAGTGTAAATGTAAAAGAAATAAAAGGTAAAAAGCGTTTCTCCCATGTACTTATTTTGGTAACTATTAACGGACGGAGGTTCGGCATGGCTCTAATCGGGTGGCTCATACGGTTCACTATATGTGGTTTCGGTTCTAAAAAAGGTACTCGAATTGTCCGTACTGTCGCCTACTAAGGCTAGTACGGAGCCTCGGTTATAGCCTATCATAGACTCATGAGCTCAATTCAAGGATTACATTTTCTTATGCCTATGCGGAGGGGCGAGTTAACTCACGAAAGCATAAGTCATATAAAACCTAAGTATTCACTAGCTTTGTCTTGGAGGGCGAGTTAACTCACGAAGGCATAGTGTTTACTTCCACTTAAACTGACGGAGCCCGGTAGAGAGCTCATGTTAAGCAAAATGCCATTACGGTGTGTGGGAGAAACTCACAAACCTTTTGTTTTTATTTTAAAACTAGAAAAACTAAAACCGTAAAAACTTAGAGTGAAAAACAAAAAGATAAAACAAGTTAGAAAAATATTTACAACATGATGCAAATGCATGACTTTTCAAAAACAAAATTTAAGCATCACGACTTAATATTAATTTGAACAAGGAGTTTCAAAATTTTGACAACACGCGTTTAATTCGAGACTCGACTCTCCAAAAAGTCCCAGTGGAGTCGCCAACCAGGCGACCTAAAATTTGCTTGGCGCTAATTGAGGAAATTATTAAAATTTGAAAAGAGTTTCAATTTTATTTAAAAAGGAGTCGCCACCGATCTTTTTTCTAGGTGTGATCGGACACCTAATAAATCCTCTTTTAAAGAAAAATCATTTTTTGAATTTTCTTAAAAAGGCCGGGTTTAAGTCTGCGTCAAAATTCCAGAGAAAAAATAGGGTTCGAGATTGATTCTGCCAGGAAGGTATTAGCACCTCGCGACTCCCAAAATTGGTATCTCGTTAAACGCGTTGTCTTAATTTTCAAAATACAAGTTCAATTTAATATTTAATCGTGATCCGATTGAGACACAAGAAATTTTTTAAAAACAAGAGAATTTTAAAACTCGAGAATTTTTTAAACCCGAGAATTTTTGAAAATACGAAAATTTTTAAATCCAAAATTTTGAAAACACGAAATTTTAGAAATCGAAAACTTTAAAACACGAGAATTTTTGAAACACAAATTTTTTGAAAACATGAAATTTTGAAAACACGGTAATTTTAAAACACAAGAATTTTTTTGGTTTTAAAACATGAATTTTTGAAAATCGAGAACTTTGAAAACACGAGAATTTTTTTGAAACACGAAATTTTGAAAACACGAAAATTTTAAAACACAAGAATTTTTTTTAAAAACATGAAATTTTGAAAACCGAAAATTTTGAAGCGCGAAAATTATTTTTAAAACACGAATTTTTGAAAATCGAGAACTTTGAAAATTTTTTTTTTGAACACGATTTTTTTTAAAACACGGAAATTTTGAAAACACGAAAATTTTTTGAAGCACAAAATTTTTTGAAAGCACGAAATTTTGAAACACGAAATTTTTTGAAAACGCAAAAATTTTTTAAAACACGAGGATTTGTTTTAAAAAAGCGAAAATTTTGAAACACGAAATTTTTGATAAATTACATATTATCGTATTATATACATTTAAAAAATAAAATTTTGATAATTTAAAAATAACCACAAAATAATCATTTTATTTTAAAACCCAAGAAAATTTTTTTAGATTTTTTTTATTTTTTAAAAGGGAGTATCGTATTTAACACGAACCGATGATACTCACCCAACATAGCGATGAAATCATCGACTTAGTGTCAAACCGATTCGTTGCCTTATTTATTAAAATTATTTGAATATATAAAAAAAATAAAAATATAAATATAAATACAAAAAATGCTAAAAAAATTTCCAATAATATTAAAAACAAAATGTCATGAAAATATACGAAATAAATTACAAGTGGATAAAAAGGAAATTACCGAAAAGCTCAAAATTACGGGCTTGAAGAACGGGATACACTATCCAGTCTATTTTTTTCTTTTTTTTTCTTTTCCCTTTTCCCTTTTTCTTTTTTTTTTCTTTTTTCTTCTTTTTTTTTGGCATAAGTTAAGTTTTCTTGAAAATGGGCACAGATCTCACTTGGGCTTGGGATCTTCTTGGGCTTGAATGGGCTTGTTGGATTTTTGGCCTGCTTTCCTTTTTTTTGCTTGGGCTATTTTTTTGGGCTCCTTTCTCTTTTTTTTGGGGCCTGCTTTTTTTTTTTTTGCTGCTTTTATTTTTTTGGGCTGCTGGACTCGGGTCGGGTAGCGAGTTGTGGGTCGAGTCGGGTCGACCCTACTGAATTTGATTTTTTTTACTTTTTCTTTTTTCTTCTTTTTCTTTCTTTTTTCTTCTTCTTCTCTCTTCTTCCTCCCTCTTCTTCTTCTTCTTCTTTAAGTTTGTGCCGCCGCCTCTTTCACGCTCACTTGTCATTGTCTGTCATTGCCGCCTCTTTCACGCCGTCGCTTGTGCCGCTGCCGTCGTCTCCGTCAGATGGTGCGACGAGGGGTAGTCTCTCCTCCCCTTCTCTCTTCTCTTTTCTTCTTCTTCCTTCTTCTTTCTTTCTCTTTTTTTCTCTTTTTCGTGGGTTTTTTTTTGAAATGTTGGGGGCCTCTTTTTTGGGGAAAATCCCTCTTTTATAGTATTTTTTTTTTTGCGGTGGCAGTGGCTAGGGAAGGAGGCCATCCTTAGACTAGTGGCGGAAATCACGGAGGTAGGTGCCCAAATCCATGGGATTTTTGGAAATTTTCTGATAGAAGGACTAAACTATAAATGCAGTAAAACTATCGGGGTCAAAGTGTAATTTTGAGAAAGATGAGGGGTAAAATGTGATTTTGAAAAGTTTTGGGGCCAAAATATAATTTTAAGAAAGTTTAGGGGTTAAAATATAAATTTTTTAATTTTTTTAAAATTTAAAAAATAAACCCATAATTAAGCCGGGCAAAATTTAGTGCTTACAATAATTATTTTGAATTTTCTAAAAATTCATTTAAGTTAATTAACATTCTTAAAAAATTTTGCACCATTAAGTTTTCAGTTATTTTGTATTAAAATTTGCCTAATTTAAATATCGAATGAACAAGAAAAAAATACAAGTATCATATTAAAAAATGTTCAATTTATAATTGTATGACCCAATTTATTCCTGGCCCATACAAAAATTAGAATAAACCAAAAATAAATAATAAAGTCCCTTAAAAAAAGAGTCCCAAATTTATAAAAAGCCCAAATTAAACCTAACTACCCGAGCCCAAATTAACCCTAGCACGTTTAGCCCACAACCTCAAACACTTTTCACCACCACACCGAACAAAAAAAAAGATGAAACCCTAGTCGCCAGCAATTTCATGTCCAAGCGCCCTCACGCCCACGATCCCGCCATGGCGCCACCACCCCGCCGACGTGCACCACTCCACCACGCCACGTCGGCATCGTGCTACCACGCACCTACAAAATCGAAGAAATTCAGTTGTAAAACAAGCTATAAAAGTTGAATAGAAACAATGTAAAAGGGGATTTGGACACACTTTTCGAGTACTCATAGGAGAACACAGAGAATATTAGGAGAAGGTCTTATTATTTTCTTTTTTTCTTAGTTTTCTAAAGTGTTCGTTGTTTTTTTTAACTCTTCCTTTTCTTTTTAAACACATAAAGGCTACAATAATATATAGTATTAAAGAGGAGGAAACGGTGGCCGCCGACGGCCGATTTATGGTCCCGATCATGCTTTAGCGGATGGTTTGAAGGAGAAAGGGCTTTGAGAGAAAGTATTGTGTTTTTTTGGAGGAATGAGGAAATGAAATTAAAAAAAATGTTGTTTATATAGAAGAACAATACGACGCTTTTGAGCATTGGGGTCGAAAACCAAAGCTGCGTCGTTTTCCTCCTCGACCCATGACCCACCCCGTTGGGTTAAGAGGATCCGTGTTTTGTATAGGGAGGCTAATTGCGCGTTTAGCCCCTCCGCTTTTCATGGTTTTATAATCGTGTTTTTATTCCGATTTGGCCCAAAAGTTTGCTTCTTGTTTCAATTTAGTCCTCGATCAAGCGCACTGCTTTGAGCGAGATTAATTTCCATTCTATTCCCCTGCTTTTGCGTGTTTTAATCCAATCCTTCTCCTTTTTTTTTTATTTTGATTTTACCCAAAAACTTCTATTTTCGATTTTAATTTGGTCCTTTTCTTATTTTCTTTTCTTTTTTATTATTGTCATTATTTATTTATTGTTGTCATTTTTAGATTATAGTTATTGTTATTTTTGTTATTGCCACTATATCTTATATAAATATATACCATAATTATTTTCATTATCATTATATTTATTAGTATTATTTTGTAATATTATTATTATTTCCATTATTACCACCATTATTCTTTTCCGTATATATTATTATTACCATAATTGTATTTATTGTTATATTTTATATACATCATTATTATAACTATATTTGTTATTTTTATTATTATTTAGTACTATTACTACTATACTATACTTATTATTGTATTTATCATTATATTATCTTATTACTAGTATTTGTCTTTATTATTATTTTTACATACTATTGTATCTATTATTATATACATTATGATTTACTTTAGTTGTCTTTTATATATTATTACTTTTACATCTATTATCTTTATTATTATTAGTATACCTTTATTTCTTTTATTACTTTTCTTATTACTATTAATATCATTACTTTTTTTTCATATATTCGTTATTAATTATCTATTATTAGTTTTATATTTCATTATTATTACTACTTGTTTTATTTGTTACATATCGATTTTATAATTGTAATACTACTGTTTTTTCTTTTTGTATTTATTATTATTTCTTATTATCATCGTGTCTACATTTTCACGTTTTTATTTTTGCTTTTTTCCAAAAACTTAAAAAATGTTTCAAAAGGGAATTTTGTGTGTTTGGAAGTTCAGGAAATCGTGCCCAATCGTGCTGGGCTTCGATTTTTCGTTCGTCTAAATCGCTAAATATCCTTGAAAGATTTTGATCGTTTTTTAAAATAAGGCAATGTTTCGTATTTGGGAGTTTGAGAGATTCGTTGCCCAATCGTCTTTGGGTCTCGATTTTCTATTCGTCCAATAACTAAATATCCTTCAAAGATTCTTTTATCGTGTTTCTTAAATAAAAGCAATATTTCATGATTGGAAATACAAGGAATCGTGCCCAATCGTCTTTGGGTTTCGATTTTTGGTTTGGCCAAATAGTGAAATATCCTTTAAAATTGCAAAACAGAATGTTGGAAATCATGAAATGATCTTGGTGCAAATAGTTTGAAACATCGTGTCCTATCGTCTTGGATGTGGTATTTCAACTTTCCGGAACAAGAGAGTTTCGATATCCAATGTGAGTTATTTAAACATTTTAAAGATTCATATTTTAAAATATTTTTTAATTTTTGATATTAAGGACATTAATCAATCAATACGGTACCAATTTTGGGCTATGAGGGGTACTAATCCTTCCTCGTGCGTAAACTCCGAGCCTGTTTTCTTAAAATTAATGAGACCAAAACATTTTCGAAAGTGGCCCAATCACACTTCAAAAAGATTGGTGGCGACTCGCTTTTCCTCTTAAAAGTCGGCTGTTTTCCAACAAAAAAAATGGTTTCGACAGCTTGGCGACTCCACTGGGGAGAAATAAGAGAGTCAAGCCGTAATATTGGTTGATTAATGTCCTTTTTATCGAAAATAAATTTTTTGATTTCGTTTTTCATTTGCATGAGTCTGTGTCGCGTCATATATCTGCTTTGGTTTGAGACACATAGAATATTTTTGCATTCATATTGCATGACCGTTGTGGTCACACCCTTAAGTGGGAGCAAAAATCTATGCATTCGTAAGGTTTTCACCTCCGCATGGGCTAGGGGCTACTTTGGATACATTAGTACTTTACGGTTTCGTGAGGTTTTCACATCCGCATGGCCATAGGAAATGTATTCCCTGAACCGAACTCGATCTGATGAGCCTATAATGGGTGAGGATTGAGGAATCTGTGGTTCGGTACCCTTCCTTTAGAACTAAACCACATATAGTGAACCCTAAGAGCCTACCCTAGGTAGAGCCATGCTAAACCTTAGTGGTTACCCACCAGTGGTTTGACATTTTTTTACTTGCTTTGGTTGCTATTATGCGATACTAACCTGTTTTATTTTGGCCATATTGGCATATCACTTCATATTTAAAAGGCGTCGGTTCCTGTTTTAATTACTAAGTTAGAAGCTTGTTATGGAGAACGAATTCCTTAATAAAGTAGAATATAATGCGGCCGTGTGTATATGGTCAGACTTGAGAAGGGATAGGCCGTATATGTGCCTCTATTTTATGTAAAGGATTTTATTTTTTAAATAAGTTTTCTAAAAGAAATTGAATCGGAATCGACTCTTCTTATTTTTGCATTCATTCATTTGTATTGCATTTCATGCATTTCCATTACATTACATCATTTGCATTAAATATCATAAGACAACCCTTTTAATTAGAGGCCATATTATAGTTATCCTGGAACACCGCTATTACACTCGAAAAAAGACGAGAGCAATGGATCAAAGGATGGAAAGGTTAGGCAGATCACGAAAGAGATGCAAGACCAATTGCGAGCTCGGATGCAAGAGCGATTAACCAAGATCCAACAGATATGAGGGATCAAATGGAATCCCAGGAGAAGCATGATGAGCCGACTAACACAGTTGTTGACTAGAGGGCCTGAAAACGAAAAAAGGCCTATGGTCGATACTGGAGGAGATAATGAAGATTTTGCTTGCCCTCCGGGCCTGGCCCCGACAAGTTCCCAAGTGCAACCACCAAGAGTGTCGGTCAATATCAAACCTCAGCACCAATCTGGTGCTCCAGTATTGGTAAACTTACCCGCAGGCTCGAGCTCCAACCCAGAAGTCAATTTGGTAAAACTAATGGTCCCAGACTTCGATGAGATGGCAGAAGGGGAGAAAGTAAAAGCAGAGCTTCCAAAGGAGTTCGAAGATCAATGCAAATGGCTGGAGGATAAGATTCGAGTATTGGAAAGTGCTGATCACCAATGCGAAGTGGATGCTAAGAAGCTGAGTCTAGTCCCAGATTTAGTACTTCCTCCGAAGTTCAAGATGCCAGAGTTTGAAAAGTACAACGGGACTAGCTACCCGAGGCCCATATTATGATGTTACGTCGGAGAATGACAGGATATGTCAACAATGACCGATTGTTAATCCACCGCTTTCGGATAGTCACCGGGCTGCGACAAAATGGTACAACCAATGAGTTGTGCATAAATCAAATCGTGGAAGGACTTAGCACGTGCCTTCATGAAGAATTATACCACGTGAATCGATATAGCACCGATAGAATCACGCTGCAAAATATGGAAAAGAAATCGGTAAAGTTTTAGGAAGTATGCCCAGAGGTGGAGGAAGTCGCTACACAAGTCCAAATGCACCTCTACTAGAAAAAGAAATGACCATGCTCTTCATTAATACCCGAAGCACCTTTCATCAATCATATGTTGGGGAGCGACTAAGAGTTTTATAGACATAGTAATGTCCGTGAAATGATAGAGAACGCAATAAGGTGTGGGAAAATAAAACTGAGAGAGCATGAGAAGATCAGTTCAAAGAAAATAGAGAATGAAGTAGGTAATGTAAGCTCGAGTTATCCCAAACCCACACTATCACCAATCGAAGCGGTCGGCTGCATGAGGCGTGAGCCCACCAAGATAAGAGCCCAACACGAGGCAAAAAATCGAGAAATTTCAGTTTACTCCCATACCTATGACGTATAGGGAGTTATATAAAACTTTATTAGACGCACACGTGGTAGCCCCTGTCTACTCAGAGCCGTTGCAACCCCCATATCCTAAATGGTACGATGCAAGCACTCAATGTGAATACCATGCAGGGATAGTGGGGCACCCGATAGAGAATTACTTCCTTTTCAAAAAGCTAGTCGAAAGGCTCATCAAAATGGGCATTGTGGAGTTCAATGATGCGCCTGTCGTAGGAAATCCGTTACCCAATCACATTGATAATGGGATGAATGCAATAATCGAGAGAGCAGGAAAAAGAATCAAGTTGAATGTTGCAGAAATAAGAACCCCGTTGAGAGAGGTCTGGAGAAGAATGGTGGAAAGAGGTTTAATCATACAGGATGTAAGGGGCAAATCCTAGGATACGAGGAACTACTGTAAGTTCCATAACAAGGAAGACCATGAGATCCAAAGAAGGCAAATTGAGCCCTAGTACAAGGGTTAATGGATAATAAAGAGCTGGAGTTCTTTGACTTTGCGGAAGGGGAAAACGTGGGTACCATAGGAAGTGAGTCGGTAGAGAAGGACACCGAGGTCAAATGGGGATCAATTACTTTTCCATATATATCCAAGGCATACATATAAGAAAGAATTATCCCTCTTAAACCGGAGATGACAAAAGAAGAAACAACTGAAAACATGTTAAAAGCCTTGAGCATCAACGCCGTATTCGAGGAGAGATCGAATGAAGGAAACCTAGGAGGCATTCGCCCAAGAGCCCGAAAGTGTTTTGAATAATCTGATCTGTGAAGGAAACTCCTATAGTTTTTAGAGTTAACACTGAGTAATGTTCAAAACACACTTGTTTTTTTAAGTCTAGAAACAATAAGAATCTTTTGTGAAATAGGCTCCTGTTCAAACATCTTTATTTTCAATAAAAATGCATTCTTGTGTTTCATGAAGAGCAAATATTTTTTCATTTTTTTGTGTCATACTATATATTATTTCGTCTTTTTGGGGATTTCTTCCATTCTTCATCACCCTAAGAAATGTTTATTCTTTGGAATTTGCCTTGGTACCTACAATGGGTCCCCAGATATCGGGACATGAGCAACACTGTTACGGACTCCCTTTTGAGTGAAATATGGGTCTAAAAGGATCTGAATATTTTGAAGATGTTAGAGACTACAACTTACCCATTGATCTGTTAAGGATGGTAAAACAAAATGAAAATAGACTCTATCGTACAAAGGGTCAGTGAACATTGTGAGTTTGGGAAAGGAGTGAAGATCGAAACATTGCCCACCATAGAAACAAAGCGAGACAACATTGAGTTATTAAAAGAATTCAAAGATGTCTTTGTGTGATCGCATCAAGATATGCCTAAGCACGATGAGGCTACCATGAAAGGGAGATTTTGTCGATGTTACCAGTAAATGCCAAATTAAGAAGACATGACTTATATGCTTTTTCTATCGTGGGGCATAGATGTTACGGGGATGATTTCGTCAAAAGTATCTAGTTGACGCCTATTCATTTTCGTGATTGTCAACTATTCCACTAAGAGGGTGAGGGTCTGTTCCTATGACAAAGTTACAGGGTCAATCATCAAGTACAATTTCAACTTCGAGTTCAAGTTTGAATTTAAAAAAAAAAAACAAAACAAAACAAAAGAAAAAGAAAAAGAAAGAAAGAAGAAAAGAAAAGAAAGAAACCATCCCCGCCCCAAAAAAAAGGATTTTGAAAGATGATGGAAACCTGTAAATATTGGCATAGACTAGTTACCATTTACCCTCTGTGCTTCTCGAATGTTGGCGAGGACTTCCACCGAGGCAACATCCTTCTCATTGGTTTATGGATGGATACAGTCTTGCCCATGAAGTTGAAATTCTTACTCTTTAGATTTTGTCTGGCTCAAGTTGGACGAAGCGAATGGGTTCACTCTTTATATGATATTTGGCCCGATCGAGGAAGAGGTTAAGAGCCATTCGCCATGGTCAATCTGTATGAAGCGGATGATGCGAGCTTACAATAAGAAAGTCCGCCTGAGTATTCCATGAAGGAGACTTGGTATTGAAACAGATCCTCCCTATGCAAAAGGACTTTAGGGGAAAGTAGATGCCTAATTGGGAAGGACCTTATGTTGTAAAGAAGGCCTTTTCTGGACGAGCTTTGATACTAGCCGAGATAGACGACAAAAGTCTGCCAAATCCAATTAATGCAGACTTAGTCAAGAAGTACTTCGCTTGAAAGTGGGCCAAGATGAAAACCCACAAAGGGCATCTTGAATCCAAAAAAAAAGAAACGGAAGGCCAAGGTAAAACTCAGAAGGGCACTTTGAGACCAAAGGGTTTTGAGTGGAAAACCCAAAAGGCGGCTCAAGTTGTGATCAAATCATGATGGGGCATCAGATATTTTTCCACGCTTGAATTGACAATGAGGAAGTATGTTACATCTTGGGGCATCGACAAAGTACTCTGAATCCCTAAACACATATTGAGCTTAAATGGTCCTCAAAGTTTGAACAAAGAAGCTCGGTCGGCGATATCTGGGCACCTAATTGCCATCTTACCCATTCTTAATTTGCTTGTTTCAAAATACACTACCAATAAATTTCCTTCTTGATTGCATTTGCTATCTTATTTGTTTGAGTTATGCTCCTAATTAATTTCTTTCTTGTCCATTATTATGATCTTTTCCAAGCATTTTTCATTGAAATAATGATTATTGAACTAATAATGCTTTCACAAAAGAAGTTTTGCATATTACTCTGAAAGTCTCTAAATAATACAAGAATCAAATAGGACAATTATTTAGAACTAACCAGGCTTAAAGGGCTCGGAGCACTTGAGAAAAGGGACTAAGCAGTGACAACATCTTCAGATTCTCTGTTAGAGGTATCACCAACAAAGAAGACATGCGTCGTGGATATCACCTTAATAAACAACAAGCAATGACATGCCTCAAGTGTTAAAATAGATCATTCTCATTTTGCACTCATTCATAACATTCATAATACATATGGTTAGGAGCATTTTCATGACATCCTAATCATTTGGCATAAACATATACCCCATGAAATCAATTCTCGGTAGGTTCCCCATAGGACAATGTAGCAAAATTGATGGGAGTTCTGAAAATTACGACCTTATCCCATCGGCGAGGTAGTAGAACAATCGAAAACATTGAGCCTTAATTCCTAAGCGGTAGGGTAATGGGCCAAAAATATCGACCTTATCCCATGGAAAGGGAGTGGAACAGTCAAAACATTGAGCCTTAATTCCCTAAACAAGAGGGTAACTGGTCGAAAATATCGGACCTTATCCCACCGAAAGGAGTGGAACAGTCGAAAACATTAAGCCTTAATTCCTAAGCGGTAGGGTAGCAGCCAAAAATATCGGACCTTATCCCATCGAGAGTGGAGCAGGTCGAAAACATTGAGCCTTAATTCCTTAAGTAGTAGGGTAACGGGCCGAAAATATCAGACCTTATCCCACTGAGTAGGAGTGGAACAGGTCGAAAACATTGAGCCTCAATTCCCTAAGCATAGGGTAGCAGGCCAAAATTACAGATCTTATCCCATCGAGGAATGGAATAGATCAAGATGATGAGCCTTAATTCCTAAGCGAGAGGGTAGTAGGCCAAAAATAGCAGATCTTATCCCAATGAGCGTGAGTGGAACAAATCGAAAGCAGCGAGCCTTAATTCCCTAGCGGTAGGGTAACGGGTTGAAGACTATAGACCTTATCCCACCGGCGAGAGTGGAACAGTCAAAATGATGAGCCTCAATTTCCTAAGTAGTAGGGTAGCAGCCAAAATTACGAACTTATCCCACCGAAAGCAGTGAGGGAATGATCGAAGACGATGAGCCTTAATTCCCTAGCGGTAGGGTAAGCAGGCTAAAGAAGCTTTATCTCTCTTGGCGGGGAGTGGAGCAAAGCTAAAGATATAGATCCTATCTCCACTGGCGAGTGGAGCGGATTGAAGACAACAGATCTTATCTTTCTTGGCGAGAGTAGAGCAGATCATAGCGATCATATCTCCACTGAACAGGAGGGGAGCGGATCGAAAATAATAGATCTTATCTCTACTGAGTAGGAGTAGAGCAGATCGAAGACAACAGATCTTATCTCCACCGAAAGCGGGAGTGGGGATCGAAGATAATGAGCCTTATCTCCATTTGGCGAGTGGGCAAAGCAAAGATACAGATCTTATCTCTCTGGCGGGAGTAGAGTAGATCAAGACAATGATCTTATCTCCACTGGCGAGGAGTGGGCGGATCGAAGATAATGAGCCTTATCTCCACCGGCGAGGAGGAGCGGGTTAAAGATATAGATCTTATCTCTCTTGAAAGGTGAGTAGAGCGAGATCAAATACAACAAGTCTTATCTCCATGTATCGGCAATGGAGCGGATGAAGAGTGCGGATCTTATCCCCATCGAAAGCGAGAGGGGGAGATAAAAAAATTGGTGAATCTTATCTCCATGTATCGCCGATGGAGCGATTTAAGCTACCAACCTTAATTTTTAAGCGAGAGGGTAACAGTGAAGAAGCGGTCCGATCTCCACCGAAAGTAGTGGAGCAAATTTAAACAAAACTCTTATACCCTGAAGATGCAATGGATAAAATGAAGTTACCTGAAGAAAGGAAGCACCGAGACTAAGAAAAACCGGACAAAATTGGTCCTATCAAAGTCTTTGATCCATTCTCGTTACACGACAACGAGCAAAGAGGGGCAGCTGTATGACCCAATTTATTCCCGGGCCCATACAAAAAATTAGAATAAACCAAAAAATAAAAATAAAGTCCCCTTAAAAAAAAAGAGTCCCAAATTTATAAAAGAGCCCAAATTAAACCTAACTACCCAAGCCCAAATTAACCCTAGCCCGTTTAGCCCACAACCTTAAACACTTTTCAGCCACCACACCTAAACAAAAAAAAAAGATGAAACCCTAGCCGCCAGCAGCCCCCATGTCCAAGCGGCCCTCACGCCCACGCATCCGGCCATGACGCCACCACCCCGCGACGTGCGCCACTCCACCACGCCACGTCGACATCGTGCTATACCACGCACCTACAAAATCGAAGAAATTCAGTTGTAAAACAAGCTATAAAAGCTGAATAGAAACAATGTAAAAGGGGGGATTTGGACACACTTTTTCGAATACTCATAGGAGAACACAGAGAATATTCAGAGAAGGTCTTATTATTTTCTTTTTTTCTTAGTTTTCTAAAGTGTTCGTTGTTTTTTTTTAACTCTTCCTTTTCTTTTTAAACACGCAAAGGCTACAATAATATATAGTATTAAAAGAAGAGGGAAACGGTGGCAGGCGACGGCGGCCGACGATGGTCCGGCGATCATGCTTTGGCCGGATGGTTTGAAGGAGAAAGGGGCTTTGAGAGAAAGTATTGTGTTTTTTTTTTGGAGGAATGAGGGAAATGAAATTTAAAAAAAATGTTGTTTATATAGAAGAACAATACGACGCCGTTTTGAGCATTGGGGTCAGAAGCCAAAATGACGTCGTTTTGGTCCTCTGACCCATGACCCACCGTTGGGTTAAGAGGATCCGTGTTTTGTATAGGGAGGGGCTAATTGCGTGTTTAGCCCTCCGCTTTTCATGGTTTTATAATCAGGTTTTTTATTCCCGATTTGGCCCAAAAGTTCACTTCTTGTTTCAATTAAGTCCTCAGTCAAGCGCACCGTTTCAGAGAGCGAGATTAATTTCCATTCTAGTCCCCCTGTTTTGCGCGTGTTTTAATCCAGTCCTTCTTCTTTTTTTTTATTTTTGATTTTACCCAAAAACTTCTATTTTTTATTTTAATTTGGTCCTTTTTCTTTTTTTCTTTTCTTTTTTTTATTATTGTCATTATTTATTTATTGTTGTCATTTTTAAATTATAGTTATTGTTATTTTTGTTATTGCCACTATATCTTATATATATATACCATAATTATTTTCATTATCATTATATTTATTAGTATTATTTTGTAATATTATTATTATTTCCATTATTACCACCATTATTCTTTTCCGTATATATTATTATTACCATAACTGTATTTATTGTTATATTTTATATACATCATTATTATAACTATATTTGTTATTTTTATTATTATTTAGTACTATTACTACTATACTATACTTATTATTGTATTTATCATTATATTATCTTATTACTAATATTTTTCTTTATTATTATTTTTACATACTATTGTATCTATTATTATATACATTATGGTTTACTTTAGTTGTCTTTTTATATATTATTACTTTTACATCTATTATCTTTATTATTATTAGTATACCTTTATTTCTTTTATTACTTTTCTTATTACTATTAATATCATTACTTTTTTTCATATATTCGTTATTAATTATCTATTATTAGTTTTATATTTCATTATTATTACTACTTGTTTTATTAGTTACATATCGATTTTATAATTGTAATACTACTGCTTTTTTTTCTTTTTGTATTTATTATTATTTCTTATTATCATCGTGTCTACATTTTCACGTTTTTATTTTTGCTTTTTCCAAAAACTTAAAAATGTTTCAAAAGGAATTTTGTGTGTTTGAAGTTAGGAAAATCGTGCCCAATCGTCTTGGGCTTCGATTTTTCGCTCGTCTAAATCGCTAAATATCCTTGAAAGATTTTGATCGTCTTTTAAAATAAGGCAATGTTTCAGATTTGGGAGTTTGAGAGATTCGTGCCCAATCGTCTGGTCTCGATTTTCTATTCGTCCGAATAACTAAATATCCTTCAAAGATTCTTTTATCGTGTTTCTTAAATAAAAGCAATATTTCATGATTGGAAATTCAAGAAATCGTGCCCAATCGTCTTTGGGTTTCGGTTTTGGTTTGGTCAAATAGTGAAATATCCTTTTAAAATTGCAAACAGAATGTTGGAAATCATGAAATGATCTTGGTAATCGATAGTTTGAAACATCGTGTCCTATCGTCTTTGGATGTGGTATTTCAACTTTCCTAACAAGAGAGTTTCGATATCCAATGTGAGTTATTTAAACATTTTTAAAGATTCATATTTTAAAATATTTTTTAATTTTGATATTAAGGACATCAATCAATCAATACGGCACCAATTTTGGGCGTTGAGGTTGCTAATCCTTCCTCGTATGTGTAATCGACTCTCGAGCCCGTTTTCTTAAAATTCGTAGACCAAAACGTTTTCGAAAGTGGCCCAATCACACTTCAAAAAAGATTGATGGCGACTCTGTTTTTCCTCTTAAAGTCGGCTCGTTTTCCAACAAAAAAAATGGTTTCGACATATACACTTAAGCTTTTAAAGAATTATTATCTCTCGTAAATCTTATGCTATAAAAATTGGGAGGTTGGATTAGAATTATAAATTTTGAAAAGTTAAAATAAAATTTTATTATGCGTAAATATAAAATTTTAAAATTTCACAAAGAATTAAAATTATAAACTTTTCATTTTTCATTGAGATCAAAATTAAATTATAAATTTTAAGAAGCTGTTAGCGAAAATCCTTGCATGACCTTGGTATATATTTACAAGAAAGAAGTATTTGTATTTATCATTCATCTTAAAGTCTCTTGATGATACAAAATAAACCTCTTTATCCCATATTAGGGCATTGATTTTTCCCAGTTTGTAAATTAATCTTTATTTGTCTGTTAGTTACAACATAGGATACTTCCTGTCACACTCCAGCTAGTCCCTTTCTCTTGAGCATTTTAGCCTCAACAATACCTATACAAATCTAGGTATATTTCTACACAATGCTTGTTTAGGGGCAAACCTCTAAAATGGAAATATTTTTATTTTAGTTTTTAAAAATTTTTAAAATTTTAAATTAGTAAAGGTAAAATTGTACTTTAACCTCTTAAAAATGATAAAATTTTAATCTAATCCTTTAAAATTTACAATTTAATTTCGACTCTCCTACAAATTTTTTCTAGCTTCTCCCCTAACTTGTTTGGCTTAATTTAGACTATCTGTATGCTATACTTTCTGCATTGTTTTTTTTCTTTCAATGACCCAAGTGGCCGGGTCAAGACAACTTTTTATACCTTCCATTATTTATATATGGATTAGACCATGGATATGCCTTTAAAAATGAAAAAAAAAAAATCTAATTTACTCATATTCATGTATTGAAACTGCAAATTTGTTTCTCAAATTACAAATTTAGCTATGATTATATATTTGAAGCTCCATTGCAAGTAACACTCAAGGTTATTGTCAATACTCTACAATCAAATGAATGGTAGTGGTCCATGCATAACATTTAGATTATTTAAATATATAAAAAAATGGATGTGATCATTTTCTTCTTAACTAAGATATCATGTTAGCGTTTTAAATCTTAATACCGTTGTTATTGTACGAATAAAAAATTTAACTCATTTTAAAAATTAAATGCATGGGTAAGGTAGGGAAAAAAGGTGATTTTAGTTGGACATATCTTAGTTATAGACAAGAATTAAGGGTATAGGGGCAGATATTGATGGAGAAGTGACCTATGACGATGAGTCTAGGAAAAAGATGGTGAAGATAAAGCCAAGGTGCCACTTAACCATGGTGGAACAGTTTAATTAATGGGTCGTTGTTGTTTATGTGTGCCAATCAAATAAAAGAAATAAAAGAAACCCTTAACTCTAATATTAAAGTGGTGGGGACTAAAGCTAATGTTGACTGCAGGACAATCAAAATGCAGGCACACTTGTTTGAAACGAAACAATAAATTTACAAAACAGGTGTTACCTCCGGATAAATTATTTTATGAAGAAAAAAGATTCATCAGCAAATGATGGGACTGTGTGATGCCGTGTCATAATTGATACTAAATTTAGCAAGGTGGATGTATGTCCTCATATGGCATCAAAGCCGAGGAGATCTCTCCTCTCAACCATGGTGGTCGTCTAAACAATAAAGGGAAAATACAATTGTGTAAGAACTCCGACCTTATATGTACATTTGGACTCCAAATGTACAATGTCCAATATATGATATGAACAATGAAACCAGACAAGAGGGTGATCACAGTGAAATCCAGGTTTGGAATTTTGGGTAAGCAAGAATTTTAAATTCGAACCTGGAAATTTACATTTTTTTTATTGAAGAAAAATGAAGTTGCTAGCACGGGGCTCCTCACCTCCAAACCCAGTTTCAACAGCATCATCTAGCTTCCATGATACTGAGCTCTAAAACTCATCAATTTGAAGATTCATGTCCAGCAAGAGATCTGGAAGGCCAATGAATGCTTCATCATCATTGATTAAATGTGACTCTTCTTGAGATGTTGCTGTCGTTGTTGGAGACCGAGGAAGCATTGGATCATCTTCAACATCATGGCTTTTGGTGTAGGTTAGGGTGGCAGCTTTAGCCGCAGCAGCTTGGATATCCTTGGGGGATGCGCTAACCGGACGAGGAAGCTGGTGGGCTAACTCAGGGAAATTGAGATAAGCAGAGTTGCCTTTAATCGTAAGAGCTGCTACATCGTGTGCTCTGGCTGCCATTTCAGCCGTAGGAAATGTGCCAAGCCAAATCCTTGACTTCTTCCTGGGTTCGCGAATCTCAGACACCCATTTCCCCCATTGACGCATTCTCACTCCCCTGTATGTAGGATGTTTCCCGTCCTTTCCCTTGCTTTCACTACCAAATTTCACTTTCCGGGACTTAAATCTCGGTGGGGATGACGATGAAGATGAAGGGAAAGGAGTCTTGGACTCTACATCAAGCGGCACTTCCATGGTGGATTGCTGTTTTTGGAGGTAAAAAATGAGAGGAGCATTGCTTAGAGGAGAAGTGGAGTTAACTAGCTTCTTATAATTGCTTGACACATTATGAAGGAAAAAGTATTTTCAAGGCAATGGGGCCAAAGGCAAAAGAAAAAAAGATGTAAGGTTTTGGTTATTTTGTTACCATAAAATTATTATCAGAATAATGCACGGTTAACCTTTATATATCCTTCTTCCTTTTTCTTTGCAATTGCCTGCTCCTTCATGTCTCATTAATCACTCTTATTTCCTCCATCATCAAACATTTTTCAATTTCACATTTCCTTTTCTCAATTATACTTTTAATTTTCAATCTTTCAATCCAATTTTACAAAAAATAAAAAATAAAAAATAAAAAAAGCCCTCCATTAATTTATCATCTGTTTGAATCTTTAAACTTATATCAATTGTCAAAACAACCTAAACTGGATGGAAAGCTTAACCCTGAACAGTTTATGTATATGCCACATCAATAATTAATTAATTTTTTTAAAATTATAAAAATTTGTAAAATTTCAAAAAAGAAACTTATATGTTTGTTTTAGATTATTAAGAAGGAATCGTCAACATCAGAATAAGTAGATTAAACAATGAGCAATGGCATTGTATTTGTTGAAACCATTTTTAGGGTTGATTAAAAAACGGGGATCGACTTTAAAAATGAAAAAGGAGTCGCCACCAATCCCTTTTTACTTAGGTGTGATTGGATCACCTTATAAAATATTTTATTTCAAAACATTGATTTTAGTCCACGAAATACAAGAAAACGGGTTCGGGAGTCGGTTACGTACGAGAAAAGGTTAGCACCTTCATGATGCCCAAAATTTGGTACCGAATTGATAATCTCATGTCCTAATGTTAAAATTTTAAAAAATTTAAAATATGATCCTTTTATTTGAAAGAAAACCGAGATTTACTTATCTTAAAGAAATAAAATGCTATACCCAATAAGTTATGATGCAACATCTCATGACTTTGAAACTAGGCTTGCCTTTATTTATAGAAAATTCTTATCTCGAGACACAAAACATCATATCCAATAAGTTAGGATACAACGTTTTGAATCCCGAGAATAAGTTTTGATTTGAAGTTTATAATTTTCAATTTTAAAAGAGAAGAGATACTTAATATTCTAAGTTCAACGATAAGAATAGAAACCCAATGAGTTAGGACACACTTTTTCTCGAAGTCCCCAAATATTACGTATCACCGTATTTTTTTTAAAAACTTTGAATAAAATACGATAATTTTACAAAATGTGTTTTTTTATAAAATGATATGAATCGATTTTACATTGATATATTACAAAATATAAATATCGAACAACATTTCATTATAACTACGAATCACATTAACAATTATTACTAATGGATAATTAAAGAATAATATAACATGAATAAACAGATAAAAGAACTATACTAAAGCAATAATAAACGGATAAAAGAAAATAAATGAATATTATGACACAAAAAATAAAAAGAATATGACAATTTTGAAAACGATCTAATATATATATATATAACGATATTTTAAATAAATAATATAAAACTTAGAGTATATGAAAAATATAAGAGTACTTATATCCATTTTAATAATTTAGTACATATATAAACATGAACGATAATATATGATGAAAATGATTATAAGTAAATAGTATATAAAATTTAAAATAGAAATATATATAATACAGTAATCATAAAAATTAAATATATATAGTATAAATAATATAAATGATATATGTTACATGATATAAATAAATTTTATACAAAATTAAAATTTTAAAAGTAATATATGATATAATAAAATAATATATAATATACAAACATTAAAAAAAACATATAACATAATAACTAATATACAAAATTTTAAAATAATATACAATATATGAATAAAAATAACATAATATAAATAACAAATAATAATAATTTAATATATATAATACTTAAAATAATTAAAAATAAGAACAAAATAAAAATAAAAAGAATTAAAAATCAAATAAACAAGGATTAAATTAAAAAAATAAAATTGCGGAAGGACCGAAGAGGCAAATTGCCCTTTTATGAAAAACGCGCGGATCCTCCCCGGGTTTTCGGGTCAACGCGCGGATCCTTAGTCATGAACGGCGTCGTTTTATGCTTATTGGCTTAAGCAAAAATGGCGAGCTGCTATATAAATTAATTTTTAACCCGAAAAATTCATTTGACCCCGTTAAAAAAAAAATCTTTAAACACCCTCTCGAAGTCCTCCCTTCCTCCATCTGGAGTCTGGTCATTGGACTTATAGGCCTCCGCCTCACGCGCCACACGCGCCGCCATAGACGACAGTCGGAGAGTCAAATCTCCTCGTTTTGAAGCCGAAACACAAGTAGCCTTCTTCCTTGTTTATTTTTTTTATAATATTTGTATTTGTATACGAGAAAATGACATAGATCTAAGAGGAAAAATAAATAAACAAATTAAAATAAACAAAAGTCACCTCTGTTTTTGGATTTTCTTTGGTTTTTTATTGTATATTTCTGTATCTATTGTCTGTATGTTTACATTACAGATTGTTATTTGGGGTTTTATAACCCGAAAATAAAAAAGGAAATACAAAGATTCTATCTCGTTTGCCATTTTTGCTACTTTTTCTTTCCTTTTTGCAGGTGAGAGGCGAAGATCTCGGCGGTGGAGCATCATCCGTGCGCGGATTACGGCACGCCCGAGGTTCTGGTATCGAGGCTTGCGGCGTGAGGGTTTCCCAGAAACCCTAGGTTTCTATTTAGATTTTGGGCTCTGTAGGTTGTGCTAGAAGTTGGGCTAGGTTAAATTTGGGCCATGGGTTTTGGTCTAGGTTGTAATGGGCTTCGGGTAATCTATTTTGGGTAGTCTGTTTAGTATTGGGCTATTAATTGGTTTTGTAAATGGGTTGAAAAAATAAACTGGACATTTATTTTTATTTTTTTATTCTGGTTTATTTTATCTATATGGGCCCGGGCATAAATGGGCTACTACAGCTGCCCCTCTTTGCTTATTGTCATGTAACGAGAATAGAGCAAAGACGATAAAAGGACCTATTTCGCTCGGTCCTATCAAATAGCTGTATCTTGAGAGAGATAGGCTAATATCTGCTTCACTGCAACTTCAGGTAGACAAGATCTTTAATCTGCAGTCTGCTCTGCTACAACTTCAGAGATGCCAGACTAGTATCTTTGATCCGCTTAACTACAATCTCAGGAAGGCAAGATTTGTTGTCTTCGATTTGTTTCCTGCAACTTCAGGAATGCCAGATCTGCTATCATCAATATGCTCCACTACAAACTCAGTGAGGCAAGATCTGATGTCTTTGATCTTCTTCCTGCAACTTCAGGAATGCTAGATCTGCTATATTCAATCTGCTCCACTGCAAACTCAAGGAGACGAGACTGATGTCTTCGATCTGTTTCCTGCAACTTTAAGAATGCCAGATCTGTCATCATCAATCCTCTCTACTGCAAACTCAGGGAGACAAGATTTGATATCTTCGATCTTCTTCCTGCAACCTTAGTTATGCCAAATCTGTTGTCTTCAATCTCTCCACTGCAAACTCAGGGAGATAAGATCTAATATTTTTAGTCTACTCCCTTGCTACATCAGGAAGATAAGACTATAATCTTCAGCCTGCTCTGTTGCCACATCAGGAAGATAAGGCTAGTGGCTAAAATCTGCTCCCTTGCTACATCAGGAAGATAAGATTTTCCATATTTGATCGCCTTAATCGCTATCTCGAGGAGACAAGATTTACCAATTTTAGCCTGCTCCCTTGCTACATCAGGAAGATAAGGCTAATGGCTAAAATCTGCTCCCTTGCTACATCAGGAAGATAAGATTTGCCAAATTCGATCTACCCCACTACTATCTCGAGGAGACAAGATCTACCATTTTTAGTCTGCTCCCTTGCTACATTAGGAAGATAAGACTATAATCTTCAGTCTGCTCCCTTGCTATATTAGGAAGATAAGGCTAGTGGCTAAAATCTGCTCACTTGCTGATATATGGAGGTAAGATTTGCCAAATTCGATCTGTTCCACTACCGCTTTAGGGAGATAAAATCTACAATCTTCAGTCTACTTTCTTGCTACCTCAGGAAGATAAGATTACAAACTTTAACCTGCTCGTTTGATACTTCAGGGAAATAAGGTTGGTGGCTTGAATCTACTCCATTGCCGATACATGAAGATAAGATTCGCCAAATTTGATCTGCTCCACTATCGCTTTAGGGAGATAAGATCTGTGAATTCACCGATACTGCTACACCGTCCTTTGGGGGACATGTCCTGTAGACTCAAATGTATTATGGACGACATTTACATGAATGCAGAATGTCATAAGAATGATCCCTTTTTGATTAGGATACAATGATCGGAATGAATCTAATGCTCCTAACTAAATGATATTAGGGATGACATTTGCATGAATGTAGAATGTAATGAGAATGATCTCCTTCTTTTTTTTATGTACAACGATTAGGACACAATGATTGGAATAAATCAAATGCTCCTAATTGGAAGTATATGAGTGATATTTACATAAATGCACGAGAATGATCCCTTTTCAATGTTTGGGTTGTCACTGCTCATAATTCATCAAGGTTCTATCACTGACGCGTTACCATGCTTTCTCGTTTAGCTAGTATCCTTGACAGAAAACCCAAAGAAACGATCATATTTTGCTCAGTAAGCTTGCCCACTGTAATTTTAGAGTCCCTTCTACTGTACCTTCTGGGACATAAAGTTTGTACTTTCCACTACAACTTTAGGGGAATAACATTTGGTTTCTTTCATCCATCCTGTTGCCACTCAAAGGTATAGAATTTGTATGATCTTTAATCAAGTTGATCCGTTACACCATTCTTTGGGTGTAATGACCCGATGTATGTGCTTGAAATTTGCATGAGTGCAAGGTATCATTTTCTTTTCCCAAGAATGATCCCTCTTTTACACCAGGGTTATCCAATTAAAATCTGAAGAGATAATCATCTTTCAATATTTCTAACCCTTAGGCTTGGTGAGTTCTAAACAAAAGTCCTATTTCAGATTCTCATATTATTTAGAAGCTTCCAAAGTAATATGTGAAACTCCTTTTATGAAAGTATTATTAGTCCATTAATCGTTATTTCAATATAAAATGCTTGAAAAAGATCACAACAATGGACGTGAAAGAAATTAATTAGGAGCATAGCTCGAAACAAATAAGTTAATCAAAGATAACCAAGGCAATAAAAGAAATTTGATTAGTGTATCTTGAAAAGAAAAGTAAGCAAAGATAGCTAAGGCTATAAAAGAAAATTGATTGGGGTGTATCTTTGAAAAGAAATAAGGTAATCAAAGATAGGAAATTTAAAATGGGTAAGATAGAAGCTAGGTGCCCTAGATATCGTAGCCTAAGCGTCTCTATACAAACTCCTTGAGGACCATTTTGAGCTCAATACGTGTTTAGAGGATCCAGAGTACTTTGTCAATGCCCCAAGACATAGCATACTTCCTCATTGTTAATTCAAGCATAGCAAGACTACCACATGCCCTATCTTTGATCAAAATTTGAGCTACCCTTTTTGGGTTCTCGGCTCAAAACCCCTTTGGCCTCAAAGCACCCTTTGCGGGTTTTTGCCTTGGCCTCTCCTTCTTTTTTTTTTTTTGAATTTGAACTCAATATGCCCTTTGCGAGTTTTCACCTTGGCCTTTTCCCTTTCAGGTAAAATACTTCTTGAATGAACCTAAATTCACCAGAATGGGCAAGTCTTTGGCATCCATGTCGATCAATATCAACGCTCCTCTAGAGTAGGCCCTTTTTACTACATAAGGTCCTTCCCAGTTTGGTATCTGAAATCCTTTTGTATAAGAAAGATCGTTTTCAACATCATGTCCCCATCATGAAATTCCCTTGGGTGGACCATTTTCGACATAAATCAGCATAATCCATTTTGGTATTTTTGACTATGATGAATACTTTCAAACCCTTTTCTTCAGCCAAGTTCACTGGAGACATTCTACTTCATCCAATTTTTGACTCAATCAAAGCTTGGGGCAAAGGAATCTCGATTTTCATGGAAAAAACCACTTCTATTCCATAAACTAGTGGGAAAAGTGTTACCCCAGTGAAAGTCCTAGTCGACATTTGATAAGCATAGAGAGTAAATGATAGCTTCTTATGCCAATCTTTACAAGTCTTGGTCACATTTCATATTTTTTGTTGTTTTTTTTTGTATTTTTTTTGACAACCTTTGCTGGACTGTGAAATGCTGCCTGATCTTTGAGCAAACTGTAATATTTGACATTGTACAGTTATGCATTATTAAACATGATCCTTTCTGGCATTCTTTGTTGGCATCTGATCCTTTTTTTTTTAAAATTTGATGATTGTCGACTTTGCAATAATGGCATATGAAGCTACTTCCACCCTTTTAGTGAAGTAAACGACGACAACGATGATGAATCAATATTGGCTAAAAGCTTTTGAGAAGATTGGCCCCATCACATCCATGCCCCACATATAGAAAATTTGTGAAGAAAATGGAAGAGTCACATAAATCTCGCTTTCTTCAATTTAGTATTTGTGATATAACTGATGCAATCCCCTTCCATGGTAGACCAATAGTGCCCAATCCTTATGTTTAGCCCCGTCTTATTAGCTTAGGCATGTCCTCTTTTCTAGGCTCATAATGTCCAATGACCCTTGGTAGAGTAGGGTCTGTTTTTCACTTATTCTACCCTTCTTAACAAATCAGAAGATAGGTTACAATCTCTGTCATCTTCAAAGTCCTGAGATCCTTCTAGACACATATCTTACTCAAAAGAAAACTCTTAGTCACTAGCAGCATTGCTCACATTATTAATATCTAGAGACCTATTGTAGGTTTGAAGGAAGATTTCAAAGAATAAATGATTGAAAGAACGATAATTTGTATAGTCATAAATGGAGAATGAAAGAATACTTGAAAGAAACAAAAGAATGTACAATATGAAATGTAAAGAATGAAAAAATATTTGCTTAAAAAAGATGCATTTTATTGAAATAAAAATTCTGGACATAAGCCTATTTCACAAAAGGATTCTTATTGTCTTTAGGCTTAAGGCAACAAGCACGTTTTGAATATTACTCTAGATTAGTCTTAAAAATACATGGATTCCTTCCACAGTTCATTGTTTAAAATCTTCCTAAGCATGTAAGGGCTTGGAAACTTTTATTCCCCAGTTCTCTCTTCGTAAGTCGCTAAGCTCGATGCATTCTTGGATATTCTTCCCCTATCTATCGTAGAACTCACAATGTTTACCCCTTTAATATAAAGATTAGGTAACGAATTTTCTGCACTAGAGGGATCATCGAATTTTACAACACCTAATTTGATGAGTCTTTCGATTATCATTTTAAAAGCGACGCAGTTCTCGATCGAATGCCCTGTGGTTCCTCCATGGTATTCACATTGGACATTTATGCCATACCGTTTAGGGTATGGGGGCCATAATAGTTCTATATAAAAAGGGGATACAATATGTGCGTCAAACAAAATTTAGTACAACTCCCTATATGTGATTGGGATGGGTGCGAACTGGGGTTTTTCTGAGTTCGGTCTTGGATTGGGTTCTTGCCTTAAGGAGACCTGATGACTAGTAGTTACCGTCTTTGGTCGACTTACTGTAATCGACTCCGAATGGCCCTTATTATACCTACTCATACTATTCACTTTCTTTTCCTTCTGCTTTGGGGCCTTTAAGGTCCACTCTCCCCTTTCCTTTATTTCTGCTAGAACAAACGGTTTAGCTCGATCATGCTCCGGTTAAAAACTGAGCTCATCAGGAAGTTTAACAGGGCTGAGGTATCAGTCTGACATTAGGGTTCGATAATGACGGGTAGCCCATGCGAATGCGTGTCTGGTTAGGACAGGACATTTATTGGGGAGAAACTTGGGGAATAAATGATGTCTTCATCATCATCCCCACTGCTGACTACTGGGCCACTCATTTTTCTCGTCCTCCGGCTAGTAACTGAGTTAATTGGCCCATCATATTCTTTTAGAAATCTAGCATTTGTTCCCGTATTTCTTGTTGAATTTTGGTCAATTTCCCCTACATCTGTATTTGCCTTTGCTCTATTCTTTCCAACCTTTGGTCCATGGCTTTTGTTCTTGCGTGTACCGTAACAGTGTTTGATTTCCATATTTTTCTTTTTTCTCTCTCCTTCTGAAATAACCTCAACTAATTAGGGTCCTTCTATGGATTTTAATGCAGATGATATGATGTAATGCAAATGCATGAATGCAAAAAGAAGGCATCGATTCAGATTCAACTTCATTTTAGAAAACTTTATTAGAAAACAAAATCCTTTACATAAAACGGACTATAAATATGCTTTCGCTCTCATGCTTAAAGTCTTAACTTTCTTAAACAACAGGGCTAACTCTTGACCACGATCTGACTGCAGCTCATACTTCATGCTTAATGTATCAGCCTATACTGCTAAAGTCTGTAGGTGATCAGCCACCTCTCGAATCTGAACTATTGTTTCCCCAATGAGATAATCCCGATTTCTAACTTGATCATGAGAATGGTGGAGCTCTTCCTTCCAATGCCCTTCTCATACTTCAAGAAACTCAATTCGAGTTTACAATTTTGCAATGCCGATTCTAATTTTTCGATCTTGCATTTCATTTTCTCAATCTTGCTCAGACTCGACTTTATCTCGATTGTAGAATTACGGCTTCGATAGTGGTGAAGAGACCGTTCCAATTCAGTCACTTTAGCCTTTATTCCACTCTTCTCTTTTTGGTTTCTGCTAAACTCCTTTCTTGGGCATCGTTTCACATCTACATCTCTTGAAACTTCCTCTCCCAATGGTCAGCTTTGACCTTTTCCTCTCGAAACTCCTGTTGCCACTGTTCTGAAGTCTTCCCTAATCCAGCATTTTTCTTAATTTTTCGACCCTTTTCTCGAAACTTCTTATATTCTGCCTTTAGGTCATTCAAATCTTCCTCGACCCTTTTCTTCCCTTTTCTTAATTTTTCGGTCTCTGATTTCTGAACATCCACATCTAACCTCAGGTACATATTTTATTCTTCCAATTTCTCTAATTCTGATGAGACCACTTGCAAGCATTCCTCTCTTGATCGGGCGCCTTCTGGATTCAGCTCGGGATGTTATCATTAATTCTTGTAATCCTCTATCCATTGTATTCTGGGGTCATCATTGGGCCTGCGGATAATCTCTTCATCCTACGAATCTGATTTCAAGCACCAAAAATCTCCTTAACCCTCTTCTTATAGCTTTTCCCTTTGTATGAGAACTCACATTGAGCCAACCCATATGTTGTTGGTACAAACCGTCTTGATCCATATTGCCTCAGTACGAGCAAAGGGCATACCCAACGGCTCCACAAATTCTAAGTAAAGGAACCCAGTTGAAGCTCCCACATCGATAAAGGATTTCGTCGGGAATCATCCAAGGAGCCCTCCACTCAACGTCTTCCTCTTGAAGGTTTTGAAGGAGCGCCATCCAGTTTTCCTCGGACACGTCTTTTCTCTTTAGTGTAACCACTATCTCTTTTAACGGAGAGTAATTCTCAGAGAAAACTTGATAAAAATTTTCTCCACCTTCTAGAAATGACTGTGGAACCAAGCTAATAACAACTGCGGGCATCCAATGAACTTGCCTTCACCTACTCTCCGACATGTATTCAAAGATCTGAACGTCTCGGCTAAGATCGCAGGTACAGGCGTGACCCATTTGTCAAGTCGATTGAATAGATCAGTAACTGCTTCATCTACATGTCTTAGAGCTTTAAAGAAAATTACCAAACCATAAATACACAAGGCAAAGACGTCAATCTTCTTCTTTACATCTGGATGTGCTAGGATCAGATCCCTTAAACTCACCCAATGTATGCACTTACCTTCACATTTCTCTTGAATTCTGGCTGCAACCCACTATTCACTCATCCCCATGATATTCATTCACTTTTTCACAAAAGTTGGGACGTTAGCATCGCTAGAATAAGCTTTGTCGACTTGGATCCGTGAACAGCGAAGTAAAGTTGTATATTCCTCCACCGTGGGCACTAAATCTACTTTCCCCAAAATGAAATAGCTATAAGCAGAATTCCAAAACTAAGTCATAACCCGAAACAAATACTTATCTACCTTGACGTCGAGCAAGTAAGGTAGATCGCCATAATTACGATAGAACAGTTGCTTTGCCTCATCATCCCACTGGGTCCATATTTCTTTTAACTCTTGGAGCTCATTTTGCGTGACACATACCCCTCAACTAAGCTATCCCCTTTCTCTAATTGCGTTTGTTCTGACCACATGCGACGGCCGCATTGTCTTCCACTTTATCAAGGAATTTATTCTCCATAACTAGCTTTCTAACTTAGAAATAGACCGTGAATCGATATCTTTTAAAATATGAAATGACATGCACAAACAATAAAACACAACAAGTTAGTACCGCAGAATATAAAGTAAGTAAAATAAACAAACACCTATTTGGGTAACTACTAAGGTTTGACATAGTTTTACTTAGGGTAAGTCCTTATGTTTTCTACGTGTGGTTTAGCTCTAAATTTGAGGTACCCAAACCAGCAGATTCCTCGATCCTCACCCATTATAGGCTCATACGGACCGAGTTTGGTTCAGGAGAATACATTTCCCTATGGCCATGCGGAAGTGAAAACTTCACGAAGACATAGGTACAGATGTATCCCAGATAATCCACTAGCCCATGTGGAGGTGAAAACCTCACGAAGGCATAGCTTCTCGCTCCCACTTAAAGGTGCGGCCACAACAGTCATGCAATGCAATGCAGAAATACTTTACAAGAACAACATGCAATAAAAAGGATCATAAATTTTTTTAAATTGGATTTTCAAATTTAGACAAAAGGAGAGGAAATAATCAATTTTACGGCTTGACTCTCTTATTAGTCCCCAATGGAGTCGCCAAGCTGTCGAAACCATTTTTAGAGTTGATTAAAAAAGGGGTCAACTTTAAAAAATGAAAACGTGAGTCGCCACCAATCCCTTTTTACTTAGGTGTGATTGGATCACCTTATAAAACGTTTTATTTCAAAATATTGATTTTGGTCTACGAAATACAAGAAAATGGGTTTGGGAGTCGGTTACATACGAGGAAGGGTTAGCACCCTCGTGACGCCCAAAATTTGGTACCGAATTGATAATCTCATGTCCTAATGTTGAAATTTTGAAAATTTTAAAATATGATCCTTTTATTTGAAAGAAAACTGAGATTTGCTTATCTCAAAGAAATAAAATGCTATACCCAATAAGTTAGGGTGCAACATCTCATGACTTCAAAACTAGGTTTGCCTTTATTTGTAGAAAATTCTTACCTCGAGACACAAAACATCATATCCAATAAGTTAGGATACAACGTTTTGAATTCCCAAGAATAAGTTTTAATTTGAAGTTTGTAAGTTTCAATTTTAAAAGAGAAGAGATACTTTATATTCTAAGTTCAACGAGAAGAATCAAAACATAGTGAGTTAGGGCACACTTTTTCTCGAAGTCCCCAAATATTACGTATCACCGTATTTTTTTTAAAAACTTTGAATAAAATACGACAATTTTGCAAAATGTGTTTTTTTTATAAAAATGATATGAATCCGATTTTACATTGATATATTACAAAATATAAATATCGAACAACATTTCATTATAACTACGAATCACATTAACAATTACTATTAATGGATAATTAAAGAATAATATAACATGATAAACATATAAAAGAACTATACTAAAGCAATAATAAACGGATAAAAGAAAATAAATGAATATTATGACACACAAAAATAAAAAGAATATGACAATTTTGAAATCGATCTAATATATATATATATAATAACGATATTTTAAATAAATAATATAAAACTTAGAGTATATGAAAATATAAGAGTAGTTATACCCATTTTAATAATTTAGTACATATATAAACATGAGCGATAATATACGATGAAAACGATTATAAGTAAATAGTATATAAAAATTTAAAATAAAAATATATATAATACAAAGAATCATAAAATTAAATATATATAGTATAAACAATATAAATGATATATGTTATATGATATAAATAAATTTTATACAAAATTAAAATTTTAAAAGTAATATATGATATAATAAAATAATATATAATATACAAACATTAAAAAAAATATAACATAATAACTAATATACAAATTTTTAAAATAATATACAATATATGAATAAAAATAACATAACATAAATAAAAATAATAATAATTTAATATATATAATACTTAAAATAATTAAAATAAGAACAAAATAAAAATAAAAAGAATTAAAAATCAAATAAACAAGGATTAAATTAAAATAAATAAAAAATTAGGGTTAAATTACAAAAAAGGATGATTTTGGAACGCGCGCTAAACCATAGGGACTTATTGAGCAATTATGCTTTATGTTCAAAACGGCGCCGTTCTGATATTAACATTTAAACAGTCCGAGGGACCGAATTGAAACAACAACAGACTTTCGAGGCCAAATTAAAAATAATAATAAAAAAGTAAATTGAACAAAATGAAATTGCGGAAGGACCGAAGAGGCAAATTGCCCTTTTATGAAAAACGCGCGGATCCTCCCCAGAGTTTTCGGGTCAACGTATGGATCCTTAGCCCTGAACGACGTCGTTTTATGCTTATTGGCTTAAGCAAAAACGGTGTCCTTTTCATGCTGCTATATAAATTAATTTTTAACCCGAAAAATTCATTTGACCCCATTTAAAAAAAAAATCTTTAAACATCCTCTCAAAGTCCCCCCTTCCTCCATCTGGAGTCCGGTCATCGGACTTATAGGCCACCGCCTCACGCGCCACACACGCCGCCATAGACGGCGGCCGGAGAGTCAAATCTCCTCATTTTGAAGCCAAAACACAGGTAGCCTTCTTCCTTGTTTATTTTTTTATAATATTTGTATTTGTATACGAGAAAATGATATAGATCGAAGAGGAAAAATAAATAAACAAATTAAAATAAACGAAAATCACCTCTGTATTTGGATTTTCTCTGGTTTTTTATTGTATATTTCTGTATCTATTGTCTGTATGTTTCCATCACAGATTGTTATTTGGGGTTTTATAGCCCGAAAATAAAAAAGAAAATACAAAGATTCTGTCTCGTTTGCCATTTTTGCTGCTTTTTCTTTACTTTTTTGCAGGTGAGAGGCGGAGATCTCGTCGGTGGAGCGTCATTCGTGCGCGGATTGCGGCGCGCCCGAGGTTCTGGTATCGAGGTTTGCGGCGCGAGGGTTTCCCAGAAACTCTAGGTTTCTGTTTAGATTTTTGGGCTCCGTAGGTTGGGCTAGAAGTTGGGCTAGGTTAAATTTGGGCCATGGGTTTTGGTCTGGGTTGTAATGGGCTTCGGGTAATCTGTTTTGGGTAACCTATTTAGTATTGGGCTATTAATTGGTTTTGTAAATGGATTGTAAAAATAAATTGAACATTTATTTTTATTTTTTGATTTTTATTCTAGTTTGTTTTATCTATTTGGGCCCGGACATAAATGGGCTACTACAATATTATCAAGAGGCTGATATATTTAGGGAGGAGATTATGCTAAATTAAACATGGTAGATGCTATGGTTGAAGCCATTTTTCAAAAGGCAACAAGAGAGAAGGTTGAAGATTTATAATCTGTGTTTCTCTATTTTTATACATGAAACACAAATCTTAAAAAATCATTTTAAATTATTATAATAACAACTTCCGGAATTCTAGGAACATACTATATATGGGATTAACTTCGTAAGGCATTTTCACTGACACAAACAAAACAACAATAAAATGTCTCGAAGCAGCTAAACAATTGAAGGGAAAATAAAAACATTTCTACACCGGAGCCTAAAAGAGAGGGGAGTCCATGTGCTGTCAATTAATCATGGGACTAAATTTTCTTGTGGACTACATCATAGGGGTTATCCTTCATCCGATTTTGGTCTTACAATGCTCCTTTACTTTTAACGAGGTGACATTTCTTCTACAATTGCATCACGATTGTCTGTTTACGTAACAATTAATATTTTCATTCTATCGACGCATTTATGTTACAATACAACTGTGGTTGGCGAGTCTTTTTTTCCCATCTAAATTTTTAATGTCATATCCGTTACACGTTATTTTATATGTTTAATTTTTTAATTAGTATTTATATAATATATTTTTAATTATTTAATTTAATGAAAATATATTAGTTTATTTAATAATTCCAATATAAAAAAAGAAATTTTTAGATATAGTATTAAAACACTGATATTTTATAAATACTTTTAATAATATTAAAAAATTAAAATCATAATTAAAACATTTCTACTATTTCCAATCTACAAAATATAATTAATGTAAAACAACATTATTTGAAAAAATAACTAATAAATGTTACCAAAATATATATTAATTATTTTGATAATTCAAAATATAATGCTAATAAAATAAACAAAATGTAAATTATAAAAAGTAAAAAATAATAATATATTGTAGTAAATAATAAATTTTACATTTCTATTTATATAAACAAAATCATATATATATATATATATATATATATATACACTTTTTATATGAATCGGAGAAGTTGCTTTTATTGTGAAAATTATTTTAGACTTTGTCACAACATCATTAAATATCAATAGTTGAATTACAATAAAATAAACTTTTATTTTATTAAAGATATAAAAATAAATTATAATAAAAATAAACAACAACTTTTATTTTATTAAAGATATAAAATTAAATTACAATAAAAAATAAACAACTTTTATTTTATTAAAGATATAAAATTAAATTACAATAAAAAAATTATTTTATTAAAGATATAAAAATTAAATTACAATAAAAAATTTATTTTATTAAAGATATAAAAACTAAATTATAATAAAAATAAAAAATAACTTTTATTTTATTAAAGATATAAAAATAAATTACAATAAAAATAAAAAACAACTTTTATTTTATTAAAGATATAAAATTAAATTACAATAAAAATAAAAAACAACTTTTATTTTATTAAAGATATAAAATAAATTACAATAAAAATAAAAAACAACTTTTATTTTATTAAAGATATAAAAATAAATTACAATAAAAAATAAACAACTTTTATTTTATTAAAGATATAAAAATAAATTACAATAAAAATAAACAACAAATTTTATTTTATTAAAGATATAAAATTAAATTACAATAAAAATAAAAATTTTATTTTATTAAAGATATAAAATTAAATTACAATAAAAATAAAAATAACTTTTATTTTATTAAAGATATAAAAATTAAATTACAATAAAAATAAAAAACAACTTTTATTTTATTAAAGATATAAAAAATAAATTACAATAAAAAATAAAAAATAACTTTTATTTTATTAAATATATAAAAAATAAATTACAATTAAAAAATAAAAAAAAGACGGTTGGAATCAATGTTGCTGCCGATCGGAATTAGTGCCACATGGGGGTGGTCGACGGTTACGCCTTGGATTCCTCCTTCTTCTAGCTTCCGGCGGGGGTTGTGGAATCTTAGGCGGGGATTCTGGTTTTTCCGATAGGAGGTCTGGTTGTGGGTGTTGGGAGGATGACCCACCTTAATAAAATAATGATTGGGGAGGTGTTTGCATAAACCATGGTGGGGTGTCTGAATCCCATAAGGCGAAGGAGACTGATAAAAAAAAGAGCTCCCTGATGGTGCCTCGTGCGATCCTTCATGCGACGGTGGCCTCAAGATCTACTGGCCAATCAAAGTAGTTGAAACGGACTCGAACCAGGCCATGCATTCTAACCTGCAGGGGATTGGGAAAATGAAACATATAAGAGTTAGGGTACGCACCTGGCATAATTTGAAAAGGCTGTGATGTGGGTGTCGTCGACTGAAGTGTTGTGCCGGTGACTGTGTGGGCGCTGTTGATGGGCCCGATAGTTCTGTCGGCGCTGTTGATGGTCTCATCTCATTACCCATTCTCCTTGGATTTAAAGGGCCCCGTCATTCCCTTTGTTCACGAAGTTGTCGTCGCCTCTTCTCTTCCTACAATAAATACGGCTTGCCATGGAACCTAAACTATGGCATGTATTCCGGCATGCACGCTAACTCAGGAACGATGATCGGTTCCCTAGTAGGTATATAATCATACTGGTTCTCCCACAATTCGATATATGCTGACCAAAATCTTGACCAATCCGTATACAACTGCCGTAAGTCGACTTTGTGCTCATCATCGAGCACCTCAGATGCCACGTGAATCAGTTGTCGGAATCCAAATTGACGTAGAACCCGATCTGAATGGTGCATTTCCACGGTGGCATAGTTGATCAATGGGACCTTCACATGCCAAAGGTTTGAATTTTGAAAGAACACCTCCAGAATTACTACCCAAATTGCCGGATCCTCATATGATGTCCATTGAAACTATATTAACATCATAATATTAGTTATATACATAATACTAAATACTAAATATGAAATACTAAATTCTAAATACAAAATACAAAATGACTATTTTATTACGAAAATATATTTTATTTAATAATTACTTGTGATTCCGACCGTTGCTAATAAAAACTGTATATCTTCAAGCGAGGTAGGTATTCCAACATAACTCGCTGAATGGTTCCACCTAATTAAATAAAATTTTAGCATACAATTATATTTTAAATCTACATAATAATTGTAAAACCTAATATTAAATTTACCTCGTTATGAGTGGGAATGCATATGGGTGGTCGACTCGAGGACGTAAAAATGCAAATCGAAATCGTGCCCATGATTGCAGTAGTGCTAGGCAACCTCCGATTTTCTCTTTATTCGGCCGCGTCGCCCCACATATCTCCTGATACAATTTTGCTAGCACGACAGACCCCCAACTCAATTCACCGGCTGCTCTAAAATCAATGAGTTTCAACAGCCACATCAGATTTACGAGGTTTCGTGACAAGTCTGGCATTAGATAGCCTTCAATCATCTCAAGAATGTATGCCCGAGCATACTATATTCTTTCTATTTCGGTCGAATCATTATTTGGCTCTAGTAATGTGTCTCGTAACCAACCCATCTCGATCCGACCTCCGTAAATGTTATCCGAAATAGCACCCAAAAGCTCGTAGCATACAGCTGCCCAATCACCAGAAGTTGCGGACCCGATGACTACGTACCCATCCACCGGCAATCCCAATTGCAAATGCACATCTTCCAAAGTGATAGTACACTCTCCGCATGGAAGATAGAAAATGTGCGTCTCGGGTCTTCACCTCTCTATCAACGCACTGATTAACTTCGGGTCCAACTTGCACCCCTAGCCTATCATGGCCACGTGCCAAAAACTTGCTTCCCGTAGGTAATTCTCGATCAACGACGATGGCGGACCAGGCATGTTGCGAATATAACATTGCAACACCCGATCTACAGACTGTTTAAAAAATTATAAAATAAAATTTAATTAAAATTGCATAAACCTAAAAAACATTAAATAGTATTGAAAAATTAAAATTAAGATTAAAACTCACCATTGTCATTTGATTGATGGAGATGTGTTTATTGTAGAGACGAATTAATTCTCCGGCCATTGCTAATACGATCGAATATTTTAAAAGTTATCAAAAAAATATATTTCAAAAATTTAAAAAGGGCTTTTTGTAAATATTAAAGGACTATTGTGAAATTTGAGAGGAAGTTTAAAGGAATTTAAGAGAATTTTGAGAAGAATTTGAGAGAAAGTTGAGAGAAAAATGAGTAAGGACTTTGGTGTGAAAAAAATAAAAGGGTAGGGGTTTTTATAGTTTTTTTTTTTTACCGTTAGAGGCTCAACGGTCAAAAAACAGGGCCAAAGCGTGTCCACGAGGGCACGCTTTTGCCACATCAGCAAAGCGCACCCTCGTGGACGCGCTTTTCTAATTCATCCCCTAAAATACGCTAACGTGGATGCGTTTTTGGGAGAAATGGCCCTTTCCGATAAATAATTAATTTTTCGGTCCTTTTTCGTAATTTTTTTAAAATCGGTATATTTTAGTAAATTGGCCCACACTAAATTAATAAACACATTTAACAATAATAATGGTGATTAAAAAATAATTATTGAAAATTTTTTCAAAACAAATCCACAAAATGTTTTTCACCTGCATCAAAGAAATAAAGAATAAATAAAAAAAAATTGTTTTAAGAGTGTTTGTTTCGCATAGTATAAACAACTTACAAAAAAAAAAAATCATAATATTGTATTACCTCATCATCAATTTAAACAGTTTTCCATGTAACCTCCCCAACCCAACCCAGAGGTTGGACCCAAATTCAGAAGATTACATTAGCCATCGAAATGGCCTAATAAGCTATCAAAGTTTTTTGAAAACAACCATTTTAAAACGTTTGTTTATCTTTGAAAGAAAACTTAGTTAATTACCAATTTATTTACTACTGAAAAGTCTTAATTATAATTTAGTAGCGGAAAAGTGATAATAGTTTATGTTTTTAATAAAAATCAAATTTCATGCATAATTACTTAATATTCATAATTTGAAGTCCTAAATCAAATTAAACATCATGCAAACTGTAAAATAAAACTCAAATTCTAAGTTCCATGCCACAATTCAAAATAAAACAGAAATAGTACAGTTAGAATAGTTAAAAGATTAAATAATAAATCTAAGATATATTGTTAACTTGTAACACCCCTAATCCGTATCTATCGCCGGACTAAGTTTAAGAGGCATTACCGGACATATCAGATCATATCACAAACATTTCACTAACATCAAATATTCACAAACATTCCATAGTGAAATATACACATAGAGTCCCTTCAGAAGGTCTACGAGACCTTAAACATGCATTGGGAAGGGGTCGGGACTAAACCGAGCACATACAAATTTTTTTGAAACTTAAACATTTTCAAAGTTACAGAGGTCACACACCCGAGTGGGCAGGCCGTGTGCCTCATACGACATTAGACACGCCCGTGTGTCTAGGCCGTGGCAAAACAGGGCATACATACTGACTTGCCCACATGGCCACAAGACACGCCTCTACCAGGCTGTGTGAAATTTAGGGAGGCTACTGACTTGCTCACACGGCCAGTCACACGCCCGTGTGTCCAGCCGTGTGGCTTCCTGACTTGCTTCGAATTGCAACCTTGAGAGACATGGTTGAGACACACGCATGTGTGCTCAACCGTGTGGGCAAATATAGGCCATTTGCAAGGCCAATTTGCCACCGAAAATTGGGTCATACCTACAAGCATCAAACAAGCATCAATTCATGTCCCAAAGGCAATCAAAAACATACCAAATCATGCACAATTTGACCCGTAACAACATCATTCATTTCTATATACAAATCCAACTCAAACATACCAATTTCAAAGTACCAACTTCACATCAAAATCATGTGATTTATACATCATATTAATCCATTTCAATTCATAGCATTTCTCAAATCAACCATGAAACTTACCAAAATTGACCATTTCTTTTGGCCATTCATGAGCACATCAAAACATACCAAATTTTGCATCACATAGCATGCACTAAATTCACTCCATAATCACATTCATTACCAAGCCATATCACATGGCTATATTTACACATTTCAAAACATAATCAAAGTTCTCTAGCCTATACATTCCATACTTTAATATGTACATTTTCAAAAGGTACCAAAATATGATTCAATAGTGTGGTGGTGATCCTTGATGATCCCCGAGCTCCCAGTAGCTTCGATAATCTATAAGACAATGCAAACACACACAAAGTAGGCTTTCAAAAACTTAGTAAGCCATATACAAATAAACTTATCACATAAACAATTACAAACTATTTCATTCATATGAACTATGGCATAACACAATAGCAAATTCATATTTCTCATCTAGCTCAATTGTTCATAACCACTTGCTTATAAACATATCACATTTTCATGTATCTCACATATCAAATGATCATATTCATACTTATCATCCATTGCAAAATTTCATATACATTTCATACGTACCTGAAACAGATACATATTCACATATTCAATCATATCTCGGAATGCCCGTTGAACCGTTCGGAATCAATAAGGATACCCTGATAGCTCATAAAGCTAGTACAATGCCAACATCCCAGACGTGGTCTTACATGTAATTAAATATTGATTCCTCTGTCCTAGACATGGTCTTACACGTGAATCTCAAATCGATGCCAACGTCCCAGACGTGGTCTTACACGATAACTCATATCGAAATCCTATATCATGACATATGCATCCTATCTATTCCTATGGTTCGTATAGGGCTTTTCGGACGTTATCACATTATCGAAATTTTCTCGGATTTCACATATTCAGCTCCAATAGCCATTCATCACATTTCATTAACATATAAGCAATAATAATTTAATTCAAACACATTTATTTGTATATAGACTTACCTCGTACGGGAAAGAATGGAAACGAACGACTATTCAACTACTTTTGATCTATACACATTCAAATTTAACTCTTTTATTCACCAAATCAGTTAATTCAATCCATTTACACATATTTAAGGCATTTTACAAATTAGCCCTCACATTTTCACATTTTGACATTTTAGTCTCTATTTCATAAAATCACAAAATACACATAATTTAACAATATCATAGCTTGGCCGAGTATTCCTTTAGCTCATATAAGCCCACATATTTCATTTATTTCACATTTCAAGCCCTCAATTTCTCATTTTTACAATTTAGCCCATCATAATCAAATTCATCAAAAATCCCAATACAAAATACATTTATCTATCATCTAACACTTATTTTCTATCATCAAACCTCACAAAGCTCACATTATCAACAATGGCATAACTCAAAATCATAATCAATTTCATGAATTTAAGCATGGGCTAGCTAGAACACTTAACAACAATCACAAAAACGTAAAAATTATCAAAAATCGAGCTAAACACATACCTTAATCAAGCTTAGACAAGGCCGAACTGTAACACCCCAAACCCGGCCCATTCACTACGACCGAATTTGAAATGCCACTGCGGAAAACGTTTGAAACAAATTTGAACTTAAGGATAAAACACGAAAATTTTGTTAAGTTTAGAAAACAGTGTTCATTAAAATTCTTAAGTAAGGTGTGGTGTTTATAAAAATATCCGGATTAAAACTTTAGTATATATAGATTTAAATAAAAATCGTTTGCAAATAATTCCTCAATTGTCAATCCATAATAAAACACAATAATGAACTTAATGAGAAACACTTAAACAGACTTTAAATACTTTTAGGGGCCTTATTACAATAATTGAATAATCAAAGTACTGAAGATATAAATGCTTAATTAATTAAAAATATCTTTTTGCATGAAAATCTGCTTTTGCATGGCCACCTTGTATCCACTCCAACCCGGTCCAAGCTTTACGCATCACCTGAAAAGTTTAAAATATTGGGTGGGTCAAACCGACTCAGTGCATAGTCATTTCACATATCTCCACATATGGGCTTGGCCCATATCCACACAGTCCATACACATAAATATGAAATTATGAAGCCCATCCCAACCTAGGGTCCATCCACTACACCTACCTTGGCGCACTTCTGCTCAAGGCCGTGGCTAATCCACCACCGATCACATAATGATCCACATATCTTACCTTGGCGGACTTTGCTTTCAAGGTCAGTGGTGAGCCACCGATCCCATAGGATCCCACATATCAATCATCCACGGTGATGCACATGACTATCAACCGCCTAGATGGGCACTTAGCTAACACCTCCTTGATGAAGCATATAGCTAACATCAAGCGCTAATGTAGCACGAGGCTAGCATTAGACCACGTACATAATGATGTACACCCTTTCCTTCAATTTTCACATCCCAAGTCCCATGCATATATGTGTATCATGTCGATTAACAATCGAGTAAATATTTATCACATGCTCACCACAAATATCACACATATATCATAGGCAAAATAGAGCAGCATCGACACGATTAATCGATTACCCACTACGGTATCCACCATCTTAGCCATTATTTTCGCTAACATACACATCATAATCAAACATACTTAACAACATACAATAACAGGAGAATAGTGCGATAACTACGCACCTGATTAGCACAATTGACTAAATCTCAAACCCACGTCTAACGATTTGCACCTTTGCGATTGTAAAACTCCTTCCTTATGGATCTAAATCTCAAACCGCTCCTTGTAGTCGACAACTACTAGATCCCGAAGAAAACCTTTTTGGATGAAATCGGCAACACCCTTCTGTCACAACAAAGATTCGACTTTGGCAGAATTTTGGCTTTTGGTGCTATGAAGAATTCGGCTAGGTTGGATTGTGTTTTTGGTTTTGAATAAAAGAGAGAGGAGGCTAGGAATTGACTAGACAAAAGAAAAGAGGAGAGAAGAGAAGAGAACCCTAAGAATTTGGCAGAGAGAGAGAGAAGGAAGAAAATTAATGAGTAGCCCTCCTTCCTTCCTTTTATAGATCTAAATTATCATCTAAGAATCCTTACTTGGCCACCACTCTTCTATTTGATAGCTTTATCCTTTAATTATCATAAAATAAAGAGTTTAATCCAACCTTTATCTCATGGGAATAATGATAAATAAATCCTTTATTTATCTCTTTAAAAATACTTAAGATAAATCATCATTTATCCCTATTTAGCGAATTTTAAAGAGAATAAAACTCCTTTTAAGAGCCTTGTTGCCATCCACCTTCGTATACGGAAGCAAAAATAAAACTTCTTTTATTTGCTTCCCATGTGACTCGAACTCAGGCCCAACACCCTTGTATGTGGCGCCATTTCCAGAGGCCCTAAGTGGCATCTTCAAGCCACTTTTCCAAGCCTGTTTGTGTTTCAAATTTCACATACTTTTTCTCTTAAGGCCACCTTGCCTTAATTTCCCCTTTTAACTTAAAATTTCAAAAATTTCCAATACATCCGCCTTTTAATCCTAGAGTTTTAAAAACCTTTAAAACATCACCAACCACACTTAAAGCCTATTAACACTTGAGTTATGCTCCAAACGCACAACCCCTAATCTAGGATGTTACACGAACCCTAGGAACTCTTTTTATTTTAAGTTTCGACAATGGTGATGAAAAAGATGAACAAGTGATGTTTTGTTTTATTTTTATTATCATTATTAACATAATTACCAAAATGTCCATTAATAAAACATTAAAATTTCATATAATGGATGACCATTTAAGTCAAAATCCACTAACTATGGTCTAATCACATAATAAGGACCCCTCATTTAAGAAACCATGTAACACCCCAAACCCGACCTAGAAGTTAGGCCCGAATCCGGTGTGTCACACTAAAAAGTTTTTTTTCGATAACGTATAAAGAAACCATGTCAAATGAGAAAAACATGTTAAATCCTTTTTATTCGTACAAAAGTAGATGTTGATTTGTTAAAATCAAGAAAATCAAGTTTGATTTGAAACATTTGATAAAATACTACTAACCTCGAAGATTGATCGATTAAATTTGAAGTAATAATTTATAAAACTGTGACTTTTGGAAATATCGTTGACAGTTCAAGAGAAATTTCTGTATTAAAAATATTTGTAAAAGTTTATTTTGAAACTCATTTGTTAATCGATTTTGGAAAACCTTTATTATGATTGTAGAAAATCCCATTTAAAATAATTTGAGTAAAATATAAACACGTCAAACATAAAGCAAAATAAAATAATCCGAGGCCTTATTACAACACATAACCCAAAATAGTAAAGTAATAAAGTAAACAAGTAAGAAACTAAAGTCCAAATAAAACCATTTCAAGTATGGCCTCACCGAGTCATCCATGGCCCCAAGTCCTCACATCGAGCATTACCTACAAGGGTTAAGAAAGAAAAGGGGTGAGTTACAAGAACTCGAAGTGTAACCCACTTACCATTTTTCACCACCAAAATTCAATTAAGCATTTATTGGGCCAAAGCCCATTTATAATTATAACATAATAACATGTATATAATATGCATGTGATATGCAATTCCCAAACCAAACCTAAATTTCCATCCGCTACACACCACCGTACTAACCAAAGACACCTGGGGGAGCTTTAGTCACCCACCCGCCAACACCAACTGGGCATTTAAGCCATAATAAATGGCACGCCATATATCAAATCAGCACGAAGCCATATATCAAATCGCACGAAGCCATATATCAAATCGCACGGCCATATATCAAACGCGGGCATTAAGCCATATATCAATTTGTGGACAAGCCACTAGAATTTTGTAGCAAAGCTACGAACTTCTCTTCATCAAATATCCTAACTCATGCAAATCATGTATGCATATTCATTTACAATAATTCATTTACAATAATTATTACAAACATACGGCCCATTATAAAAATTTAAACAATCTGCCCATATCACATTTTGGCCCATATAGCAAATATCACATTTGGCCCATATATCAAATATCACATTTGGCCCATATAACAAATATCACAATTGGCCCATATATCACTTTTATCGATTTAGTCCATTGAGGTAATTACGTAATTACACATAAGGGCATTTTAAGTAATTCGCCCATAAGGGCATTTTCGTAATTTTACCCGTCGAGGGTAATTTGGTAATTTCGCAACCCAAGGGTATTTTAGAGAATTTACCCTCTAAGGGTATTATGGTAATTTAAGTAACCTAGGCTTAACTACTAATTTGGGGCATAAAAGTTTGAAATTGTCCATCTGCATCATACTGACTAAATTGACTATAAGTCATGTTAGGAATCTTGAAATCTAAATCTGTAAATTTTCCTTGAAACAAGACTCATATTTCTTCTTACTACAATTTTTCTAGAATTTTTGCCTTAACCATTTAGTACAGTTTATTCCTTAAAGTTTCCCTTGTTTCACTGTCCAATGATTCTGACCTCTCTTACCCAAAATCCAAATATCTCATTGTACAGTTTTCATATACTGCCCCTACTTGTCTCTATTAATAATAGGATCACTAGGAATCCATACATATAAATTATGTCCCATAATTCACTTTTTACAATTTTATACGATTTTTCCAAGACAGAACAGAATACCCCAAAGTCATTCAGAACTAGTCTCACTAAAATTAACATATCTCAGAATATAATATTCATTTTCCTTCTTCGTTTCTTCCATATTAAAGTAGACATAGTAAGCTTTAATCTGATATCTTACTCACTTTGTAATTCCTTTTATCCAATTTTTCGTGATTTTTCAAATACACGTCACTGTTTCTGACCGAAACTGTTTTATTACAAAACATGATTACCACTACGAGCATACGCACGTCCGAGTGATCACGGATGCCGTTATCGGTTTTCTTCGGTATTTCTACCGAATCACAGAATATTTCATGTAAACTTTCAAAGAGATGTGAGACTTACTCACCATTTCAAACATATATTCGGAAGGGTACGGGATTACACACCTTGATTACGAGTTGTGCTTTCTACCGATTTCAACACCTATATTGATAATTGATAGAAGGTTAGTCTCAACTTTGATAATCGTAACTAGAAACACTTTATTAGGCTAACTCCACTTACCACGACTGTGATCTCCCTCGATGCACCAAGAATCGATCCTACCAACAATATCAATTAGCCAACCTTCAATCCGATTAACTTAATAACCAAATGGAGATATCGAATGGACTAGGAAAGATCTTCCTTACCTTAATCGATTATAATCCCGTTTCTCACGATCATCCTATGACTAGAGATGATTAGGCGATGCTGTGGTATTCGGCCTCCCTCTATATCACTACGAAGAAGAAAACGATCGCGTATGAGAGAAAGTAAGGTGATGGTCTCGGTCAAAATGACCATCCAAAACCAAAGTATGGATTCGGTCATAAGAGAAGAAAATAAAACATTGGAAAGAATACTTACCGATTGCTTAAGGAATGAGAAAGAAAGAATGACGGAAAGGTTTGGTTATGACTTAGAGTCACAAATCAAATGATGGGGCCAACCCATCGTGTGGTCAAAACCAATGAGAGGAGAATGAACAATGATATTCATATCATGTTATAGCTATCGAGGAGATTAGACAAAAGATGAATATGTGACCAATTCAAGAGAAGAGAAATGCACTATTGTGCTAATGTGTTTTAGGCGAGGAAATTTGAAAACAACAAGTGAGAAAAAGAAGAGAAAAATTGAAGAACTTTTGGCCTTCTTTTTTGTAAAAAAACAATTATGGATGTACCTAAGGAGTCCCAATGCTCATTAATTCTCTTTATTTTGTGATAATTTCCAGCCTTGAATTATCACAAAATAAATCTAGCTTTAATCTCCTAATCCCTCAACAATTTAATAGCAAATAAAACACTAAAATTCCCCTCTTCCAAATGATTATGACATCAAAATATGCCTAATTAGAGTCCTATATGCTACCAACTCCCTCCAATGCCACCAGATTGAAGGAAAAGGAAAAAAATAAAACGCAAGCAGTGGCTGGGTTCGAATTGGGTCTCCTATCAGAGGAAGCAGCAGAAGAGCCCCTACAACGCCTTTTCCATCTCTTCTAACCCGACTTTCATGTCAAATAACCCTTCATTTATTTATAAGCCTTATTCTGCCCCTTTCTTTAACGCCAATCACCCAAAAAACAAAACACTTCCTTCCTCTCATGTCTCGAACCCGAGACCCTTGCCAACACCCTTAAGTGGCGCCCAAGCCACTCCAACCACCGGACTTTCATGTCCATTGCTTACCCAAAATTTCTTTAAAGCCTTCTTTGCTTGGGCCCATCACCGCATAAAATAAAACGCAAAACGCCTCTAGCCACTCAACCCGTGACTGCGCCCATTCTCTCCTCCAGCTTAAGTGGCGTTGTTACCACTTTACCAATCCGATTTTTATGACATAACACCTCCACATTTAATTATAAGACCTTCCTAGGCCGATCACTCCAAAATTAAAAGCCAAAAATCCATTCCAAAGAACTCGAACCTATGACCCTTAGCACCTCGAGGCGCCACCTTCCAAGGCCATGAGTAGCGCCTCCTGCCACTCTACCAAAGAGATTCTTATGTCATGTTCCTTCCAAAATTTTATTTAAACCCTATCTCCACCTAGCTCCTTCTTTAAGTACCTTAAAAGAGATTTTTAATTCCAAATCGACCTAAATCGGGTTATTTCTAGACCCTAAATCATGCCAAATAAAATCATATTTATTTATTTCTTGAAGCCCACATGGAATTTATTTAAATTACAAATAACCCTAATTCGTGGTGTTACAGCTTCTACCCTTAAAATAATTTCGCCCTCGAAATTACTTACTAACGATTAATCGTGCATCTTAACTCGTCAGATTACGCTTATGTCTGCGACTCTAATCTTATAAAAATATCATACTTCCTATGCACAATCTCTAAGTTCACGTCCTTAGAACTCATTTCTAACGATTACGTTTATCTGTTTAAGAATTTTATGCTTAGTACTTGTTTCACTGGATTATTCGCGAAGAAATTTTATGATAGAAGTTTTAAGAGTGGTTCTTTCGTATCATACAAACACACAATCTTTCTTTCATTCAATCAAAGAGACGTTGTTGATTTCATGGTGATTATTTTTCCACTACCTAGGGGTATTTTCGTAATTTGTCCTACTGCGGTATTTTTCGTAATTTTCAAAAATACAAGTTCTCGGATGATTTTGTCCAAAATTATTTTAAAACTCTTAATTTCCCGGTATTTTGAAAATTTTTGAAATCCGAGGCGTTCGATAATTTTGGACCTCGATGCTTTAATTTTTTTTACAAATCGGGTGAATTTGCAAAATTTGATAAATCCGGATGTTTCAAAAGTTGTAAAACTTTGAGGGCTCTTTTGATAATTGCACTTTCCAAAATAGTGATGTTGCAAAATTTTGAAAGTCGTATATTCGTAATTTTGTAGGTTAGGGGCAATTTTGTAATTTTACAAAATCATGACGCTTCAATTTTAAGATTTTTGGGCACTTTTCATGTGATGAAATTTTGATTAAAACCGTGGGTATTTTGGAAATTTCATAATTCAAGGCGCTTTCGTAATTTTACCCTAAGTGGTATTTTAGTAATTTTCCATAATCGTGGTATTTTCACGAATGACTTTTCAAAATTTGGGTTCTAAGTGATTTTACAAAGAAGGATATTTTGAAAATTTCTATTTGAAAATTTTCATACGGAGGGTATTTTACAAACCGGTATTTTGGTCATTTTTCATATTGAGGGTATTTTGGTCATTCATTTTTTTGAAACAAGGTTTTATTTTCCTCAAAACAAACGGCTAATCCTTCGGGTTTTAGTTATCGAGTTTAGCTCATGAGTGTGTCGTCTCAACTAGGATGAACACATTACTTACGCACTGGGTAGGATTCAAGTGAGTTGGAGGTGAGTCACGAGATCGCTTAAATACCGTGCTCCCACCGAATCCAATCCTAGACATGCGATAACGATTGCCACATCCCTTGCTTAGTGACAACTCACGTGGTTTGTTTAAGTAATTATTAAATCTTATGCATAGTTGGGGTAAGCTAGCCCTAGAGTTCAACAGTTTCTATTTTAATAGTCTACGTTCCCAATTTACCCTTCTACCCCACATCAAAAGAATTCACAAAAATTGATAGAGGTACTTACCTTGGCGGATAGGTGCCGGAGACTCGGTGCCATGCTGTTCAAGCCACAAATAATTTCTCAAACATTATAATAAGGCCTACTATCCAAAAACCAAACAGTTTGGGCCTTGGGCCCCCCACAGCCGAGTTTTGAACTGGGCTTTGATACCAAAATGTAACACCCCAAACCCGGCCCATGAGTCCTGACCGGATCTGGTATGTCACGGAGTAAAATAATTTGAGTCATTTTGAAAGTTCGGTGAAAACTTGGTAAAATTTGGCTAAGGTATGAAAACGGGGTTTGAAAACTTAGTTGGGCTTTTATAAACATAGTTGGGTTGATAGACCCTTTTGAAAACATTGATCATGTATCATTTTAAAATCATCAAGGTGATAGTTGACTTAGTGAATTTTGTTACCCGATGGTAACTTCTTGGAAAACCCGTTAAATTTTGTTAAGTTTGAAAAGATTACTTTTAACCGGTTCAATTAATATTTATAAAATTCCATTTGTAACATAACATAGGTAAAATAAAATAGTGAAACAAACATCCAAAATAATAATAGCGCCTTATTACAATCCCAAAATAAAAGACTTAGAAAATAATTAATTTTAACAATAGCAAAGTAAATCGAATCCAACAATAAGCATGGCCGAGTCCTCTCCGCCCATCTCCGCGATCTATTTATCTGCAAATTGTTAAGGGAAAGGGGTGAGTCACCAAGACTCAAAGTGTAATCCCCACCCAGAAAGCAACCCATACACAAGTCATTAATAAACATGCACATGCAACCCAACCTAACCATCCATACTCCTTTTCTACCCCGTGTGGTCAAAACCATCGGTAGTCAAAACCATCGATGACTTAGAGTCACAAATCAAATGATGGGCCAACCCATCATGTGGTCAAAACCATCGATGACCATAGGTCACAAATAATCAAGTGTGGTCAAAACCATCGGTGGTACCAAACCACCGGGACTTAGTCGCAAATAATCAATCGATGTGGGCAAAACCACTTGATGACCATAGGTCACAAATAATCGATGGGGCCAACCCATCTTGTGGTCAAAACCACGATGATCATAGATCACAAATAATCGATGGGGCCAACCCATCTTGTGGTCAAAACCATCGGCATGATCCATAAATTCTTCCCTCCTCTCATCAATCCCACCATTACATGCTTATACATCAATTAACACATATCATGTCATAGCATTTAACATCATGTGATGGCATGCAAATCGATATCAAAAATCACAAATTAGGGACTTACAAAACCATGATTATGCCACAAGCTAATCACAACCAAAAGATTAAAGGCAAACAATTAAATCATGTAAATTAATAAAGTGTGTAGTGAGTTTCTACACACTGCTTTCTATCGAAATTTCTAGATCCCAAGATCCGATCTCGTCGCTAGATCTCTTGTCCTATAATCGACTGTAAAGCATGGTTAGGGACTTAGCCTATTCGCCAAACCAAGTAATATTAGAGGCTCTTTTACGACCTTACCTTTGAACGGATTTGATTTCCAATCAAACTCAAGCCTAAATTAGTCCTAAATTGTGGTACATGTTAGTCTTGGCATTTAACATAAACTTTTTAATTGAAAGGCCCTTGGCGAAAGTGCTTACTAACTTACCTTGGAAAATAAATCTAAAGCTTCCCTACAATTGGTTTAGACATAATGTTATAACCATAGATCTTCATCCAACAAAAATGTAACATTCGACTAGGTCCACTTACCTCTTTAACCGATTGAAGAAAAAGAGCACCCTTTGTTTTGATGTTCTACCAAAGCTACACCAAATAGGGGGAGTAGATTCGCTAAGGAAAACAAAAGAGATGCTGGAATTTTGAATAATTTTGGGCGCTTGTCTAAGGAATTTTAGCAAGAAGGTGGTAGGGTTTGGCTAATGGAGGAAGGAGAAGAAGAAAGAAAAGAAGTAAGGGGATTAAGGAGGATTTTAGCTTGTAAAAAAAGAAGAAAACAAGCTGGAACTTTAGCAATATAGGCAGAGGAAATTCGGCGGCAACAAGTGAGAAAAAAGAAGAGAAAAAATTGAAGAACTTTTGGCCCTTCTTTGCTGTAAAAAAAATAATTATGGACAACCCCTAAGGAGTCCTAATGTTGTTAATTCTCTTTATTTTGTGATAATTTCCAGCCTTGAATTATCACAAAATAAATCTAGCTTTAATTTCCTAATCCCTCAACAATTTAATAGCAAATAAAACACTAAAATTCTCTTCCAAATTGATTATGACATAAAATATGCCTAATTAGAGTCCTATATGCCGCCAACTCCCTCTAATGCCACCAGATTGAAGGAAAAGGAAAAAACTAAAACGCAAGGTGCAGGCTTGGGGTTCGAACAAATCCTCTTGTAGGAAGCAAAGAAGAATTTCTACAATGCCCTTGCCATCTCTTCCAACTCGACTTTCATGTCAAATAACCCTTCATTTATTTATAAGCCTTATTCTCTGCCCCTTTCTTTTAACGCCAATCACCCAAAAAACAAAACACTTCTTTGCGTCCCTCATGTCTCGAACCCGAGACCCCTTGCCAACACCCTTAAGTGGCGCCCCAAGCCACTCCAACCACCTGACTTTCATGTCCATTCCTTACCCAAAATTTCTTTAAGGCCTTCTTTGCTTGGGCCCATCACCGCATAAAATAAAACGCAAAACGCCCTCTAGCCACTCGAACCGTGACTGCGCCCATTCTCTCCTCCAGTTCTTAAGTGGCATTCGGTTACCACTTTACCAATCCAATTTTATGACATAACACCTCCACATTTAATTATAAGACCTTCCTAGCCGATCACTCCAAAATTAAAAGCCAAAAATCCATTCCAAAGAAATCAACCTATGACCCTTAGCACCTCGAGGGCCACCTTCCAAGGCCATGAGTAGCCTCCTTGCCACTCTACCAAAGAGATTCTTGTGTCATGTTCCTTCCAAAATTTTATTTAAACCCTATCTCCACCTAGCTCCCTTCTTTTAATTAACTTAAAAAGAGATTTTAACTCCAAATCGACCTAAATCCAAGTTATTTATAGACCTAAATCATGCCAAATAAAATCATATTTATTTATTTCTTGAAGCCCACATGGAATTTATTTAAATTACAAATAACCCCTAATTCGGTGTTACAATTTTTTTCTCAAAGTCATGAAGGAGAATGAGAGCTAATGGTCTGCTTTTGTTTTGGACTCTTAATGGATAAACATAAGCTTATTTTTTTTCACATAATCAATTGGAAGGGGAGTTATTATTGTTTTATTTTCAATTAAATTGTTGAGAGTAGCTAGGAGATAATGTAAGATAATTTTGCTTTATTTTTATTAGATTAAAGGTGGAATTATCACCATAGGGAGGGTGTTGGCTGAATTTTGGACTCCTTGGGGGTGTTCATATCGCTTTGTACAAAGAAAGAAGTGCCAAATTTCCAAGATCTTTTCTTCTACTTTGTTTGAATTTTTTCTTGTTCTTAGGCCAAAATTGTTCAAAATTTCCAGCATCTTTTTCTTCTACTTTGTCTTTAAATTTTCCTTGTTCTTAAGCCAAAATTGTTCAAAATTTCCAGCATCTTTTTCTTCTACTTTGTCGCCAAATTTTTCCTTGTTCTTAGCTTAAAATCGTTCAAAATTTCTAGCTTCTCTTGTTCCTTTTAGCGAATCTACCTCTATTAAGAGAGAATTTCCACCTCCAATTGTAGCTTAGGCGAATCTCCCTTGAGGAAAAGGGTTTTTCAATAAGTGTGGGAAGCCTTAGCCATTAAGGAAAGCTTTGATTTATTCCCTAAGGTAAGTGGTGGTAAGGATCTATTTTAATAGACAATATTTTAGTGATCGAAAAGTCGAAGGCTACTAATATGCATGGTTGCCGATTGTAGGGAAGTGAAACGAATTTACACATCGTGAGGTGGTTAGTGTGCAAAGGACGTATAGGTAAGGTTTCGGGTTCGTGTGTAACCCTTTGGTACAATCTTGGTTTGGCCGAATAGGCTTTTGATACTAACAAAGATGATTGGCCGAATGTAGGGTCAAGATTTAGCGTTGTAGATCGGAGTTCGAGATCTAGGAATTACGATAGTAACAGGTGTGCAAGATCTCACTACACACTATATTAATTTCATGACTTAATTGTTTGCCTTTAATCTTTTGGTTGTGATTAGCTTGTGGCATAAACATGGATTCCGGGTAAGTCCCCTAAATTTGTGATTTTTGATATATGATTTTTCATGCCATCACATGATTTTAAATGTTATGCCTAAATACATGATTTATGAAAAGTGATATATAAGCATGTGATGGTGGGATTGATGAGAGGAGGGGGATGATTTTTGACCACCACAAGATGGGTTGGCACCATCGATTATTTGTGACCTATGGTCATCGTGGTTTTGACCACAAGATGGGTTGGCCCCATCGCTTTAATTGACCGATGGCCATCGGTTTTGACCACATCGATTGATTATTTGCGACTAAGTCCCAAAGTGGTTTGGTACCACCAAGGGTTTTGACCACACTTGATTATTTGTGACCTATGGTCATCGGTGGTTTTGACCACACGATGGGTTGGCCCCATCATTTAAATTGTGACTCTAAGTCATCGATGGTTTTGACCACACGGGGTAGTTGAGGAGTATGGATGGCTAGGTTGGGTTGCATATTTGCATGTTAATTAATATCTTGTGTATGAGTGCTATACTGGGTAGGATTTATACACTGAGTCTTGGTGACTCACCCCAACCCTTAACATTTTGCGATGAGTAGAACAGAGATGGAGCCGGAGGAGACTCGAGGCGCCATACTTGTCGAAGGATTTAAATTCATTTTATTAAAGTTATTATTATTTATTTTCTAAGTTTTCATTTTGGGTTTGTAATAAGGCCGATAATTATTGTTGGATGTTTATTTCTTCGCTTTATTTTACTCATGTTACATTACGAATGGAATTTTATAAAATTAATTGAACCCAGGAAAGTAACTTTTCAAACTTAATAAATTTCTACTAAGTTTTAAAAGATGTTACCATCGGGTAACAAAAATTAAACCAAGTCAACTACCACTTTAACGATTTTAAATTTTAAATAATCAAACAATTTCAAAGGGTTTATAAAGCCCAACTGTAATTTTAAAAGGCCCAATGAGTTTTCAAACCCCGCTTTAACACCTTAACCAAATTTTATCAAACTTTCTCCAAACTTTCAAATTGGCCCAAAATATTTCACCCCGTGACATACTAGATCCGTCAGACTCATGAAATTGGGTTTAGGTGTTACATTTTGGTATCGAGCCCGGTTCAAAACTCAAATGTGGGGCCCAAGGCCCAAAATGTTTGGTTTTGGATAGAGGCCTTATTATAATATTTGAAAAATTGTCTTGGCTTGAACAAAGATGGCACCGAGTCTCCCAGACCTATCCGTCCGGTAAGTACTTCTATCAATTTTTGTGAATTCTTTTGATGAGGGGTAGAAGGGTAAATTGAAACGTAGACTACTAGAGTAGATGTTAAACCTGTGGCTAGTATACCCCAACTATGCATAAGATTTAATAATTACCTAAACAAACCACGTGAGTTGTCACTACAAAAGATGTGGCAATCGTTATACGCATGTCTAGGATTGGATTGGGGGGCACAGTATTTAAGCAGCCCTCGTGACTCACCTCCTACTCACTCAATCCTACCTAGTACAGAAGAATTCGAAATTTATTGAGACGACACACTCACTGCTAAACTTAATAACTAAAACCTGAAAGGGATTAGCCGCTTTGTTTTAAAGAAATTGAAACCTTGTTTTGAAAGAAAAAGAAAATGACCAAAATACCCTAGTTTATAAATTACCAAAATACCCTCCGTATGAAAAATTTTTCAAATAGAAATTTTCAAAATATCCTTCTTTTATGAAAATACTTAGAACCCAATTTTTGGAAATTGTTTTGAGAAAACACCCTGATTATGTAAAATTACCAAAATACCCTTAGGGGTAAAATTACGAAAACGCCCTTGAATCATGAAATTCCCAGAATACCCACGGTTTTAATCAAAAGTTTCATCACATGAAAAGTGCCCAAAAACCTTACTTTACAAAATATCGAAAACATCATGATTTTAGAAAATTACAAAATTGCCCCTAACATGAAATTACCATAATGACCACGATCTTCAAAATTTGGTAACATCATTATTTTGGAAAATGCAATTCTAAAAATAACCTCAAAGTTTTACAACTTTTGAAACATCCTGATTTATCAAATTTTATAAATTTACCTAATTTGTGAAAAATTACCAAAATGCCCTGAGTTTTAAAGTCACCGAAAGACCCCAATTTTAAAATTTTTCAGAATACCCCAGAAATTTAAGAGTTTTAAAATAATTTTTGACAAAATCATCCGAAAATTTTCATTTTTGAAAATTACGAAAATACCCCTGTAGGATAAATTACGAAAATACCCCTGGGTAGTGGAAAAATAATCACCATGAAATTAACGTCTCTTTGATTGAATGAATGAAAGACTATGTGTTTGTATGATTACGAAAGAACCACTTCTAAAACTCCTATCATAAAATATCTTCGCGGATAACCAAGTGAAATACTAATGCATAAAATTCTTAAACAGATAAACGCGATCGTTAGAATGAGTTCAAGAGGTCGTGGATGTCCGCCCCGTGGCCGCGGTAGAGGTAGGATGACCTTGTCAGAGCCAGCAAGGTCCGGTCATGGGTCTGGGAATGAGATGCCGATTTGCCGACGCCGAAAACTGAGTTTCAAGATCAGACGGGTGGTAACGACGTAGTATCCCAGACGGTGCTACGAGTTTTGGAACGAGTTGCTGAGGCTGGCGCGGGTACAGGAACCCGTAAATCTGTGGCTGAACGACTCTGGACTAACGGAGCAGAAGTATTTAGAGGAGTCTCCGGAGTGGCACCTAGTGCAGCAGAATATTGGTTAGAGTCCACTGAAAGGATTATGGGTGACTTAGATTTCACCCCTGAGGAGAAGTTAAAGGGTATCATTTCTCTGCTTCGGGATGAGTCATATCAGTGGTGGCTCACCGTAAGGGATGGAACGGTGGCAGAAAACCTTACTTGGGAATTCTTCAGGGAAGCCTACCAAAATAAGTATATTGGAACTAGCTATGTAGACACTCAGAGGAAGGCTTTCTTGAACCTGGTCCAAGGAAATAAGACGGTGGCTGAGTATGAGGCCGAGTTCTTTCGATTGAGTAGGTATGCTCGTGGAATTGTGGGTACCGAGCATGAACGCTGTGTCAGATTTGAAGATGGCCTTAGAGATGAGCTGAGGATGATGATAGCTCCACAACAGGAACGGGAGTTCGCTATCCTTGTGGAGAAGTCTAAAATTGTTGAAGGGGTAAGACAGTCCGTTAAACGGAACCAAGATCAAAATTGGAATAAGAGGAGCTCCGGATCTTCAGGGTTTTCTAAAAATCAGCAGAAAAGGACGAGGTATGGTGGATTGGATCAAGTCGCTAGGCACGCTTCTTGCTAATCCTCAATGGCCGCCACGGTGAGATAAGTGTGGCAAGTCACACAAGGGAGTGTTGGAATGGTAATCGTGGATGCTTCAATGTGAGTCTATGGAGCATCGAGTTAGAGACTGTCCTAAGAAGAAGGCTAAGTAGGCCGAGAACGGAAGGTCGGGGATCGTGCACGAATGAAGGATAACCAACAACCACAGAGGGTCGAGGTGCGCTAGGGGTAATGGAAATAGTAGGCGTGGTGAGAGGTGTCTTTGAAGGTCAGAGCGAGGCAACCAAGGTTGGTTTATGCGGTTGGCCATCGCGAGGAGGAGGATGTGCGGATGTGACAACGGTATGTTCCTTACGGAATACCCTTAATTGCTTTGATTATTGTAGAGTTTTCTTGTTTTACTAGGGAAGTGCAGAAACCTTGGTTGTGAACTTAGAGATTGTGCCTAGGAAGTAAGATAGTTCTATTAAGATCGAGTCATGACATAAGCGTAACACGGTGAGTTAAGATGTATGACTATTCGTTAGTAAGTAATTTCGAGGACGAAATTATTTTTAAGAGGTAGAATTGTAACACCCTAAATTAGGGGTTGTTAAAAATTTAATTAATTTCTCTTGTGTGCTTGAAGAAATAAATAAATATGATTTTATTTGGCATGATTTAGGGTTTAAAAATAACTCGAGCTAGGCCTGACCCAGTATTAAAAATTTATTACTAAGTGTGAAAAAGGAAGGAGCTAGGTTAGTGAGGGCTTTAATAAAATTTGGGCGAAATAAGACACCAAGTAAGGGCTTGGCACGATTGGTTGATGCGCTTAAGGGGGGTTGCTAGGGGTCTTGGGTTCGAGTCTCGGCTGTGGTAAGGGAGAAATGTTTTTCCTTTTGGGCATTAAAGGAAGGGCCAGTAAGAAAGGCTTTAAATAAATTTTGGGTAAGGATCGGACATGAAAGGCGGTGGTGGAGTGGTGGGCGCCACTTAAAGGGCTTTGGTAAAAGGGACTCGGGTTTGAGTCGTGACGAACGCAAAAGCGGATTTTATTTTTAGGCTTTGGCGTTAAAGGAGAAGGGCCCAGGTATAAAGGTGTTATAAATTAATGGTGGGGTTATATGACATGAAAGTTAAATGGGAAGAGATGGTCTGGGGCATTTAAGGTGGGGCTGCGTTAGTGAGGTCTGGTGTTCGAATCAGAGTAGCAGCAAAATTATTTTTATTTTTTTCTCAAAGCTGGCGTGAAGGAGAATGAGAGCTAATGGTCTGTTTTGTTTTGGACTCTTAATGGATAAACATAAGCTTATTTTTTTTTCACATAATCGGCTGGAAGGAGGGAGTTATTAGTGTTTTATTTTCAATTAAATTGTTGAGAGTAGCTAGGAGATAATGTAAGATAATTTTGCTTTATTTTTTATTAGATTAAAGGCTGGAATTATCACCATAGGGAGGGTGTTGGCTGAATTTTGGACTCCTTGAAATTTGTTCATATCGCTTTTGTACAAAGAAAGAAGTGCCAAATTTCCAAGCATCTTTTTCTTCTTTTCTTCTACTCTTTGAATTTTTCTTGTTCTTAAGCCAAAATTGTTCAAAATTTCCAGCATCTTTTCTTCTACTTTCTTTTGAATTTTTCCTTGTTCTTAAGCCAAAATTGTTCAAAATTTCTAGCATCTTTTTCTTCTACTTTTAAGCTGCCAAATTTTTCCTTGTTCTTAAGCGAAAATCGTTCCCTAAGAAAATTTCCAGCTTCTCTTGTTCCTTTTAAGTGAATCTACCCATCTATTAAGAGAAAATTTCCGTGTGTAACCCTCCAATTGTAGCTTAGGTTTTGATACTAACAAAGAATCTCCCTTGAGGAAAAGGAATTACGATGCAGTGCCAATTTTCAATAAGTGTGGAAGCCTTAGCCATTAAGGAAAGCTTTGGGATTTATTCCCATCACATAAGGTAAGTGGTGGTAAGGATCTATTTTAATAGACAATATTTTAGTGATCGAAACCTATGGTCATCGATGGTTTTGAAGGCTACTAATATGTATGGTTGCCGATTGTAGGGAAGTGAAATGGATTTACACATCGTGAGGTGGTTAGTGTGTAAAGGACGTATAGGTAAGGTTTCGGGTTCGTGTGTAACCCTTTGGTACAATCTTGGTTTGGCTGAATAGGCTTTTGATACTAACAAAGATGATTGGCGAATGTAAGGTCAAGATTTAGCGTTGTAGATCGGAGTTCGAGATCTAGGAATTACGATAATAGTGTGTAAGATCTCACTACACACTATATTAATTTCATGACTTAATTGTTTGCCTTTAATCTTTTGGTTGTGATTAGCTTGTGGCATAAACATGGATTCCGGTAAGTCCCTAAATTTGTGATTTTGATATATGATTTTCATGCCATCACATGATTTTAAATGTTATGCCTAAATACATGATTTATGAAAAGTGATATATAAGCATGTGATGGTGGGATTGATGAGAGGAGGGGATGATTTTGGATCTGTGCGATGGTTTTGACCACAAGATGGGTTGGCCCCATCAGATTATTTGTGACCTATGGTCATCGATGGTTTTGACCACAAGATGGGTTGGCCCCATCGGTTTAATTGTGATCGATGGTCATCGATTGGTTTTGACCACATCGATTGATTATTTGCGACTAAGTCCCGGTGGTTTGGTACCACCAATGGTTTTGACCACACTTGATTATTTGTGACCTATGGTCATCGGTGGTTTTGACCACACGATGGGTTGGCCCCATCATTTAAATTGTGACTCTAAGTCATCGATGGTTTTGACCACACGGGGTAGTTGAGGAGTATGGATGGCTAGGTTGGGTTGCATATTTGCATGTTAATTAATATCTTGTGTATGAGTGCTATCTGGGTAGGGAATTATACACTGAGTCTTGATGACTCACCCTTCCTTAACATTTTGCGATGAGTAGAACGGAGATGGGCCGGAGAGGACTCGAGCGACCATGCTTGTCGAAAGATTTAAATTCATTTTATTAAAGTTATTATTATTTATTTTCTAAGTTTTCATTTTAGGTTTGTAATAAGGCCGATAATTATTGTTGGATGTTTATTTTATTGCTTTATTTTAAAATTAATTGAAAGAAAGCAACTTTTCAAACTTAATAAATTTCTACTGGTTTTTAAAAGATGTTACCATCGAGGAGAATGAACAATGATATTCGGGTTTATAAAGCCCAACTGTAATTTTAAAAGGCTATCGAGGAGATTAGACAAAAGATGAATATGTGACCAATTCAAGAGAAGAGAAAATGCACTATTGTGCTAATGTGTTTCGAGAAGGAAAGTTGCAAAATGGGAGAGATGACACAAAGTTGTCAAAGGGAAATTTTGCCAAAACAGAACCAAGACCTTACCAATGCCAAGGTGAAATTCGGCTGTCACTCTAGCCCCAAACCGTCCACATTCATCCCCCCCTAAGATAAGAGTTGGCCACCCAAGCTTTCCAAAACATCACCCCACGAATTAAGCCTCATGTCCCCCTTTCGTTCCTATTTCTCTTGATTCCTTTCCCAAACTTCAACCTTGTCTTATTCTTATAGCCACCTTACCAAAAATAATGAAGTCAAACTTGCCATATTTACTCCTTGGCCGACACTTAAGGAAAGAGTGCAAAAATAAAAGTCAAAATTGCACACAAAGGGATTTGAACCTCCTCCTTCAAAGTACTTCACTTGATGCCATAACCTCTTTACCAATAGCTCATTTATGCTAACCATTTATTCATTTATTTCAATAAGCATTGAAGCTACTTACCATCTCTCCTTAAAGTGCTAAAATACCAATTTTTTTTCTAAGGCCCAATTAAACCCGAGACTTCATAGAAACCTTGTAACCTTCCAAATTCACTTAGCTAAAAAGTCCAATTTGCAATAATGCCATTCTCTTGTTCTCAAAATTTTAAACATTCCTACGCCCAAGGCCCATTGGGCCCAATCCTACTAGGCCAAATTTCGGGATGTTACAAGCCATGTCAATTCGGCACTTCATCAAGTAGAACACAACTTTTACATTTTCTGCGATTAAATCCTTTTATCAAATCGGCACACAAACAATAAAATTTTCATACGAAACTTTCACAGATATTAATTCACATACTGTAAATATGGAAAATAATATTAAAATATATTATTTTTACTCAAATTTGTGGTCCTGAAACCACTATTCTGACTAGGGTCTAAACCGAGCTGTTACAACTCTCCCCCCTTAGGGATTTTCGTCCCCAAAAATCTTATCATTGAACAGATTCGGATATTGCTCTCATATAGCACCTTCGGGTTCCCACGTAGCTTCTTCGACCCCATGTCGATGCCATAATAGTTTTACTAACGGAATTTTCTTATTTCTCAATTCTTTAACCTTGCGAGTTAAGATACGGATCGATTCTTCTTCATAAGTCATATCAGACTAAATATCTATCTCAGACGGAGAAATCACTTGCGCGGGATCAGATCTGTATCGTCAAAGCATCGATACATGAAACACATTATGGGGCCAAAAAGACGCCACTAAAACTTATTTTGCTATAGTGTAACAATTTAAAAATACCTAGCAACTTAAAGATAAAAATTTCAAACAAATTAAAATTTTCATAACAATGCGAAATAACTTAATTACTTAATCCATGCTAATTGTATGTATTATAATCTACTATAAAATTAATTACACGTTTAGAGTTTAATGTTGCATATCATTAATATAAAATATACATTATAATATCATAATTTTATATAGTATTACATATTATTAATAATCTATCTAAATTATATATGTTTGTTATATATATTATAACCATTCAGTTAATTATACATTTAGGGTTTAAACTTACATCTCATTAATATAAAATGTACATTATAATAGCATAGCTATATATAATATACATATTATTAATCTACCTCAATCATATAATATTAACTATATATTTTATAATCTACCATAAAACTAGTTACACATTCAAGATTTAAGTTGCATATTATAATATTAAAATTTTATAATTATTATACATTTATAACTTACTTATATATAACTAGTTGAGGTATATGTACTTACCAACAACAACAATAGCGTGCTTAATTACAAGTGACATTAACATCGAGGCCTATGTGGTGTACGGACACCAATGCTTTGCAACAAGTGGCCATACGTGGTCCCTTTGCAACAGCGCTAACCTCAGACATCAAATTAATTAATTGTTGAAAAATGCAAATCTCAACTATATGTGCTGTTTGTCTATTTGAGAATTTAAGAGCAACAAATATCAGCAGTGGCAGGTCACCCAGCATTAGTTTGGGTCCTTGTCTTAAAACGACCATTTTTATATTTTGTTTCAAAAAAAAAAAATTGAAAGGAAAAAAAGCCAATGGTTTTTTGTATGTTAATGGATAAAAACGTGTCTGAAATTGTTATCAATATAACACAAGGGAGATATTTGTAGGCTTGGTTCAACTGGTTAAATACTTATTGACAATTTTTTATGATCGAAAAAAGAAATATTTTGGTGACTCCTAGAAAAATCAAATATTACTTTTTATATTTTAAGAATAGATGTGTAGATTGAATGAAAACTCGACAATCATGAAAGTCTGTGGGTGGGTGAAGGTCATAGAAGCTAATTAAATGCATAATTGGCAAAGCATTTTTTTATGAACATAATATCTCAAACAAACAATGGTGATAAACTTCTTTTAAAAACAAAAATGACAGGTTTGATATTAAATGTAAAAAAACAACAAAATGAGCATTCAAAATCATGTTACCAAATACAAAAGGATATCATTCTCTCTATAACTTCTCCAATGGCATATAATTCATGCCTATATTTGGTAAGAAAAGATACAGCAATCTTAACTTGTACGTAAAGTATTGCCAAAAGAGGGTGGTAGCACAACATTGTCGCTGTAATTTTGATAATTTGCTTGAATTCAAGTACTGTTTTTTGGATTTATATTTTATCTAAAGACTGTCTATACTTATATGTATTGTTAATTAATTAAATAATAATACATAATATATTTTTAAAATTAAATTTACAATATCATCTGATAATGCATAAAATTATACACCATGAGTGCATCAAATATTAAACTTTCTTACTAGCTAATTTTCTCCTTCCTCTATAACGAGGGACGTAAATACGAGCCCACAAATGCTTTCTGTTGACCAAGAATTTGGCTTTGGATTGCCCATTCAAAACCATGGGTATCACCAATGAAGTAGTGAAAACAATACGTCCGAACTGAGGTTCTCGTCCTGGATGACTAGTTTGTTCAATCACAACATCTTGCACCACTTCTCCCCAATTCCTGCAATTCAAAACCCAACATCAGTAACTACTTCACATTCACTTAAACCATATATGTATGTATGTATGTATGTAGTTTAATTACGTACGAGGAAAAGAAGTGAAAGATTTCTTCCCTGCTTAAAGGGTGGCCTTTAGAGAATGTTATGAACATTGTTCTCGCATCTTCCGGCGTTTGTCCCGGTCGAAACTCATTGGCACCGGGATTCAAATTCGACACCTTCGTTGACTCGATATATTGATTCAGTTCCAGGCTTAGGTTCGAACTCGATTCACCAATGACCTGTGAAGTAGTAGAACCTTCTCCGAGGGGTCTAGCCGCTGGCTTCAAACCAGATTCATCAACTTCAATAGCAGCATTTTCGCCAAATATTTTGTCACAAACAGTGTCCATGATGTGAACGTAGCGCTTGTACATAAACTCCCGATTGTAATAAAAGAACCTGAAATTCATTGGTTCGTCGAAAAGACCAAGGAAAACAGGAGTGTCATATGATTCATCGCTTGGTGATGAAGCATTGGGCTGAATGAACTGTAAGCATTGCAGTGCCTCCTCGAAGAAAGCATCGATGGTGTCATCGTCATAAGAATGGATGATCCGAATGAGTTCATGGGAACCAATTTCTTCTAGCATGAGCCAAAGTGCCATTGCTGACTTAACCTGTTGTGAGTTTTTGCCCATTGAGATCACCATTCTATTGAAAAGGACTCTTTCAAGAGTGTAGAAAAGTAACAGGTCTACTAAAGTACCTATTCCAGGCATGATCCTATTATGGAGCGGGAAACAAGATTACTAGAAAAGTTAAACAGGGAAAACCAAAATGTGGCTGAAGAGTATTTTAGATTTTTTCTTCTTTGTATTTTAGATTTGATTCATGTTATTAAATAAATAGGAATTGAAGGGGCTTGGAGAAGTAAATTGGACGCATTGGGAGTGAGGAGGAATTAATTTGCGACTCCTTGGTTAAAGAAAATGCATTTCCACCTTTGGTTAATTATTGCTCAAATGGAAATCTAGCTGAAAAATTCATGAACATCCAACCTTAAACATAATGAATTGGAAAATATAATTTGCTAGATAAATAAGATGATTCTTGCAATATCAAATTGAGATCCTATAAAAGAAAATTGATTCATAAAAAAATTAATACCGGTTAACTCATTATAAGAACTCAATCAAGAATTTAGAAGTATATTTATGTTGAAAGTAGAAATAGACAAGACCTACAAATGTTGAGTGCAATGATAAGACATAATGCACTTTTAGAATGAGAATTCAAGTTTGAGTCTAAAGATAATGTTGTTGAAAGAGGCAACCACAAACCTTAAAAGGAATCTTTCATGAACTATAAAACGGACATGAAAGATGTCTTAATTATAATAAAGCAAGATTATAATCTTTTCTATTTGTCGAAACCATTTTTTATCGGAGTTTTGGAAAACGGGAATCGACTTTTAAAAATATGGAGTTGCCACCGATCTTTTTTGTTTAGGTGTGATCAGGTCACCTATAAAAATATTTTGGTCTGTGAAATTCGAGAAAATAGGTTCGGGAGTCGGTTACGTGCAAGGAAGGGTTAGCACCCTTGCAACGCCCAAAGTTGGTACCAAATTGATTAATGTTGTCCTAATGTCGAAAACTTGAAAATATCTAGAGTAAATAATTTAAAAATTTATTAAATCTGAATTGAACCTCAAGATTAACTAATTTCAAAGAAATAAAAGTATCATGCCTAGCACGTTAGGATATAACACCTTTATAATTTGACATCGAGATCATCTTTGATCTTCAAAACATATGAAAAGGGTATTTGGTTATTTAGTTGAATGAAAAATCAACACCCAGCACGTTAGGATGTAATTTTCCATACTTCTAAGCACGCAAATATTGTCTTGTTTTAAAAAAAAATTTATGTACGTGAAATTTTAAAATGAACTTAATGTATACAAAATATTTGATATAAGACATACATGTATTGGAATTTTGAAGCATGCTATGGTACAAGATGTACAAACATTAATCGAGCATTATTCACAAATTAAACGCTATGTTAACAATAAACTATGAAATTTAATAATCCTACAAAATTGACAAATGTGAATTAACATAAAATAAAAATTTAAAAGCTAACAAATGGATTTAAAATAAAGAACTTAGAGTTCAAAATCTATAATTCATGAAATTATTTAAAAGAGAATAATTTATAAATGAACTTATGAAATAGGTATTTAAAAATTTGAAATGAATTATACAAATCACCAACAAAACGCAATATATAAATTTTAATTAAATATTTATACAATAAATATAAATAAGATATATATAAATGGGAAATAAAAATATTGTGGAATCAAATACAAAACCATTTTATTTAACTAGTTTGAATAATAAATGAATTTAATACAAAAAGAATACGAGCATTTAAATAAAGACTAAAAAACTTAATTGAAAAGAAATGAAATTAAGAGGTTGTTTTATAAAAGATTGGTTTGACAGAATCTAGGATTGAATTAGAAAGCGCTCAAACAATCGGGGACTAGAATAGCAAATAATCCCAGTCGCGAAAATACAGTGCATAGAACGGACAAATTGATAGGCGCGCAAATCCAAGATAAAAATAGCAATAAACAAAAGAAAGGACAAAAAAGACTCAATCAAATCATCGCGAAACAAGGAAGGACCAATCACATAAATATTCCAATTTTTAGAAATGCGCGGATCCTGAAGGCGGATTCGGGTCGACGCGCGGGTTAAACATCGAACGGTGCCATTTTAAGGCTATTAAAATCAATCCAAAACGGCGTCGTTTCTTTTAATACTAAAACTAAAAAATCTAAATGATTATAAGCCTTCAGATCGACGATATACTCTTTTCAAAATAGATTTAAAAACCTTAAAACCCTTTTGCCCCTATTCTCCTCCGCCGCAAAGGATCCCCTTTCGTCCCATGAGACACCGATATAAACGGCGCACGATGGTTCGCGAGGGTTCGATCCGAATAACGTCCTCGTCTAAACCCCGATTACGACGGAGGAACGAGGACGAAATCGAGTAATGGTCCACTTAATACCCTCATCTTACTCCGATTGCGACGGAGAAAACGATGATATTCACGAAGGTACGCACTCCCTTTCTCTCCCCTTTTTTGTTAATGTCGAAATAGAAAGAAATACTTGGAATAAATTCTAAGAAGAAAGAGATGAACAATAAAAAAATCGTAGAAAAGTCACCTTTTTTTAATATCTGTTTCTGATTTATTGCTGAATGCTGTGTGCCTCCAAAAATTACAATGGATTTTTTCGGTTTTTAAAGGCCGAAAATCGGAATCATCTCAAAACAATACATGCTGCTCTCTATTTTTCACTGTTTCTCTGCCATTTGCTTGCAGGTACGGAAGGAACGTGGCCGAGGGGTCGTACGACACTGCTACGCTGGAGGCAGTACGAATGGCGTGCTGGTGCAGGCTTGCGCGTGGGTGGAGCGCGTAGTGCGAGCGAGACACGAACGGTCGGGCGCGTGAAGACACGCGGTAGTCCTAGAGTCGCGCGTGGGAACACTCGGTAATCCAAGAGTCGTGCGTGGGGAGTGGCTGCGGAGAAGGCACCAGAAGCTCCTGGAGTTCTGCTCTGTTTGGGCCGTCTGGGTTCATTTTGTATTTGGGTTTAAAAACGGGTGTGTTTGGGTTATGTATTGGGCTGGTTGGGTTGTTGTAATTGGCTTTTAAGGACTGTGGATTTTGTATATTTTTTGGTTTATTGTGTATCTTGTTTCTTTTGTTAAAAAGCCCAGACAAATTTGGGTTTCTACACTATTCCTATCATAATAAAATTATATATATATATATAATTGGGGTAGCGGTGGGGTTGTTAGGGATTGAATCTAAGCCCTCATGTCACAATATAAATGCTCTAGCTATTAAGCCAAGAGGTTGTTAACTAATAAAATTATATTTAATACATTGATAGTGTATAGTTTCATGAGATTATATTTGATGTACCAACAATGCATAACTTCTATGCACCATTAATTAACTACAAATTACCATCTCATTAATGAACAAAATAAATAATATTGAAGCAATTTTAATATATACTTAAAAATTAATCTTAATTTTCCTTTTATAATTTTCTCTCTCTCTTCCAAAATTGATAAAGTTTTACCATTCACTAAAATCTTAAAAACTTTATTAAAATATTAGATCATCTTTGTGCTACTCAAGATAAGCAAAACCATCCCATCCCAAATTTGGAATGGTTTGAGTGTCAAAGTTTAAGCGATCAGCTTCAACTCACCACTACTTTCGTATATTGGGCAGGTGTTAGTAGAAATCTTCCATTCCTTTCACTCTAGCTTGGGAGATAGGATTGAGGTTTGAGAATTTAGTAGACAGTAAAACTTTATCCATACACAACAAAGGGGAGAAGAAAATTAAGAATAATTTTTCAAGTATTTATTAAAATGTCTTTTGATCTTTTTTATTTTGGTCATTAATGAGATTACAATTTATAATTAGCTGATGATACATAGAACTTATACTTAGTGCATGAAATATAATCCCTAGTTTCATATGCCATATTATTATTATTATCATTAGTTGAAAAAAATAATTTTTGACCTAATAACAAAAGTATTTGTACTGTGACATAGGAGTCTAGGTTCAACTTTTACCTCAAGGACAGAACTATTCCAAATTACAAAGCAATATCTCTTGGAATTTAAATCTTGTTGAATATAGCAGTCAACTTCCTTAGGAGATGTCTCAAACTCCTGCCATCCCATAGAGTAGTTATGCATCAGTCTCGCCATGACATTGGCCACCAAATTTGATCTCTAGGGGTATGGCTTATAACAATTCGGCAAGGTCTATTGCAAGGTTCATTGGTTCTACTGACAATAGCTCGATTAGAACTGTCTTTTAAAACACCATTACAAGCTTGAATTGCCAGGGGACAATCAGAGTTGACTATTACATACCGCCAGCCTGTAGACCAAAGCAGCATCAACCCATCATAAATGGCCCAGAGCAGCAGAGCTCTGCTTACTCAATACTAAATTCTCCGATATTACGACCATAACCAAAAACTCATCTGCCACTTCCATCTCGAACAACACCAACTGAACATGCCCTACAGTGTTGATGTTACTAGCACCATCCGTAATTAGTTTGATTCAACCTATTAAAGGGGCATCCCAAATGCTTATGTTCCTAGACACCGAGCCAATGACACCTTGCTTCTGGTCCACATCTTTAATGTTCCTAGCCCAACACCGAGCTGTGCGCACCACTACCTCCGGATTAGCAGGCTCGTTATCGAATACAAATTGATTCATATGCTTCCATACTTTTCAAACAGTAAGACCAAAGTCATCCAAAAAAAACAGAAAAACCAAAGAGGGTGGGCCAATAAGGCTTGTATGATTCTGCCTGTAAAGGATATTTTGGGTGGGGAAGGCTCTGTATGAATTGCTTGGATGAAAGCATATGTTTTGAAGGATCTCGTTGCGTGAATGCTATGGTTGGATTTTGAAGAATACAAATGAGGCTTTAAGGGAAAAGTACTAATAGGGTGGATTCTGTACATCTACAAATCCTGTATTCTTTAAGCTGTAGATAGTTTTTTTACTTTTGTAGCAGATTTTTCTGCTTCTTGGGAATTTATAAAATAAAATAAAATAAATGATAGTTAGTGGAAGCTACCTATTCGAAAGTTGCTTTTGGATAACAGTGAAACAACAATTACTTAAGGTCATTACTCATACGAGTGAATAATATATCCTTAATTTAATCAGCCATACCTAACCACTGAACCTGACATATATATATTTACCTCTTTCAGTTGGTCAATCATGGTGCTCGAATGGTGTTTTCGTAGAGTCATGCACTACGAATCTGTTGCTTCAATATTGGCCGAATGTACTCTTGGTAACCGTCTGCCACAATACTATCATTCAAAGGATCCTTCCATGCTCCCTCGTTCAGTTTCTGATGCACGAAATCATGGCATCCCAAATTGTTAAACCCAATAATATTATAACTAATTAATTAAGAGTTTACGATACATGGAAAATTTATTGATGCTATGAAAGTAAGTCACTTTTAAGTCATTCAACACATTGTAGAATATATCCTTAATCTAGTTGCATCATCATAAAAGAGAGAACATTTGTTTTTATTAATAAGTTTGAACAATTTTTGAAGCAAATCACGTTATTCAAAATCAAATCTTGAAGACCCTTCGATCTAAACTCTAAATTTTTCTAAATCCATTTCCAAATTTCAAGATCAAGTTTTGATAAACTCTTGAAGCCACTCCCATCCATCCAAAATTAAGTCTAAGTTTCATCAAAGAGAAAAATCATAGTATTTATGTAGAAATTATAACTCATAATTTCATAAATAAAATTATTTGATTTATTTCAATTATTTCAAGTCTGCTCAAAATTTTGTATTGTACAACTGATTATATGTGGTGTTCAACTTTTTACATGTCTTGCATATATAGTACTTTAAAATTAAAAAAAAAAAATTTGAAGGATTTATGAGTCTAAACAATATTTAAAAAAATTATTATCTATGAGTTTCTATTTTTAAATTATTATAAAATTATATAAATTTTACACATTAATAATTAGTGTTAGTATATTCATATTGTGTTCATTTTATAGGTTAATTCATTTTATATTTTATATAGTTTATCATAATGATTAGATTTTAGTTGCAAACTATTTTTTTGAGATATTAAAAATAAAAAATAATTTATCAAAATGATCATTTAGACAACCAATTTATTTTATTTTTAAATGATACGTTTGGTATAATACCAAAATCATAATTACCATAAAATAAAATCATATTCAAACAATTAAGAAAACTAAAAAAATATTTTATTATAATATAAAATTCTATATTCAATACGTTGATCCTTCCTGAGAAATCTATTTAGGTTTCATATTAAAATTTACTATTAAATAAAAATTTTAAAATCCATAGCGAAAACGGAGGATGTTTCTATTATACAGTTTAAATATTCGTCACCTAATCTTTAGAATGTACAATCCAATAAATATCTTATTAAAATGTAGTATCATAAATCTTTTATATATAATTAAAGGTGATATATATGTGGTGAAAATAAAATAAAACAAAATAAACAGTTTATTTATCTCTTAAATTTTAGGCTTAATGATAAATTTGGCCATTAATATTTTCATGTTTTGTCAAAATGGTCCTAATTGTATTTTTTAACCCTTTTTTTGTGTTTTAAAAAGAAAACAAAGGTTAATGACTAAAAAAGACTCAAAAATACAATTAGGGTCATTTTAACAAAACATAAAAATGTTAGTGGTCAAATTTATTATTAAGCCTAAATTTAAACATCTAAAGGAAGCTGTTCAAATAGAAGTAAGATGTGTTCATTATTATGATCTATTTTTGCTAGTAAATCCGCAAATTTATTTTCTTCTCTGGGCACATGTTGGATATGCCAATGTACTGTCTTTTCCAACCGTTGATGAATTTCCCTAGCCAAGGCTGAGTTCAAGTTCCTTGAGATATTATCTTAAATAATCTGAACTGCTTCCTTGTACTTATGAACACTCTATCAAATCTTTGCTTCAATAGAAATGACAAGCTCTCAAAAATACCCATTAACTCAACCTCCAATACAGAGCAAATTCCTAGGAACTTACTGAATCCTAAAATCTAGTTTCCCTTCCTGTCACGCATAACCCCCCCTACAGCAGCTGAACCAAAGGCCACCTAAACAGCACCTTCTGTGTTTAACTGAATCCAATTACCTGCCCGTATCGGATAGCAATTCAGTCCATTTCTCTAAGATTTTGATCACTTCGTCAACACTCCATAAGTTTCCTTGAAATACCAATAGGTTTCAATTTTTCCAAATACCCCGTGCAAAGGAAAAACCAATCCGCCTCCCCAAACAGAGTCTGCAGCTGGTAATGCAGATTAACCACAAGCCACTTTTTAGTCTAACAATTGAGTTATAGAATGCCGCATATTATTATGATGAGCATTAAATGAAGAAAAATTATTTCTTTATCGGTAAACGGCTCATCAACCTTGACGGCATTCACTCAACATGTCAACCATGGAAGTCTGTTGTGTGTTACCAACTCCCCCTTGAAATTTGAAATATACCACAACTCAACCATTTGATTTGTCGTACTATTAAATTAAGTTATTTAATCGCATTGCAAACTTTAAAAAAACTATATTTATTGATATAACTCTAATTTTAAATCAATATAAATAGAAAACGATACCTTGCTTCAACCTTATGAATAAGAAGCAACTGCAGATTACATAACCATCCTTGGCTTATGAAAATAAACAAACTAAATGCAGAAGTTAGCTACTTCACCATACAACAAAATACAGAGTTCATCCTTCTCCCACTTCATATTTCATCAATTTCAATGAAAACACTTAAGTTCAAACACATTGTTAAAAGATTCAAATAATTTCTAACATACTACTACAACCACCACCTAATGCTAAGCATAGGATTAAGTTAAAACCAGAAAACCAAACTTATTGAATTGAACCCACAAAAGAAATATATATATAACTAAACCCAAACCAGATAGCAAATTATTAGTCTACTACTACCACCAATATTAACCTGTACTGCTCACAAACCCTGAGCTAACCTACGACATTAATTTCAGATCAAGTTTTTATCTTAAACCGCATGGATTGGGTTCCCACTTGAATCCATGTTAGAATTACCAGATGAAGCAGGATTGGCGTGAAAAGCAGACTGCCTAGATGAACCATCAAGTTTTAATGAAAGAGATGATGAGCCGCTATCACCAATACTTTCTCCCAAACTCAACTTTGACATGCTCACCAGCTCATCAACATTGATCGGGCTCTTTGAATGTACTGCTGTTGGCTTCACCACTTCATGCATGTCCTTCTTCGTTGGTTCTGTGTCGTACCCCATCCAATATGGTAATGAATATGGAAAGAATGGTGGGAAGTAAGTAGGATATACTACTGGGTAACAGGGTTGTGAGCTCTCTGACTTTGGAGGTACAGTTTCCCCATCATTCGAGTTGTTGGAATCCATTGATTTATCTTCTTCATCCAATGTAGGTGGAATACTCAACTGGTCATTACTCTGTGTTTCAGCATGTGGATGGTTAGCAGAAAACAAATCCTGTGATGCCATTGAAGTGTCACTTGACTGCAAGAAATAAAGAAGAAAAAGATCTCTTACACAACTAGAAAAGCAGTCAAATTGGATGGATATAAAATGTATCCAGGACTGTTCGTAAGCAAATAGGTATAAACCTATTCTTAAAGAACAAGCTAAGCTAGCTGTATTATATAGGAGTTTCCTTCGATACGAGTACAAAGCAAACCATTTCTTCTGAAGCAAAGATTTCACAAACAAATGAAAGAAATCTCAGTGGTATGTCCATGATCCTAGTCATATCTACATTATTAAGTTCTCAAGGTTTAAAGTAGTTGGAAGTTGAAATAGTCAACCAAAAACCATCAAGTCAATAGTCAAATTAGTAATTCATACAAGATATGGCAACTGATGCATCATTATAGAGAAAATGGTACTAGATGCATCATTATAGAGAAAATGGTACTAACTTCATCTGCTACGATATCAAAGAGGCTAGAACGTCTTTTTCTCCTAGAAACATTGGACTGCCTGATGAAATATTTCTGAGCATGGCTAGCCACTTGAGTAGGAGTCCTTGATATAACATAATTGCGCGAGATTCCACGCCAATCACCTTTCCCAAGCTTCTGCAGACCAAGGAGAAACATCCTATGCTCCTCTTCTGTCCAAGGAACACCTGCAAAACAAATATAACTCAGATTCAAGAATCGCAGAGAAGTACACCCATGTTTTATCCTATTGCTTCAATGTTTCATTAACAAGAAAAAAGCCACCTAGCCATTGCCACACCACGTACTTAGACCATTATTCAATGTCTTCTGGACTTCTCATTCCCCCAATGTCTATGATCAAATTTTTGAAGGATTATCCAATACTAGAACAATGTAGACTGTCACCAGGCACAAAATGAAACCCATTTTATCACCACCAAAACTCAGTGATATCACATCTGATAACAATTCTTTTGGACCAGATTTAACCCAACAAATTTCATCTTATAGCATAAATTATAAAATAAAAATTACTAAAATCCATAACATCTCGATAATGAACTATGAAACCCCTTTCTTGTTTTTCAGCAGCCCACCTCACTATATTCCAAAAAAAAAAAAACAACCCTTACTCTAACCAGAAGAATGAACTATAAATTAAGTCCAAAACTATCCAGAAATGCCACAACTTTACTTTAAATCCTTAAACTTCAGAAAATTTATATTTAATCGGAAAAAAAATTTGTAAACAAATCCAACGTGATCACTGTGCACAAAATAAATACATGGAAGTTTTAATCCAAAGAAAAGACTTTAAAAGTATTAGGAAGGTTTTCTTTTGTAGTTTATATAGTCTTACACTAATCATTCACAGAATAAAAACATAAATAATAGGCAAATAAAATTAATCTATCCAAAAACAGAAACCTTTTTTCCTTTCACGACTCGAAGACGACCCGGGGACGAAATCCTCAGAAGCATAACCATCGGTGTGATCCGGACCCTCACCGGGCGAACCCGACCCACTCCCGTTATGCGCGCCAGAATTCGACCCGGAATATTGGCTTAAGTTGCCCATACTGGCGCTCTTCCGAATCGACCCGTCAGTCAAGCGGACTCCGAAGAGCTTGACCCCTCGGTTCGGACATGTCCGAGAGTTGTGGCCGTTGTGGCTGCAATGTGAGCAGCGACGCGTCATTTTTCACGGCCGAATAGATTCGTTTGGGATCAGATCAGAATGAAATTTAAAGCGATGAATGTCAATCGGATCTTAGAGAATCCGGATCCGAACCGCATGTGGATTAGGGGTGTGGTTTTGAACCAGAAAACAGTTTTCCTTTTAGTTTTTCTTATCTGGCTCCTCCCCTCTGGCTGTGTTTGCAGGTGGGAGAGAGAAAGAGGGATAAACAATATCCATATCGCATGTATTTATTTATTCGATTGCAAAAGGAAATCTAATGATCTAGTGCTTCGCGGAGTTTATTGTTGGAGATTATCATATTTAATCTTTAACCGTTGATATGGTGAACAGAGGTGTGCCATCATCATGCGTTTGGTGTGGGGAGTTGACTTCAACAAGACTTGAGACCATTCCCTTTTTTTTCTTCTTTTAGCGATCAATACTTTAATCCCATGTTGTCTCTCTATTTTCTAAATATAATTTTTATTATATTTTCAATTATTAATAAAAAAAGTAATTTGGAAACGGAATTAATAAAAACTGTCAGAAAATAAGTGACGTATTCTTTCTTCTCAGCTTTTTCTTATTTCTTTATTTTATTTGAGAAATTATTATATATGACTGGTATGACACGCGTACGGCGGAGAGGTTCATTGGAAGGAAATGTAATCTTGGTCTGGGATCCAAAACCCAAAAAGGGTTGGTGAGATGTGTATGGGCCGTACACGTGGAGATTCGCCATTTGCAAAATGGCATATTCTAGGGCATAAAAGCTTCTAGGATAAGTCATCGTCCGAAAATAAATTATTTTTATCACACAAAAAGCTTTATCCACTTTATCCAAAGCAGCGGACATTTTTTAAATACTGCCTTTTTATAATTATAACAATATATGTATATATATATATTCACTCCCATAAAAAAATTAGGGCAAATATCCCAAAAATATCAAAAAAATACAAAAATTACCGAAAAGGACAGGTTTCAAAAATATTGACCGGAAAGGGCAATTTCTCTAAAAATCGAGTCCACGTTAGTGCGTTTTTTGGGGAAAAGGCCTAAAGCGTGTCCACGGAGGAGCGCTTTAGGCCACGTCACCAAAAGCGCCCTCGTAGACGTGCTTTGGTGACGTAACCTAAAGCGCTCCTCCGTGACGCGCTTTAAGCAAGAATCTGTCAAAAAATTTGACCGTTGGACCCCAACGTCAAAAAACAACGGGTAAAAAAAAATATAAATACCCCCCCAACCCTTCATTTTTTTCACACTTCAATCCTTTCTCATTTTTCTCTCAATTTTCTCTCAATTTGCTCTCAAGTTTCTCTCAAAGCCCTTGAAATTTACGCTTAAATTTGAAATAGTCTTCTACCATTTACTGAAAAAGCCCTTTATAATTTTTTAAATATATTTATTTTTTGGAAAATTAAAAAATCTTTATCGAGTACAATGGTAGGGATTTACATCGCCAGACAAAGAATCACATTGGCGTCCAAAGAATTGAGAATGGTAAGTTTGAATTTTAATTTTCAATATTTTTAAATTTTTTAATTATGCAATTTTAATTAATTTTGAATTTTATTATTTTTTAAACAATCATAGATCGGGTGTTGCAATGTTATATTCATGAACATGCCCGTCCCCCTCACCATTGATCGAGAATTACTTGCGAAGCGGGTTTTTGCACGTGGCCACGATAGTAGGGGTTCAAGTTGGACCCGGTTTTGATAAGCGCGATGATAGAGGTGGAGACTCGAGACGCACACTTTCCATCCGCCATGCGAGAGTGTAGCATCACCTTAGAAGATGTGCGATTCTGATTGGGATTACTGGGTGGGCCGGTCGGTAGTCACCGGACCGTAACATCTCTCGATTGGATGGCCATATGCTACGAGCTCCGGGTGCCATTCCTGATAAATTGCAAGGAGGTCGGATCGATATGGTTTGGTTCGAGACACATTCCCGGTGAATGAAGATTCGATCAAGATGAAAGAATACGGTATGCACGGCATACATACTTGAGATAATTGGAGGCTATCGATGTCGGACGTCTCTAGAAACCTCGTCCACGAGATGGCTCCACGAAACTTGTTGATTTCGAGCGGTAGGTGAATTCATTTGAAGTCCGTGCTATCGAGGTTGTATCGGAGATGTCTTGAGGCGGCGCGTCGGGATAAAGCAAAAATCGGAGGTTGCCTATCACTACTGCAGTCATGGGCATGGTTTCGATTTCCATTTTTACGTCCTCGACTCGACCAGCCATATTCATTCCCATTGATAACGAGGTAAATTTAATATTATATTTTACAATTATGTCGTAGATTTATAGTATAATTGCATGCTAAGAGTTTATTTAATTAGGTGGAACCATCCGAGAAGTCATGTTGGAATACCTGACTCGCTTGAGGATATACGGCTCCTATTGGAACAACGGTCGGAATCACAAGTAAGTGTCGAATTTCGTTATTATAATTTAGTATTTATGTATATAACTAATATTTTGGTAATGTTAATATAGTTTCAAATGGACACCGTACGAGGATCCCGAAATTGGGCGATAATTCGGAGGAGTTCCTCCAAAATCCGAACAGATTGGCACGTTAAGGTCCCGCTAATCACCTACGCGACCGTGGAGATGCACCACGGATCGGGTTCTACGGCAATTTGGATGCCGACAACCTATTCCGTGGCTCTCGAGGTGCTCGATGATGAGCCAATATGGACTTACTGGCGGCGACACCTGATTGGCCAATATTTTGGTCGAACATATCGAAGTGGGAGAATCCAGTATGACTTTTTACCTAACGGGAACCGATCGTAGTTCCCGAGTTAGCATGCGTGCGAGTACATGCCATGGTTTAGAATCCATGGCAAGTCAGATCTGTGTCGGTGAAGAGAGGCGACAACAAATTCGCGGCGAAGGAACGTCGAGCCCTTTACATCCAAGGAGAAGGGTGATGAGACGGGCCCAAATAAGGCCACACATACGATCGGGGCCCATCAACAAGGTTTATATCAATCACGGGCCCATCAACAGCTTATACAATCACCGGCCCATCGATTCGGTGACAACACCGATAACACAGTCCACGATTTATGCGGTCGTGCACCGCCCTTACATGTATCCTCCTAACCCATATATGTTTCCTTTTCTAGTCCCCCAGTTGGAATCCATGGCGGGTTCGAGTCCGTTCCGACAACTCCTTTTAGCCACCGATCGTGAGGCCGACATCGGTGTGGGATTAGAGGAGGTGCCGTCGAGGAGCGATTCTTTCTACTGACTCCTTCACCAGACGGGATGCGATCCACCCCCGTGGTTTATGCAAACACCTCCGGGTCATTATTTTATCAAGGTGGGTCATCATCGCAACACCTGTAACTGCACTCCACCGGAGGGAGGATCGGATTCCCACCGAGGTTCCACAACCCCGTCGGAAGCTAGAAGAAGGAGGAATCCAAGCGTAACAATCGTCGCCCGCCCCAGTGTGCACTTGGTTCCCACCAGCATCCGCACTAAACCCTAAACCCCATAATTTGAGTAATTGTAAATTAATTTATAATTTGAGTTTAATTTTTTTGTAATTAAGGTTTAATTTTTGTAATTAAGTTGTAATATATTTAATAAAAATTGAGTTTGTTTTTTATTTAATTTTTTAATTTATTTAATTTTAATAACTTTGACAAAATATGTTTGGTTTATTTTTTTGTAATTAAGTTGTATTATTTTTAATACAATTTGAGTTTTTTTGTAATATAATTTTTTAATTTATTTAATTTTAATAACTTTGACAAAATAGGTTTGGTTTATTTTTTTTTTGTAATTAAGTTGTAATATATTTAATACAATTTGAGTTTGTTTTTTTTTGTAATATAATTTTTTAATTTATTTAATTTTAATAACTTTGACAAAATAGGTTTGGTTTATTTTTTTTGTAATTAAGTTGTAATATATTTAATACAATTTGAGTTTGTTTTTTTTGTAATTTAATTTTTTAATTTATTTAATTTTAATAACTTTGACAAAATATGTTTGGTTTATTTTTTTTTTGTAATTAAGTTGTATTATTTTTAATACAATTTGAGTTTATTTTTTTTTTAATTTAATTTTTTAATTTATTTAATTTTAATAACTTTGACAAAATATGTTTGGTTTATTTTTTTTGTAATTAAGTTGTATTATTTTAATACAATTTGAGTTTATTTTTTAATTTAATTTTTAATTTATTTAATTTTTTTGTAATTTAATTTTTTGTATTGATCTCGTACCACCTTATATCGTTGTTTTATTATTTGTGTTTGTAATTTAATATTAATTATCTTATATTTAATAAATTTGAGTTATTGTACAAAAGTTCACCGTTTTCCTCCAAAAAGTAGACATTACATAGTCGAGAAGAGACAAACAAGCTAAGAACACGGTCAACTAGTCCGATTTGGACACGGCGAGATGTATGGCCGGGTTCCTACACCACCCGCATCGCCGACTTTGGTTGGTCGGTTCTCGGATATCCATATTGTTGCATATTCTAGTCGAGGAAGGTCGACCTTTTGGTTTCGTCTCAATTCTCTATCCCAAGAACAGCTTATACGGTTGCAAGCGATCTGATGGCCACTTACGTTCATCTGGGATCGGTGGGAATACGTGTCTCCACACGTTGTACATGTTTTCTAATTTGTAGACTTCATCGACATAGCTCATGGGGTCAAGACGAAGATTATGACAAGCCGCAAGTACATGAGCACATGGGTAACGGCGCATCAAATATCCCACGATCGCATGTCCTATTTGTCAAGTGTACGATAATGCCCGCCAACAATACCTTGGCTCGGCTGCATCAAACTCCATGACACGAAACCATAGGCTGTCGCGATCGTGACAAACTGTGTGCATAGTGTTCGCCCGTGCCTTCCCACGGTTAATTTCTTGCAAGACCTTCGGGCTCCATACATGGCCTCCTTGCATCGGCCCTCGATAACTCGCTGCTCTCTTGAAAATAGTGCTTAAATGAAAATATGTCTCCGTAAAACCATCAGAATCGGCGGATGACGGGTTCCTTTAGCAAATTTATGCATTCGGCCAGGTTTGTGGTCATATGACCATATCGTAGGCCGCCGTCATATGCTTGTGTCCACTGTTCAAAAGGAATATTGCACAGGTAGTCTGCGCCTTCGGCGTTATCTTCGCGCAAACTGGCCAACATCTCGTGAAAATGGTCTTTATTGATCTCGTACCCTGCCAATATATGTTGATATCGAATATTACATACCACTATTCAAATTGCGAATAAATCGAAAATTTCAAAAGAAATTATATTAATAGAAATTTCATACCCATATCGGTCACTTGCCGATTCTGTCTTTTAGATCGGTGTTGCCCATAGTAGTTGGATGCCACATGCCTCAGGCAATATCGATGATGTGTGCGATGCCACATGCTTCCCTGTCGTTCTATTGCCGCAAGTATTCCGGGGCCCGATCCGATATAACGCATATGTCGGGTTGAGGCGGACATGCCTCCTTAACCTAGATAGGAAGAAGTCCATCATCGGTGACTCCCGGTGTTATTACGAACATAATCGGAAGGATTCTCCCACGCGATCTTGTGCCACGCCTAGCAATAGCCGATCGTATATCTACCATACATGAAGGTACCAATCAATTTGTACCAATGGCTTGCAGATGTAAAAGCATCTCGGCATTGCTTAAATGTCCGTAACAGCGCTTGAACATCTGCGCATCCACGGAAAGCGAGACGATCATTGTAATACGCCGGTTCCGTTTCAATATCTCATTGTCTTTGCTGGGACATATCTCTCCAAAGACCTTACACCACCGCCACACTTCATTATATGAAGCGTCCCCACCGAGATGCAACTTTTCCAACGCCTTCTACTTGGCTATCCAAGCCTTTCTGTAAGAGGGCGTGTACCCCATTTGGCTACGAATATTGCCAATTAAGGCCGGCACTGTAGTTTTGGGATCGGCCTTCACCGTCGGGATTATTAAATCAGCCAACATGTCTGAATCCATCCTCGGATGATCTTGTGTTACACCAGTCAACGAAGTACGTTAAATAATGCAACTTTACATAATATTAGTGTTATTCAAATCATTGAACACATAGTGGTACTGCATGGGTAAGACATGTATGCGACCTTTGTACTTCTTCACCTCCCATATCTCCGCCTTTTCCTCAACGACGCCATGATTTTCCATGCACATGTGCCGTCTTGCACAAAGACACTTCGCCTCGTACCTATCGAGCTTTGATTTAACCATGGTGTAGTTAACCCGTTCTCGATCTTGTCAGTATTGTTTCAATGCACCAAGAAAAGTGTTCTTGTTGGAAAACCGGTTACCAACTTCTAATTGGTCCGAATCCAACGAAGAATTTGTACGGTCACGCGTCCGTGTGGTAGTTCAGAAACTCCAATGCATCATCTTGAGATAGATCGACATTATGCATGTCTACTTTGGGCGTAGTATGCCCGAATAGCGGATCTTCTTCTTCTTCGTCTGAACCGCCTCAACATCTTGGTACAATTGGAGCGGCTCCGGTTGGAAAATAGTCCAACTTCGCACCGCCGCCCTGGCTCCGAGGTGGATCCACATCGGATTCATCGTCCGATCCTCTATAACTCGCAACAAACGAGGGCCCTCGCTGGTGGATGCCGCTCGGTAATACATCATCCCTCCTTAAACATCTTTCGTAAAGATTCCAATCGTATGTGGATTGCCATCCACTAGAAGTTGATGACGTCCCCAATGCGTATTTACGTCATCCGGCGTCGATTGACGAATATGCATGTCCCATCCACCAACCGAAGTGTCGTGCGGGGTTATGTTTTCCATACTACCACCGCGCACGGGCACTTCGTGTTTTGCCTCCCACTTACGAGTGTCGACACGGGGTCGTGTATTCCCTCGAACGATACTAGATATTGAGGTCGCACCGGATCACTTGGAGATGAAAATTCTACATATAACTCGAGATAGGCGATCCACGGCAAAATGAGTCTCCACCATTGCCTCAAGGCTCAGGGACCTTTGATGTCGAATCGTCATATCTCACCGGATCGATCAAGCGCAAAAATCTATACTTAATAGATGAACTTTCATTGGCGTTGTTCAATATTTTACGCCTAATTCTTTTGCAGTTCCACCAAATCGACGTTTGATTAAAACTCAATCGCTACTGTGTTCTCGATAAGAAAATAACACCATTTTCGTGTCACGCACTTCACCATCGTAGTAAATAACACTATTAATACGTTCACTCATTTTCAATTTTTTTCTTTTTGCTTGAATGCTTTACGCTTACCGAGAATGCAATTTGGTGATTTATAGCCCTAATTTTGCATGCGAACGCTGTAGCAAAAGTGTGTCCACGTGGGGCGCTTTTCTTTGCTCCGGGTAATAGTGCACCTATGGAAGCGTTTTTGTACGGTTTGTTGAAACGTCTCCTCAAAATAATTTTGTGGAGACCACTCAGCAAAAAGCGGCCCACGTGAGAGCGTTTTAGCCACGGTTTGTTACAAACGTCTCCTCAAAATTATTTTGCCGGAGACTCATGTCCAAAAATTATTTCATTTTTCACATTGCAAGTGGATCGGAAAGATTGCTAAAAGCGCGTCCATGGGAGCGCTTTAGGCCAACTTCGGCAAAGCGCGCCCTCGTGGGCGCTTTCTGAAGTTAACCTAAAGCGCTCCCCATGACGCGCTTTTCGATTTCAAAAACACGCTGACGTGACGGCCGCTTTTTGGGGAAATTGCCCTTCCGTCAATATTTTTGAAACACTCCTTTCCTAATTTTGTATTTTTTGGTATTTTGGGATATTTGCCCAAAAATTATACTAAAATTCATTCTAAAACTACATTTAATTATTTTAATTAAGATAATTATTTAAATTGATCATTATAATTATAAATTCTATTAATTAATTAATAATCTTTAACTAAAGTTAAAAGAATGTCTCACCAATTAATCTAAAATATATATTTTTTAGTCTTGTTGTCCATTTCCTTGGTAACCTCTTGTCCTGTTGTGATGGCATGGGAGGTGGGCATGAGCAGATGATGGTCGGTCAGGTGATCTGAGTTAAAATTTCGATAAAAAATAATTACAGGTTAAATCAGAATAATTAAAATCCAGTTGTTGTTTTCTAAGTTGGTGTATTATAGATAATTGTGGAGGGTGGTGAAAACAAAATGATTGTAGGTGATATATTGTGGGGCCAGAATGTTAAAGGACGGGTGATATTTGGATGGAAATAATTGTGATGAAGATACGACAAACAATTATTTATGATAAATAGATATTAATGAATGAATTATCCTTTTCTCACTCCTAATTTTTTATCAACTCCCTCTTGGGTTTAGTTGGGGGCTAAATTTTAATCGCATTAATATAAGGACAGTGGCTGGGGACTCCAGCTCTTTAAAATGCTAAATTTAATTCACATTTTAATTTTTTTAAAATTTTAAGTTAAAATATAATAAAATTATGGTTTTTTTAAAAATAATGAACATGTTTCTTATCACAGTCATTACTCAAAAGTGTATTTTAGAATGGGTTAAATGTATATTTTATATTATAAACGTGTTTTTTAATAATTTTATATATTTTTGTAATTTTAAAATAATAAAATAAAAATTGATGGTTTTAAAAAGAAAATCAAGTAGTTTAAAAAGAAGAAGATTTTTTATGATGTTTTTATAACTTTCAAAAAAAGAATCTTTATTCCTCAACTCAATAAAGCCGTGGACTTTGCTGATTTCTGCTTGGAACCATTCATTCATCTTATTTCCCACTCCTTTTTTGTTATCCCGAATAGATCATTCATTTGTAAGTTTAATTCACTTTATTTCTCTACTTTCTTCTTTGTTTTTGCTTTAGAAATTGTGGGGCAAAATTATTTTAGTTTCGTCATGTTTTCATTTTTTTTTTAGTCTTTTAATATTTTTATTGAAAAAAACTTAATTTTAATCAATTATTATGAACTTTAAGGGTAAAAGAAAATAGAATTGGTGGAAATTTCTATGGATTTTCATTTCCTTAACTTGTTTCTTTAGGGAAATATTTAAGAAAATATTTTCCTAGTTGTTATTGGTATATATTATTATGTCATGATTTTTCTTTAATTCGTTGAGGTTTGGTGAAGTATTTTATCCATTTGTATTATTTTTATAGAATGATGATTTGAATTCAGTTAATTTTGTGTAAGTCAACACTTAATCAATAGATGATAACTTGATATCCATTCATTCATTAATATTTGATTTTATATTTTTTATATTTGTATAGTGAAATTTTTAATTTTCAAAATATATAAAGATAATTTTCTCCAATAAAATAAAATAACTAAAAGAATACGTTTACAATAAATCTTGTTGTGTGGAAGCGTGTAAAAGAGTAAATTTATTGTACTAAAAAATCACACTAAGTTTAATTCTCAGGAAAGAGAAGTGGATACGAGGATCACTTAAGTACCAGGTTTTTTTTAGCCAGAATATCCCTCTATCGTAATTTAATAGCACAATAAATCACTACAATCACACTCATAAAATATGAAAAATAAATAATAAAGAACACCAAAATTTTAACGAGGTTCGACAAATTTTGCCTACGTCCTCGGGCATTACCAAATATATTTCACTCCAAAATTACAAGTGAAAATTTACAAATAGGGAGAGAGAACAATGCCTTAAGTAGAGAATGGCAAATGTTGGGATGAAGAAAATGAGAAATGGTTAAGCCTATTTATAGTTGAGGTTCAGGGATCAACTTGCAAAGTACCTACACAAATAGGGACCAGAATTGCAATTATCCCATGCCAAATTTCAACCCAAATTGCAGTGCCTTAAATGCTCCTATTTTCAGTGCCAACTCCCTGACACCCATTATTTTTGACTTTTCAAATATGGGTTGTTGCCAATAATCTCCACCTTGAAGATTTGATTAGGATAATCTTATCTTCACACAATTCTTTCTGCCTTTGACGACAATACTTGATAGTGCCTTCTTCAATCGTTAAACTTGCAGGATATTGAAAAGGTTCAAACAATGTTCGAACTTGGTTGCTTGTAATACCCTGAAATAGGGGTAGATTTTTTATTAAATTATTTTGCAAAAGTGTGGTCATCATGGTATTGATTGAGGTATTTTAGGTGCTTGTTATAAGCTAAGGGAAGGCCCGAGCTAGAGGAGAAATTTTGTTTTGAAGTGTTAATTAGGGGGAGCTAGGCTAAGGAGGCTTTAAGAGAAGTTGTTGGGGACTTATGACATAAAAAATGCCTTGGTAAAGTGGCTTAAGGCGCCACTTAAAGGCACGGAAGTAACGCCAACAAGGGCTGGGTTCAAACACTGACAAGTGGTGGTTTATTTTTGTTTTTGGCATTAAGGGGAACAAGATGAAGGATGTCTTAAAAGAAACCGGGTGGAACATGTCACAAAAGTGCACAGGTAAAGTGGCTTGGACGCTTTGGAAAGGGTGCTCTAAGGGATGAGGTTAGATTCACGTGGGCGAAGGGAGTGGGGTTTTATTTTTAGCTTTTGGCGTTAAGACAAGGGGAGCTAGGAAAGGAGGCTTTAAAAGAAATCGGGGAGTTTATAACACAAAAGAATCAACAGCAGAGTGGCTTGAGGCGCTACTGCAAAGGGGTTCAGCAGGTCTTAAGTTCGAATCGTGGTGGCAACAAATGGGTGTTTTATTTTATTTTTGGCTTTTCGTCAAGGTGGAGAGAAGTGGGACGGTTATGGGACTTTAAGGATAAGGGATAAGTGTTTTTTTTATTTATTTAAAGTGATAAGGCTGGTTTTATTTGTTTTAAATATTAAGATAAATGTTGGTTTATTCAAGATATTTTGAATAAGTGTGGATTATTTTAGAGAGATAAGAGATAATTGTAGATTTATTTTATTTATTTTGAATAGATAAAGAAGAGATAAAGTATGGATTTTATTTATTTTAGTCTAAATAGGATAAGAGATAAAGATTGGCTTAATTCAAATTATTTTTGAATGAGTTTGGGAGAGGAAAATAGGTGCTTAATTTGAGTAGTATAAGTAGGGTGTTCATCCTTTGGCCATTCTTTCCTTCATTTTATTTCCTTTTGCAAAATTTGTTTGTTCATCTTTTAATCTCCATTGTCAAAATTCTTCTACTTTTCCCTTATTCATCTTTTATTTCTTCCAACCCCAAATCCCTTGTAGCCGAATATTTCTTGTGATTTAAAGCCTTAGCAGTACCTTGTAAGTGCTTTTCTTCTATTTGTATTTTCTTTAATTAATAACCATAGCGAATCTCAAAGGAGGCCGTATTCTTTTTCTTCTATCGCAAGTTCTAAAACCGGGATCCATTCTCTCTTAGCCTCTTCAAGCAACGTGTAGTGGTAAGTAGTTCTCTCCTAGCAATCGGTTATGGGGTTTCTTTCCATTAAGGTGCGAAATCAAGTGTAGATGCCATGATTTATTTGTATGGTGAATGTCCATTAAGCTATTTTATGTGTGTTTTGTGTAGCCGATATTAAGGAGCGATAAGGAGTTCTTAGGGATTGAAAGCATCAAGGTAAGTAGTATGTGTTATTCGCCAATGGCCACTATTCATGGATTTATGTATTAGCCGATCTTTAACATATAGTATATAGGAGTTCGACAGTTTCAAGAACAAGAGCGGTTTGGGTTTTGGTAAGTAATGCGATTTATTTAAAGGGTGCATCCATAAATATTCATGTGTTAAAGCCTAACCTAACATCTAGTATGTAGGATTTCGTCAACTTCATAACCAAGTGGTGATTCGGAATAGTTAACAAGGTAAGTGGTGGTTAGCATTCGGCCTTAGGCCATTTTTGGTATCTAAGTGGCTAATCGATTCTGTCCATGATGGATTAGGGGCTAATCGACAGGCATAAGGGCAAGTTTCGGGATTCTAGATTGTGTTAGATTCAATAGATCGGAATCTCGCTAAATAATCAGGTGCGTAGTTATCGCACTGTCTCTTGAATGATTATATGTGTTATTTTATGTATGTGTATAATGTGAATAATAGCCGAAATAAGGGCTAAGATTGTGAATACCTGTGGTGGGCGATTGAATAATCAGGTCAGTGATTTACGATAATAAATGATTATTGATGAATGTATGAAAATGTGGTGGCATGTGATGTATATTTGTTTCAAGTGATATGTTGCCATGATACATATATATATATGCATAGGACTTGGGATGTGACTATCGAAGGAAAAGGGCGTACATTATGTACGTGGTCTAATGTTAGCCTTGTGCTACATTAGCGCCTGTGTGCATCACCGTAGACTGATTGATATGTGGGATCACTTAGGTGATCGGTGGCTCAGCCACGGCCTTGAGCAGCAAGTCTGCCAAGGTAAGATATGTAGATCACTTATGTGATCGGTGGTGGATTAACCACGGCCTTGGGCAGGGAGTCTGCTAAGTTAGGTGTAATGGATGGACTTAGGTTGGGTTGGGCTTCATAATTGCATATTTATGGATTTGTGTGGATATCGGCCAAGCCCATATGTGGAGACATGTGAAATGACTATGCACTAAGTCATTGACTCACCCAAATTTTACCAACATTTCGGTGATGCATAAAGCTTGGACCGGGTCGGAGGGATCTGAGGTGGCCCATGCGAAGTTATTTTATGCCATGCGAAGTTGATTTTCCTTATTTTATATATTTTATATTATCGATATTTTGGGAATTTATTTGATGTAATAAGGGCCACTTATAATATTTGGAAACTTTATTTATGGTTTTGAAGTTTATTTTATTATCGAACTAATAATAGGAAATATTTTTGGATTTAATTTATATTACAATAACATATGTAAAAGTTTTAATCAGGAATTTATACCAACTAAATTTTCAATGGGCTTTTAAATACATAATGTTTTTCCAAGGATGTAAATTTATACGTTTTCACCTTTAAGTCAAATTCTTTCAAAACATCTTCCCGCAGTGACATACCAGATCCGGTCAAGGCTCGTGGGCCGAGTTTGGGGGTGTTACAGCTGTTACTACCTTGGTCATCATATCTGTGGGATTATCTGCAGTCTTAATCTTCTGAAGACAAATTTTCCCCTCATCAATTAATTTCTCGCATAAAATGGAATCGTACGTCGATATGCTTTGTACGTGCATGATAGACTTGATTCTTTGCTAAATGAATAGCACTTTGACTATCACAATATACGGTAATATGCTCCTGAACCGATCCCAAGGTTTTAACCATACCTTGTAACCAAATAACTTCCTTTACAGCCTCTGTTACAGCCATGTATTCGGCTTCTGTGGTTGAAAACGTAACTGTAGACTGTAGTGTAGACTTCTAACTTATTGGTCCTCCAGCAAGTGTAAACACATAATCGGTGGTTGATCTTCGTTTTTCCAAATCACCAGCATAGTTAGAATCAACGTACCCAATAACACCTTTACCAAGTGTATTATCCTGCTTGAACAGTAATCCAACATCCACGGTCTTTTGAATATACCGTAGAATCCATTTCACAGCTTGCTAATGTCCTTTTCCAAGATTATGCATATATCTGCTCACTATACTAACTGCCTATGAAATGTCGGGTCTTGTACACACCATTGCATACATCAAGCTACCCACTGCATTAGAATACGGAACTTGCAACATGTATTCTCGTTCTGTATTCGTCGAAGGAGATAGTTGTGCAAAAAGCTTGAAATGAGAAGCCAACGGGGTACTTACAGGTTTTGTCTGCTCGTTCATGCTAAACTGTCTGTAGCACCTTCTTCAAATACTACTTCTAAGACAAGCTAACTTTGCCATGAGCTCTATCTCTACATATTTCCATACCAAGAATCTTCTTAGCTTTACCTAGATCTTTCATCTCAAACTCAAGATTGAGTTGAGTCTTCAATCTCTTAATTTCAACTTTGCTCTTAGATGCTATCAGCATATCATCAACATATAAGAGCAGGTATATGAAAGTTCCTACTTGTAGCTTCTGAAAATACACGCAATGATCAAATTTACTTCTTGTGTACCTTTGCCCTTTCATGAACTGATCAAATCGCTTATACCACTGCCTCAGAGATTGTTTCAATCCATAAAGCGGATTTGTAAGTTTGCAAACCTAGTTTTTTTTACCAGCAACCTTGAATCCATCTGGCTGAGTCATATAGATTTCCTCTTCCAAGTCACCGTGTAAAAACGCGATCTTCACATCAAGCTGAACTAGTTCAAGATCATATTGCGCAACCAAGGCTAGTAAAATCTGAATAGACGAATGCTTCACAACTGGAGAAAACACTTTATTGTAGTTTATTCCTTCTTTCTGAGCGTAACCCTTTACTACCAATCTAGCCTTGTACCGAATTTCATTTTTACTAGGAAATCCTTCATTCTTTGCATATACCTATTTGTATCCAATTGCCTTCTTTCCCTTAGGCAGTGTTACAAATTCCCAAGTCCTATTTTGATGAAGAGACTTCATTCATGGCTTGCTTCCACTTTACACCATTAGGGTTACTTATTACTTCTGTATAAGTAGAAGGAGCATCACCATTTGCAATTGGAAGTGCATAGGCCACTATATCATCAAAGCGAACAGGCTTATGAATCTCTCTTCTTGGTCTCCTATATGCAATTGAATCTTGTTGCTGCAGAGGTTCCTGGATCGAAACTTCATCATCATTTGTCCTTCCAATATTAGCTGGATCATCATTAACCTTTTCAAGCTCCACCTGCTGTAAAGTACTACTGATTTTTTCATCCTTTTGTGAATCCTTGTACTTTAACACGGTTGATTCATCAAAATTCACATCTCTGCTGAATACAATCTTCCTTGTATCAGAACACCAGAGACGGTATTCTTTTAATCCACCAGTTATACCCAAGAATAATACTTTCTTTGCTCTTGGGTTTAACTTAGATTATTTTACGTGATAATATGCAGTGGAACCAAAAACATGTAAAGAATCATAATCAGTGGCAAATTTACCAGTCCACATCTCCATAGGATTTTTTCCATTTATTACAGCTGATGGCAAACGGTTAATTAGATGGCACGCATATAATTCGATTGTTTGATTCATACATTCTGCCACCCCATTCTCCTGTGGTGTATCCCGAACAGTGAAATGTCGTACAATGCCCTCATCTTGACATACTTGTAGAAATGGATCATTTTTATACTTAGTACCATTGTTTGATCGAAGTCGTTTGACCTTTCGACCAGTCGAGTTTTCACCATCTTCTTTCATTTCAAAAATGCATCCACTACTTCACTTTTTCTTTTCATTAGATACGCACATACTTTTCTTAAATAATCATTAACAAAAGTAACAAAATAGTGCACCTCCCAAAGAAGCCACTTTGGTAGGTCCTCACACATCACTGTGAATGTAGCCCAGAATTTCTTTCATATTGTGAATTGCTGAACCAAATTTTACCCTCGTCTACTTGCATAGAACACAATGTTTAAAGAATTCCAATTTGTAAGAATTTGCACCTTTCAACAAACTTTGCTTCACCAAAGTCTGCAAAGCTTTTTCACCAGCATGTCCCAATCGCATATGTCATAACCTGGTAACCTCTGAATCTGCATCTTTCGCAGAAACTGTTGATGTTGATCCAATAATTGTACTTCCATTTAAAAGGTACAAGTTATTTCTTCTTGTGCCTTTCATCACCGTCAATTTTCCGGCTACTACCTTTAGTAATCCATCTCTCAAAGTGATTATGAGCCCTTTAGATTCTAAGGCCCCTAATGAGATGAGATTTTTCTTCAAGCTAGGTACGTAGCGAACATCAGTCAAGACTTGGATTGAGCCGTCGTGATTCTTCAATTGGATTGTACCTACTCCCATTGTCTTACAAGCACTGTCATTGCCCATAAGAACAACTCCACCTTCTAGTTCTTTAAGACTAGAAAACCAGTCCTTATTAGGACACATATGATAAGCACATCCCGAATCCAAAATCCACTCATCTGTAGGACATTCCATTGCCATACCAACCAATCTAAAGTCGACTCCTTATCATGCTTCGCTACACATGCATTAGAAATAGTCTTGCCCTTTTGTAACTTAGGATAATTTTTAACCAATGCCATTTCTTACGACAAAAGGCACATTCATCTTTGGGGGTCTCTCTTTGGACTTTTCCCTTCTATCAAATTTGCTGCTGCGTGAACAACCTCTTACTGTTAAGACTCTGCAGTTGTATCTCTGTAATCTCTTTTATCTTTCTTTCAAGTCTCAGATCTATACAACGCACTACAGACTGCATCAAATGTGATCGTGTCCTTCCCATGAAGCAATGTGGTGGTAAGATGATCATATTTATCAAGAAGAGAATTCAACAACAATAATGCCTTGTCTTCATCTTCAAATTTATCATCCAAATTTAGCAAGTCTGCTAAAATTTTATTAAATGAGTTCACATGGTCATTCATCGACATACCGGGAGCATAGTTGAATCGAAAAAGTTTTTTTTATATAAAGCCTATTTTCAAGACTTTTCTTTAGAAACTTTTCTTCCAGTGTATCCCATAACTTCTTCGCTGATGTCTCCCTCATGATAGAGTACTTCTGCTCTTTGGCCAAACATAGACGGATTGTACCACATACTTGTTTATTAATCTTGGCCCATTCCTTGTCATCCATCTTGTCAGATTTTTCTTCAAGGGCTATATCCAGCTCTTGCTGACATAAGACATTCAGGATCTCACATTGTCACATACCAAAATTATTGGTACCATCAAATTTCTCTACTTCAAATTTTGTATTGGTCACAGTAGTCCTTTCTAATGACAATGCCTCTACCATTTTTCTCCTCAATCCCAACTACTATATACGTGAACAGTACCATATATATGAATAGTACCATAAAAGGTCGTATTCTCCAAGTACAAATCTAGCTCTGATACCAGTTGTTATGCTGAAGTGTGTAAAAGAGTAAAATTATTTTACTGAAAAATCACACTAAGTTCAATTCCTAGGAAAGAAAGGTGGATCACGAGGATCACTTAAGTACCAGGTCTTTCCTAGTCAGAATATCCCTCTATCATAATTTAATAGCACAATAAATCACTACAATCACACTCACAAAATATAAAAAATAAATAATAAAGAACACAAAAATTTTAGCGAGGTTCAGCAAATTTTGCCTACGTCCTCGGGCATTACCAAATATATTTCACTCCAAAATTACAAGTGAGAATTTACAAATAGGGAGAAAGAACAATGCCTTAAGTAGAGAATGGCAAATGTTGGGATGAAGAAAATGAGAAATGGTTAGGCCTATTTATAGTTGAGGTTCAAGGATCAACTTGCAAAGTACCTATACAAATAGGGACCAGAATTGCAGTTAGCCCATGCCAAATTTCAACCCAAATTGCAGTGCCTTAAATGCTCCTATTTTCAGTGCCAACTCCCTGACACCCATTATTTTTGACTTTTCAAATATGGGTTGTTGCCAATAAATCTCGACAAATATATTCTGTCCAAAATCATTTTGAACATGAAATAATAATTTATATTTTATTACATTTTAATGATTTTTATATTTTTATCAAATATTATATTTTCAATGATTTTGAAAAAAATTATTAATGCTATCCATATGCCACAATGTGAGGCTATAACGTGATATTGTTTTATTAACTACTAGTGCCACATCATCCTATTTTAACATTACAAAAAAAGAATCAAATCAGTCTTTTTACTATTAAATGAATCAATTTAGTCATTGTATTATTAAAAAGAATCAAATTGTATCAAATTTCAACAGAGTTGAACCCCAAGTGATGGCTTGATGGTCAGGGTATTCATCACTTCAACTACGGACTTGGGTTCGAATCGTGCTAGTCGTGTTTGTTGTTTGGGCTTTGCCTTATTCTTGTAATTCACCAAAAAAATCATTAGCGCTAACACTTACTGTTTTAAAAAAAATGTCATTTACCATTCAACAGAGTTATATCTTGAGAGCTTTTTATGATTCTATAGATGAAATATTTTGTTTGGAGTTGAATCATAAAAGAAAAAAAAATGATTTCCATGACATTTTTTAAACAATAAATGTAATTTTGTTTTAATTTGACATTACCTACTTCTTTTTAATAATATATATCATACTATTTTACTAAATATATGAAAAAAAAGGCTAAAAAAGGCTTATAGGCCCTTTTTTAAATTAGGGTTTTACGCTGGTTTTAAATTTAATTAGGGATATAGGTCAATTTTACTAGAAATCGTGTGTCCAGTTGGACGAGCTTTTTGGAAAACGCATCCAATTAGGTGTGTTTTCCATAAAGCTTGTAACACCCCTTACTTGTGAGACCGGAATATGAGACATTACCATGCTTAATCTTACTTAATACTTCGAAACGGGCTATAAAATTTCATTTTAACTTATCTCTTACTCAAACTTGTCCTACGAGGCCTTAAACATACTTCCGAGAAGTATATAAATCTTTTCGGGAACTTTCACATGCTCAAGAAACTTTTTAACAAAACAGGGGCCACACGCCCGTGTAGGTCTTGGAACACGCTCGTGTATCTCTAAGGCATTCTGTAACATCCCGAAATAGGGCCTAAACGGAATAGTGGTTGCGAAACCATGAATCCAAGCTATAAAAGTTTATTATGATTAATTATTATGATTTATCGAGTGATTAAATACATGTGTTAGGGTATTGATAAGAAATTTTATTAATTTCATGCTTAAATTGCCTATTAGGACTTGTTTGCAAAAGTTGCTAAATAGGGGTTCTAATTTATAGAGTACTTGATTGAAATGGGGGTTTGAAGTAGGAGTCCTTAAATGGTAATTAGACCATTATATTTTCATGGACAAAATGAACATATATAGGTGGAAAGAACCAAAGTTTTTAATGAAGGGTAATTTAGTCATTTGGTAATAAAAGGAATTAAAAGGGAAAAAGATGGCAAAATATGCTCATCTTCTTCATTAGGCCGAATTTTCAAGTGGTCACCATAGCTAGGGTTTGTTTCAAGCTTCCAAGCTCCATAGTAAGTGATTCCAAGCCCCGTTTTTAATGTTCTTTACATTTTTAAGCCCCTAGCTCGATTTAGCTTATTCTATCAATAATTCATGCTATGGTTCATATTTGGAAAAATACCCATTGGTGAAATGTGTTTATTTTGATGTTTTATGATAGAATATGAAGTCTGAAATTATGTTAAACAACTTTTGCTAAGTGATTTTAAGTGAAAACGAGTAAAACGACTTAATCGGTAAAAATACCTAATGTTCATAAGTACAAGTTAGAGTGAGAATTTGATGTTTCCATAGAAGGGAAAAATTATCAGCATGTCATAAAACATAAGAATAAGGGATAAAGTTTAATTTCTGAGCTTTGGGGTAAATGTGTAAATATGTAAAATTTAGGGGCAAAATTGTAATTTTGGCAAAGTTAAGAGTTAAGGACTGTTTTGATGAATGTGAGTATTAAATAAGCTAAATTTTCTATTATAGATCAAGAAGAACGAAATCCAGAGTTAGATCAAGAAAAGAAAAAGATAGAGGACTAAATCGATATAGTTGATCGTATTTTGTTTCGAGGTAAGTTTACTGTAAATAAATGCAATATTCTATTATTTTACATTTAATACTGTTAAATTCCAGTATTTACATATTTATTCTGTAAATTTATTATTTAAGGACTCAAGTATGAATTGATTGGAAAAGTTATCTCGAAAGTTAGGTTGAACCTTAGGAATGTGTAGGATACAAATGTCATGACATTAGGGTTTATGTTACTATAAGGCAAAGGTCCCATGTAAGACCATGCCAAGGCATGGCATTGGTGAGTTCATAAGGCAAGGATACCACGTAAGACCATGTCAAGACATGGCAATGGTTAAGTTTCATAAGGAAAGGTACCGCATATCCTTAGTATTCCAAGTGGTTCAACGGAAAATTCAAAGAGTATACCAAAGTAAAGGTAAGAAAAGTTCAAGCTAAAAAGGTAAGGTAAGGCAAATTCATGTTAAAAGGTACAAGTAAGAATACAAGTTTAAGTATATTGAGTTAAAAGCTTAAGTGATCTTGATAAGAAAAGAATAAGATAATTGATTAAGAATGTTGTTATTTATTTACATGTAAACTTACTAAGCTTTATGCTTACTCCCATTCTTTAATTTTTTTTATAGTATTACAAGCCAACTCGGGAATCACAAAGACGTCGGAGATCGTTACACACTATCAAAGGATTATATTGGTATTTTGTGACTCGAATGTTTTAAGTTACGGCATGTATAGGGACTTAGCTATTTTGTGTGTATGTCCTTATGATATGGCTTAAGATTGGCTTGTAAATGTTTGGTAATGATTAGCCATTAAAATGGTTAATTAAGAACATGTTTTGGATGCTATGAAATGCTTAGTTCATAGTTATTTTAAAGAAATTATGTAATTATATGCAGGGGAACAGCTTGGACAACAGCAGTGATGTGATTTTGAAAAATCACCAAAACTAGTATAAATGGAATTATGTTGGCCATGAGATATAGAATTAAAGCTTATTGAGTCTATTTTTATAAAAAAAACGTTGTCAGAAAAAGAGTTGTATATTATGAGATAATTGATTTTTAGTATAGAGGGGTCAGAACTGTCAGTCTGTGTAACAGGGGAGACTTTAACTAATAAACTGTACTAATTGGCCACACCAAAAATTCTGGAAAAATTATAGTAAGAATATATATGAGTCTAATTTCAGGAAAAATTTACGGATCTAGATTTCGAGTTTCGTAACTCAAGTTTTAATTGATTTACTTAACATGACGCAGATGGACAGTTTCAATTTTTATGCCCCTAATCAATAAGTTAAGTTTAGTAATGCCTCGTGCTCGACTCCGGCAACAGTCTCGGGTAAGGGGTGTTACACATGCCCTTGTCTTGTGTCCGTGGTCGACACTGACTAATATCACACGGCCATGGCACGCCCGTGGCCCTAGCCCGTGTGTAAAACCTTAGCATTCTAACTTAACCGCATGGCCTATGCACACGCCTGTGTATCCTGGCCGTGGGAAATTTACCATTTTATGAGCAAGGTGCAGACTTTACATGGCCTGGGTACACGCCCATGTTCTAGCCATGCCTCCCACAAGGTTTAGACACACGCCCGTGTGTCTACCCATGTAGACAATTATCAGGCTATCTACCAAGCTTTTTTCCACCCACATTTGCATACATTCATACCTTATCACATAGCTATACATAATATTAATATAACTCTTAAGTTAAAGACATTTGATGATAAAAGAAATAAGGTTTTCATCCCATACACTAGGGAGGACTATTTCCCATATAAATACAAACAACTTAGGCCATCCTCTATGGCTATGCACAAACAAAACATAAGTTCTCTTAGGCCAACACAATTTAGCTACATCAACAATAATTTAATCAACCTTAAGTACTAGCCCTATAGATGCCATAGCTCATAGGGACTTGATACCTCATAGCGAGTGTCTGTTCGATAGTGTGAAAACATCTCCAGTGATCTCCAACCCGAGCTAGCTAAAATAACCTATAAGAGATGAGAAAAGAAGAGGAATAAGCAATAATGCTTAGTAAGTTCATCTGCATAATCTGACCATTATTGATATTCACTGAATATAGATAACCACAAAGTATTATACTGAGTTTTTCCCTTTAACTTATGGCTACTTACTCAACCGCTCTTAAAGCCTACTCATTTTATCTCTTACCATATTCTTACCATGCCACAAGCCAATTGCTCGTTTTAGTACACAATACTGCACTGATCACCACAAGATCATATAAAACAACACATCAATCATTTTCAATAAGTCTCTCATACTACTAATCTCTCGGTGGTTACGCACTTAGCCCACCATTGAATCTCTTATAAGGTGGTATCGCACACAACCTACCAATCATTTATAACTATGGTGATTTCGCACTCAGCTCATCAATCATTTATATGCGATGGTATCGCACACAGCCCATCGATTACTAACTAATCAGGTGGTAACGCACACAGCCCACCGATAGTAATATAGTTGATGGTATCGCACACAGCCTATCAAGTAATAATATATCAGGTGGTAATGCACACAACCCACCGATATTATGCATTCACAAATATCTATCCTCATACATTTCTCTAATTCAAATGTTCATCCGTAAACATCATCACTCACTATCATTCTTACTTAACTTTCTACTTAAAAAATCTATCTCATACACTAAGATGTATTTATTACACTTATCCCCTTAGAGGTCCATCATACACTGAATTCATCTCCGACTATTAGATAACACTATTAAGTCTCATACACTTATTGTCACATTGACATCATACCCCTGTTAGGGTCATACATGAATTAACATATCGATGCCATGTCCCCGACAAGGTCTTACATGAAGTATCACATCGTTTCCATGTCCTTGACATGGTCTTATTTAATATCTCTCACCGAAGCCATATTCTAATATGGTCTTACACGGAACCTTAACTATCATCATTTCATACTATTTACGTTTCTTACCATTCTTAGGTTCAATTCTCTTAACAACTCATAAAAATACATTTCAAACATTCATTGAATAATTATACATTCCACAAAACATTTGCACATGTACTTACCTCGATGTCGAAATGGCCGAAAGGGACCTTTTTGTCCACATTTCTCTTTTCATCGGCTCTAGGTCCAAAACTCATTTTCTTTGATCTAGAACAATATAATATACTGATTTAATCACTTATAAATCATAATATATCATAATATAAACTTTAGGCAAAAATAACTATTTTGCCCCTACACTTTGGCAAAATCATAGGCTCGTAAATAATTTTTCATCACATTTTCTTCTTAAACAAGCCTAGCTAAACATTTAATCCTCTTACAACTATTCACAATTCCAACTATTTCATGCCTTAATGAACAAATTTCAACTTTTGCATTTTAGTCCCAATTAGGTGTTTTTATAACAACACCTTTCACAAAAGTTGTTTATCATCATCCTATCATTCATTTTCTTTCATAAAAACTCAGCAACCAACTTAAACTCTTTCATGGAAAGTCCCTAGACTCTCAACCATATTACAAATTAGTCCCATCATTAGCTAGCTTAAGCTTTGGGGACTCCAAAAGTACAATTTTTATCAAGAAAGGTCATCAAAATCACTTACTTGTAGGGAAAATGAGTTGCTGAAATTTTCAAGCTTTCAAAGCCCTCCTTTTGCTGATATTTTCGGTTGAAGAAGAAAACAAAATGAAAAGAAGATAACCTTGGCTTATTTCATCTTATTTTATTCATTTTGTTAACTAATATCACCAACTTTTGACCAAAATAAATGCTCTTGTCCCCTATGCTTGCTATGGCCGACCAACTCACTTAAACAAGGCCAAATTGTACATTTGGGACCTCCAATTAATAATTCATAACTATTTGGCACCTCTAGCAAATAAAATAGAACTTTAGCACTTTATGCGGTTTAGTCCTTTTTACAATTTAGCTAGAATTTGCCAAAATTAAGGCACCAAAATTTTCATGCACCCTTATAAACATGTTTTAACACATAAAATAACATGAAAATAATTTCTCTATCCTCGGTTTAGTGATTCTAAGATCACTGTTTCGACTAGCCCCTAAATCGGACTGTTACAAAGCTCGTCCAATTGGATGCACTTTCAAGTTCTCCCTCCTAGGGTTAAGGATTTTATTTTATTAGAGTTAGGGTTTTTATTTTAAGGGTTTTGGGTATTTTGAAAGTGTTCAGGGTTTTTGTCGAAAATTTTTAGGTAGTTTTAAGAGGTCGGGGATGTGATAACGCATCTTCGTACATATACATTTCATATGTCATAGCGGGATAGGACCATGACCTTAGAAACCCATTGTGGGGAAATCTGCTTTAGGGGTAATAATGCTTGATACAATCAGGGGTCGAAGTAAACGTGAAGGTCCCAATCGGCAGTCGTGATACAATCACGGGTTCAAGTATAATCGGGGGGCAGGTGACAGTTGTTACACGGTCAAGAGTTCAAGCTTTTTAGATACCAGAAAAAATGCCCTATATATACCATACATAAGATCGAGGTCATAATCATACGACAAAACTCCAAGACTTCCAGTGTAATCAATGTAAACTTTTTTCTCTATTTCTAAGCAGCCATTATCTCTAACCTTTTATTCTTGTTTGAAGGTCGACACCGAGGTGAACACAAGAGGGCTCTCATGAGGAGAGCGGATGTTCTGGCACAGTAGAGGTCAAACTAAAGTCTACGCAACAGTGGTTGTAGTTATTAATAGGTTGTGTAATAACAACCATCATTGCTACTAAAGAAGTATCACATTTCCTGCACTGTAATAGCCATTCCTCGCCTGAGAATCCTCTTGCATCCACGACGGTGTCAGCCTTCGAACAAGAATAAAGGTTAAAGGTACAGGTTGCCTGAAAATAGAAAAAAAGTTATACTTATTATAGCTAGAAGCCCTAGAGTTTTTCCGTGTCAATATGCCCTCAAACTTCTGTATGTTATTTATAAGACATAATTTTTAGGTATTCGAAAAGATTGAGCTCGTGGCCGCGTAACAACTATCAATCGACTCCCCAATTATACCCCAATTCATTACCGCATAACGACCGTCGATTGAGACCTTCAAGTCGACTTCCATCTTTGACCGTAAAAAAAAATCACCCCGAAACGACTTTCCTATGATAGGCTTCGGAGGCAATGATCCCATCTCGGTATGATATATAAAATGTGTGCGGCTTGGTGCGATATCACATCACTGACGATGCAAGAATACCTCGAACATAAACAAAATATCATTCGCGGCTGAAAATTTTTAAGACCGGGAAATGATTTATAGTGGAGAAATAGAAATAATTGAGAGAAATTATATGAGTGAGGAATGATGAAGCTTGGCATATAAGGGTCAATTTATAAGCTCATGAAAAGGTCTGTTTGCAAAGGAAAACCTTCAAAAGAGCATTGGAACATATTCTAAACGTGTTGAAATGTTTAAATCGTCCAAAATATTCAAAACGCCAGGCTTTTTAACTTGGGGAATAGTAAATTCGTTACAGATCGTATCTTTAGGACCGACACCATTATCATCTTCCTCCGTGGTCGATTGTTGCATCGTCCTCACCTGTTATTGTCCATCCGCCACTCTCTCGTCCACCGGTTGTGACGATAGGCCACCCTTGTAAAATAGTGATGTGCGTAGTATTTGGGTCGCTATAAGCGTGAAACTATAAGGTACCCCAAATCTCAAGTATGTCGAAAGGTACCGGGCATCAATATTGCCATTGACTGCTGTATGGGCACTTGCATTAGTGGCGGTGGGTACGTCGGTGACTGTCCTGACACAGAGTTCAACATCGACATCTGTGTAGGGGTTTAGTATGCGAGAGACATCGGTGAAGCGAAATATGTACTTACGGGAACAAAAGAATTGGCCATATGCGGTGATGGTCCATAGTGCGGTGGTGTTTGTGAATAAAACATAAAGTTAGTTAATTGAATGGGAAGTGACTCGAATATTACGTAGCCATAGGTGGCGCATCTTCTGCCGAAACAAATCACGAACCCATTATGTGATCATGTCCCGTCCTAGTATGCTGTGGTGGTCAACATGAACTTTTGCCCAAATTTGTCGACTCCTCTCGTCCAATGATAGTAAATATGGCTTACCGATGGCTCTGAGCTATGCCAAGTAATCATCAACTACCGTCGTGTCCGTTGAGAAAAATTGTTTGCGAACGGGTATAGATTGCATCCTGCGATCCCACGCCTCGATGTGCTCCTCGTACCGCACCGACCAGTCGTTGTTGTCTTTCTCCCGTATGTCCACCTTGTGCAATTCCTTCAGGTTTTGCGCTGGCAATGAAATTCGTTGCCTCTACTCAAACTGCCTCAACACTCGATTTATTTTTTGCATTTCCATCATCGCATACACTATCAATGACACCTTCGCATCTTACATCTGTCGATTACCCAACACTTCCAGTGGGATGCAGTGTATGACATTGGTGTCGGCGTATAACATCCATTCAAACTGATAAGCAAATTTGTAAATATCATTATTTATGATTTTTTATGAATCATTGCGTCATTAATATAGGTTTGAAAGAATAGGTAACTAACATCGGCTTCCAACTGTTGATCTAAACATAGCCTAATATATTTTAAACCTCGGTAATCCCACGTAGCTCTGCCCATGGTTCCACCCATACAAGCAATATGTTAGTCGAAATGTATAATAATAAAAATTATTGTACAAACTATGTATTTGTTAATAAATAATGTTTACCTCGTCACCAACGAGAATATATATGAGTCGATTATCTTAGGATGTAGAAAAGTAGTCACCACCAAGCCCAAGACTGCAGCAAGAACAGACAACCACCGATTGACGCCGCACTCGGTAGGATGGCCCGACACATCTCCTGGTATAACGTGGACAATACAGAATATTCCCAACTTAGTTTCCCGCATTATTGAAGTCCACTAAATATAGTAGCCACCTTGTGTGCAACAAATTTTGAGATTTGTCGGGCATTAAAATGTCCCGATTGACCTCTTAATGTATGCTCAGGCGTATTGTTGTACCACCTCATTCGTTTGGTCTTCAGGGTTTTCAGGGAGCTCGTTAAAGTTATCCTTTAACCAGTTCATTGATATCCGACCACCTTCAAACTTATCTGGGACCTTCCCCAACAATGATTGATAGAGGGTCAATTTGTCCGAAACGATCCCAGATTCCGTGATGACTGGCTCATACATTGTTAGACTGAGTTGTAGTGCTACGCCTTCCAAGTGTGATTGTACACTCATTGCACTGAAGGTGGAAAGTGTGTCTCAGGCCTCCATATTTTCACCAGCGCGCTGATTAGTTGCAAATCAAGTTTGCAACCCCCGAACATGCAAGACGCATGTAAGAATTTAGCTGTTTGCAAGTGGCCACAAATTTCAGGAATCACAGATTTTCCTATATTATGGATGAAGCCCTCCAAAACACGATCATCCGCCTATTTACACATAAAAAAAATTAACATTATTGAAATTAAAAAATTTAAATTTCGGTCTTATCATTACTAATTAAGTGGCGAAAATATACTTGTCGTCGAAGCGGATTGGGGAGAGCTATTCGTGAGAAATTGAGTTAATTAAAAAAAATAAAATAATTAAAAAATTATTTTAAAATAAAAATGTCAAAAATATTAAAAGCGAGAGACTTGAGAGGGTTTTAGAAAATTGAGAGAATTAAGAGAAGGATGTAAATGAAAAAATAAATTTGAGGGGTATTTATAAAGTAAAAAAAATTACCATTAGTTAAGGTTTTAAATTTTTTTTTTACTGTTGACGCCAAAATTTAAAAAATTATTGGGATCTAACCGTTAGTTAGAAAATGCGTTTAATTGAACGGACTTTTTAACAAAACTTATCTATATCCCTAATTAAATTTAAGAACTGACGTAAAACCCAAATTTAAAAATAAAAAGGGCCTATAGGCCTTATTTTGCCCAAAAAAAATGGTGTTTAGAATATATTCTTTGCTTTAAAAACTAAGAAGAAAAAGAAATGTAAAAACAGTGAGTAAATCTATTTAAAAAGGAAAAGAAAAAGGTTGTTAGATTAGAGATTGTGACAGGATCGTAAAGGACACCTAGCCTGGCCTAAAAGAAATGTAAAGACAAAACGTTGTCCAATGTCTTTGTCTGTCTGGCTCAAAGAGAAGGCACGTGTATAAATCTAATCACATCGTTGAAACAAAGGGCACATCATGCACGGCAACCCATATCAGCGGCCGCCATCCTTTATCATCTATTAACCACGAAAAATGAAGGCATTTATTACCTTTTTTTTGGTCCTAATTAATTGTAGTTTTGAAAATTTTATTGTTTGACCACACGACGTTTATACTTTTCTTTCAATCAACTGAACTAGATTGAGACACACCTTGATTTTTCTTACCGACCATATAAACTTCATTAGCTGACACAACTAGATTTTAGAAAAAATGGGGGAATTTTTATTTTATTTTTTTTTTTTTTAAAAAGATTTGATTCCACTGGATAAAAAATTTCCATAAAATTATTAAGATTAAATCCATAATTTTCAAATAATAAAAGCACCCTTGTTTTTGTTCAAAAGAAAATGAAATTGGTTTAGCAGTTGCCAAAAAATTGTTGATAGCAATAATTTCATGCATACAAAGTTGCAATATGAACACCTTCTACTCATCAGTGACTAAAATGGATGACTTTTCATTTTATAAATATAATTCCATTCCTCGTTTTCACGTGGTGAACAGAAAATGGGATTTGTCCATAATAATCTTCTTCAACTTATGCCATTTTATCCTCAACACCACCAACATTCTTAGAATCAAATCTACTTTTACACATTCAATACGCAACTCAAACCAAATTGTAATGAACTTGGTACCAATATATATAGATAAATATATAACAAGCCAAATCAACAATGTTTGCAATTCCTTCAGCACAAGTGAGCTTGGAATGATGCATAACTTCAACTACTTGACATATGTAAGTCTAAGGCGCTCTTCCAGGTAGTCCGATGCTTTTATGGGTGGGAATCTGCATGTAACCATGAAAACGTATCAACTCTGTCACTGATCATAAACATACACCAAATTCATGTTGCTCTGATTTAGTATTTTTCTTTAAGGATTCATATTTGGACATTGTTATGGGGATATAACCATTCAAGGATCTTCCGGTTGTGGGAAAAAGAACATAGGAAAAATCAAAACATACCAGAGTCTGAGCAATATAGCAGGAAATATAAAAGAGCAAGAGAAGGTAGGTCTTACTCTTCTTTCTGTTGTAGTTTAACAAAACACCAGTTGAATCGATGTTCTATTTGATAGGTTGTTTTAACTTTAATCGAATCATAAAAATAGAAATCACCGGTTGAATCAATACCTTGGCGGGCGAGCCTCACTGCAACAGCTTTCCAAACATTCCACAATACAGTCTTTACTAGGATCCATGAAGAATGCCACCTGAAATGTTTGCAAAATAATTATAGAATAGAGAGCCCCCTCCTTCAGTTGAAGAGGTATAGAATAACAATGTGCAATGACTGGTGAATACATTTCAATCTTTTGCACCCTCATCAAATAATCAGATTATGAACAGATAATATCATTCGACATGAAGATTTCGAAGTCGAAAGGACATTCAACAAACTGCTCCTATTTCCTAACATAATTGAACTTTCCAAAAAAATGAAACTGTTATGCATAAACAGCAGAAGGATGAATCATTACGGAGTAACGTTCTTGTCTGGGTGGCAGCACTCTATGCAGTGTTGACCTGCAAATGCATGACACAGAATTAGAGATACAAAGAAGCTGACATTATTGTTTTACAAGCCCTCCAAGAAAAGCACCGAAAGCTTTGTGATAACAAACAACCTGAACAAACAATTGGTCCACCTCTCCATCATGTCCCCAATGTTAACAATGAATGCCCTACAGGTTCACATCCAATGTTCAGTACTTTTGTTTTAATGATGATATGTACAATCTGCCATCACTAATACTCACCCACTTATGCTTGGCACATCCTCCCAAACCTGAGGTTGTTTGGATTTCTCCCTGCAAATCTGCTTTCAGAAAGGTGAAACAGATGTTGGGTCGAAATAAAAAATTTAAGGTTTGCATGTTTTTAACAAGGAACATACCTGAAGCCCCGGACACCATCCGTCATCAGAAGAGTGATCATTCCATAATCTGAATGAGCAGAAGCACCATATATTTCTTCACTTGAAGAGTCCAAGTCCCCTAACATCAAAATTAAGAGGCACATCATCTTTTCTATCTATATGTTTCTTCACTCCAATGGAAAGCTTTAGATACAAGTGCTCCATAAAAACTTCACATCAATCAAAGATTTCAACAAATATAAAGAAGCCAAGTAGTGCTACCATACCTGAGCCTGGATAATGTAATAAACGAATAAGTCCTAATGGTTCATTAAGGGCACCCACTTTCCCAAAGAAATCTTCATCTAATTTAAGGGACAGGGCAATTAAGGAGAGTAATTTAGTCCCAGCAGACCTGAGGAAGCAAATGTAGCACCACTTAAACCTTTCACAGGTAGCTGAATCTCATTGTATAGTTTTCCAATCAAGATAGAGTTGAATTCAGAACTTAAAAGTAAGTTATGAACTGGGATGACAAAGGAATATATAAAAAGGTTGAGTATATCTATAAATTTATAATAGAAACTCTTTGCAGAAACCATAAATACCAATATGTGAACTAATAGCAGGAACTCACAGCACTTTTTGATGATAAGTCTCCATTGTGCTTCTCCAAGATGGTAGATCTTCTGCAGCTTCCAAGCCAAAACGACATCTTGAGTATAACTCAATTTAACTTCTTATATGAAGAAACTACTACAAGATGTTTTGTACAATAAGATAATCATACATACCTTCTAAAGGCCATTGATTGAGGCCATCAGCTAGTGGACCAATATAGAAAGTTTCTTTAGAGTCACCTGTTGTTCAAGCAATCGAAAGTGATCAATCTGACCTCAAATGATCTTTACAGTAAACCAGAAAGGAATTAGGAAAGAAAATTAAGGCTACTGAAATAGGTGTATTGGAAAATCTTGAACAAACCTATTAGCATCTCAAATCAAACTCGTTGATATAGTTATTGAACATGCAACTTAAGAAGAATGTTAAACATTAAAAAGGAAAAGGAAAAGGAAAAGGGAAGTTTAAATAATTAAAAATAGATAGAAATACCCTTGGTAGTTAAAGTAGTATCAAGTTTTTCAGCATAAAGTGCTGTATAACCTCTGTGATTCTTGATAGCTAACTTCATCTTCTCTTCAATTGGGAATGAAAAGAAGTTGCGACTCTGCTCAAAAACTTTCTTAACCAATTCTTCATCGACCCCATGATTCACGAGGTAAAAGAAACCGTGGTCAATGCATGCCTGCTAAAACCCCATAAGTTTAAAATCTTTTTTTTTTTTTCTTTTGGAGAGAGTTACAAATTGCATGCAAAAGAGAATGCTTTGGTTCTAAAACCAGCGTCTTTATATTACAATCAATAGACCCGAACTGAAACTGCCTAAAGATTGATTATTGGCAAAGCAAAAGGGTAAAGAAGAAATAAAAAGACGAACCTTACGGATAGAGTTGGCGGTAGAGAAGCGATCTGTTGAGGCCAAGTTAATGATCGGAAGTTGAAGGGCGTTAGACATTTTTCTTTGTTTCGTGGTTTCTGCTGTTCACTTCGCTTTGAAATTCAATCCTGCACTCCAATTTGGTCCTTTTTTATTCTTTTTTTTATTATTTTTTAAAGTATAACTGTTAAATCAATTGAAAAATGACAAATTTTTTTTATATGTATTATGTCAAAACACTAATATCGCATTCAAAGTTTTTTAGATTTGGATACGTAATCAATCTAATTGCATTATGAATTTTTTTAATCTTTTTATTTCGGGTTTAATTAAATAAATTAATTAAAAATTATAAAAATTTAAAAAGTAATAAAAATGAAAAATCAGTCCAATTGCTAGTTGAATCAATTCAACAGTGAATTTAATAGACCTTTTATTCTGAATTAATACAATACATCAAATTACTCCCAATCTGGTTCTTGAAGCTCCCCTTCTCTTATCCATTCAAATTATAACCACCCACCAATGGTTGACCAAAATTTTAATGTAACTATACATACACTTCTGTAAAGATAAAACGCGAAATTAGACAACCCCAATCAGTTCACTTGTATTTCTTCCCACCACTTATAAACTCAACTCCAAACTAAAAAATTCAAACTGTACAATTTTTGAAATACGGTTTTTTTTTTTTTTAATCATTTCCCTATCAACATCTTGATTTTCAGACAGTAAAATTACCCAAAACATAACTTCTTCATTAATGATTGTCAAAAGAGCTTTGACTACCAATATCACCCCAAAAATAGAAAATTATTTATTTAATTCCTTAGTAAAAGTAAAATTATATTTTATCCCTTAAAAATTATAAAAATTTAATTTAATCCTTTAAAATAATAAAGATATAGACTATTAAAATTAAAATTTAATTTTGTTCCCGACTAAAAATATTTTCTGGCTTCCCCGTAGTCAACACCATCACTTTTGATCTAATCATTATTTCAACAAGCATAGTTTGTATTCTCATATTAATATTCCATTTCACATAATTTATTTTGTTTACTTTACAATTTCATCATTCTTCCTACTACTTTAATATACTAATTTGATTTCATGCATAATATTTGCACAAGCATATTTAATCCAACTATTTAACATACTCTATACTGGAAATAAAATCAAATCAAGTAAAATTCTTGAACTACTTACCTTATATCTTTAATCTCTTCACTTTCTTCACTTTAAATTCCAATTCCTTGCTTCCAAGATAGTATTCTAACTCTCTAGTATTTCTACTTCACTTCTTCTTTTGAGTGGTTATGGAAAATTTCAACTGAATTAAGTGAAAAAATGAGATTTCATGGAGGATGACTAAATTGCAAAGAAAGTAAAATTTTCTTTCTTTCTCCTCTTCCACCAACGTGATATGCGTGGAGAAAGATAGATCACTTTTCTCCCTTCTTACACAAATATTAAATTAATAAAATATTATTTTATTCATTAAATAACACCAACATAATTATTACCTTCTAGACTCTTCTCTCTTGTTAATTGATTATTTTGCCGTTTATGATCTTTCAAAATTTTATCTTTAAGTAATCACTTAATTTAGTAAAATTATAATTTATTCTTTCATAATTTCTACTTATTCAATTTGGTCCTTATTCATTCATTTTTCCTATTTTATAAAACCTTCCACTCTTAATATATTTATACTATTGACCCTTCAACTTTTTAATATTTATACTTTAACCCCTCAAAATTCTAAATATTTATATTTGGGTCACAAAATTTTTATATATTTATGATTTAGTCCCCACTTTAAATGAATGCATCACATCATGCTTCTCCATCAAAATTTTCTTTGACATTAGCTAAAATTTCACTTTTTATAACTTTTATTTCTTTATTCCCTTATTTTACTTTATCGAGGACAATTTCTCGATTTTTTTTTACTATTTCTATAATCAAACAATTTTCCAAGTGTTACATTCTCTTCTTTTTTTCCTTCTCTTATCAATTTAAATTATAACCACTCACCGATGATCGACCAAAATTCTAATGTAAGGTTCTTTAATTTACACTTTCCATACACTCCTACAAGGATAAAATGTGAAATTGGGAAATCCAAATTTTTGAGAATAAGTCTACTTCTACTTCTTCTCAGGAATTTTTAGTGTTATTATATTGATTGATTGATTAAAGATTCAACTCTAAATTAAAAAATTCAAACAGTTGGGTTTTTTTATTATCATTTCCATGTCATCTCGATTTTCAGACAGTAAAAGAGATTTGGCTAACAATTATTTAGGTATCAAATAGTGCATTTTAATAGTTAAAAGCAGTCTTTGAGCCTTAGTCCGAGCACTACGTTAAAACGAACCGGAACATGAAAACAAAAAAATGGAGCCACCACCACAATTTTATGAATTTTTGTAACTTGAGTTGGTGAGCATCAAATGGGTTTATCTTCAACGATTGCCATATCATCCTCCACACCCAAATTTTGGACCTTTAAAGATAGGTGTTAATATACCTGTGTAATTTGGTTTAAACCAAGTAGTGATTTTTTTATGATGTTAAAAGTTGTATTGTAACGGGATTGGGAAGGTCTTCGTTGAACACCTTTTATATACGAGAATTTAGATTTATTTAAATTATAAACTTATTCCGAAGATATTTCATTTCACAATGAGGAAACTAAAAGGGAGGATTTATGTCGGTTTTAAATTTTAATTTATTTCTGTAGTTTTCTTTTACAGATATAGAGTGAATTTAAATGGATTATGTGTTTATTTATGGTTAGCGTAAGACAAAAAGTAAATTAAACATATCGCGCCGCACTCAATCGTTTATCCAAACTCACCTTTACTAGATGTGAGGATAAGAAATTGAGCTCAATGCTCAGTGAACTACATGGTGAGAGCTCGTTTATCCAACTGATAGTAAAAATTTTAAAAGGGCGGTTGGATGGGTAATAATGACATAGGTTAGCAGTGGGAATGCATTGATATGACTAAATACATTATAATCATATAAAGTAGTTTAATTAGGCTAGCGGACGTGGGTGACCGGCTATTTCAATTAATGTTGGCCAAATTGTTTCTTTTGACTTGAAGCTATCTTTAATTTAAGGGTAGAGGAGAATTGTGAGTGGGAGTGGGCCGCAAACTGATAAATGATAAATTTAATATATTTTAATCTTGTTTTTAATGTGTTTTTGAATGAATATTTATGTAAATTGGTGAATTTGATGTTCCACATTCTTTTAATTTATGTTCTTATACTTAGGTGAGCATTTGGGAGTAAAAAGAGTGAAAATCAGGGAAAAAGAGCAGATTTCAGGAGCCACACGGGCTAGACACACGCCCATGTGCCAGCTCATGATGATTTCGCACCTTGCTTCCTAAACATGCGGAAAAACATAATTTTTAGCCTTTCTGAACATTCTAAAGTCTATAAATACTAAATAAAAGAAGAGATATTGGAACCATCAGAGAAGATCGAAGAAAAGACTCGAAGATCATTTGGAGCTAACTCTGAAGCAGATTTCCATCAAGATCGAAGACCTCCTTTTAATTTCTTTTGAAATTTTTATGAGTTTCTTTGTTTCTTGTGATTTTTCTGACTTTAAGATGTTTTTATTCAGGATTATGAACCAATTCTCTAGATACCTAGGGAAGATGAAACCTATAATAAATTCTATTATTTAATTTCTATTTTATGCGATAAATACTTGATTCTTGTTCTTAATTATGTATGCTTATCCCTTGTTTTAATATTTTCGGGATATTAATTTATGTTTAATGTGTTTAATCTAGTGGAGGAAAAGTCTTTATTTAATAGTAGATTGATGGATCACAAAACTAACTAATAATTCGACGAAGGCAAGCGCACTTATCGATTAGTAATATAGCTATGGTGAGTCCAGAATATCGTATCCACGAGAACTAAAAGTACTAGTAATTACTATCTTTTTATTATTTAGCCTAATAATTAAAGGAGTGTTTTTAATCTAAAATTGAACTAACTAATTAACTACGAGCGCGACAGAGATAAAATTGGGAAAATACTTTAAGAAAACCAATGAGAAAAAACAATACTCAAGGAAGAATCCACCTAGACTTCACTTATTATTATGACTCTGAATTAAACGATTTATTCACTTATCTTGATCCATAGAAATCCTTAAATTATGTTAATATCTCTTTCGAGACTACTAACAACTAACTCTAGGTTGATTAATTGAAATTTCTTTCTCATTAAAACTCCTATTGTCGCATTAACTCGATCTATGGATTCCCTTATTAGATTTGACTCTAATCTGGCATATTTATGTCATCCTATTTTTAGGATTGCAATCAACTCCGCTCAATTATGCTAGATCTACTCTTAAGCAGGGGCTTTTGCTCCACTGATTAAGCACATCAAGCTTGGATTAATATCCTGAAAATATTAAGGCAAGGATTAATAACACATAATTAAAAACAAGAATAAGTATTTATCATGTAATTCAGATAATTAAATAATAAGATTCATCTAGGTTTCATCCTCCTTAGGTATTTTAGGGAGTTTAGTTCATACCCATAGAGGAAAACATATCAAAATAAGGAAAACAACAAGACATAAAGAACCCCAAAACTTCTAAGGAACTTGATGGAGATCTTCAATCTTGAATGAGATCCTGCTTTCAATTGATTCCGACGGCTTCCTTCGAGTAATTTCTTTGTTCTACTCTGCGTGTCCCCTTTAGGTCCTCTTCTAGTGTGTATTTATAGACTTTAAAATGTTTAGAAACCCTAAAAATTAACTTTTTTCGCGTAAAAATGAAATAGGGTGCGACATGGACACGGGCATATGATCAGCCCGTGTAAGAATGCCCAGGTCGTGTGGAAATCTGACATGGTTTGCATTCGACACAGGCTGGCACATGGGCGTGTGTCCAACCAGTGTGGTATTGGCTTGGCCGTGTGGATCCTTAAGATAGCTCGTTTTGTTCGATTTTGGCCCGTTTTTCACTCCTTTTGCTTCCCTATGCTTTCCTAAGTATAGAAACATTAATTTAAAGGATTAGGAGCATCAAATTCACAAAATTGTATAATAAAACATCCAAAAACATGCTAAGCATGGGATTAAAATGTGTTACTTTTATGGTTTATCAAATATCCCCACACTTAAGCGTTTACTTGTCTTTAAGCAAAATCCTCAACTAACAATTAAAATTAAACTTCTTCAATTCATAATTCTCATCAATAATGTTTTATCAAAATTCACAAATAATCACACGTTGATAATTTAACTAAAATAGCACTAAAGATTCAAACAATTCAAGTCACACATCTTCATAGCATGAAAACATAGGTATTTCCCCTTATCTAAATAATTACCTTTAATTCAAAATCCGACAAGATTCGACATCCTCACTAAAGATTCACTCAAATCACTCAAAGTGTTTAAGGTTCAAAAATTAAGCACTCAAAAGTCAAACACGAGGCTTGCATGCAAATCAAATCTCCACCACTATAAAATGAGATGATACACAAATCAAAAAGTCTTTAAAGGGTTGTAATGGGGCTTGGGTTAAAGGTGTGGATAAAGGCTAAAAAAAGGTTAGAATCTAGATCGATTGATAAATTACCTACTAAAAAATAAAAAATACTGAAAAGCACATCAATCGAAATTAAAGAAAATCACGAGCTTCTTTTCAGAAAATAGAATTAATTACTTAAGCTCAAACTTAAATGACTAATAATCAACATAAATGAATATATATTTCCATTTTTCTTTTTTCTTTTTTAAGAACAAGAATAAGTAAGAATTTAACAACTGAAACAAAAGAACATAGTTAGGCAACTAACCAAATCAAATCTCGACAAAAAGGGAGTCAATAAAATGGGAACAACGAATCAAACACGAGTTTTGGGTTAATATTAATAGGTGAGTCAATAAACGGTTTATTAGGCTCAAAGGGGTTCATTAAGGGTTAATTATGAAGGTAGGCTTTTAATAGAATAAGTGGGTTAAAACCTAGGTGCCTTTATCATCTCAGTATATCAAGTCAAAGGTGTGGTCTCGACATGCATAATCGAAGCAAGTTCTAGAATAACAAATTAATATTGACACACTCATAACCAATAATAAAGTGAGCAAGAAAAGTGCATGCTCTAAAAGGCTCAAAATCTCACAAAAATTATAGTTTTTGATGTCAATCTTGCAAATTTCAAACTTCAAGGTAATATTTAAATTTAGGGAAAACAACTTAACAAATTTTAATTTTGAAAATAGACTTATCATGCTTGATTCTCTAATGTCTTAAAGTTTAAACAATCAATGCACAATTACCTATGACTTAATCCAAAACATATCAATAAAAATCATAAGTCAATAGAAATTCATTCTAATAGTAATATGAGAAAATTACTTAAGAACAAGACATAATTCAAGGAGTTTCTAATAATGATATAATTAACCTCCCCACACTTAAGATGTACATTGTCCTCAGTGTACCAAAATAGATAATAACAATATAATGAGAATATCATAAGAGAGGGAGAGAAATGAAACTGTCCTGAATTTTGGATGAAATTCGTGGAATAGTGAAAGTGGAATAGTGGATATAGCTAAGTGAAGTGCATGATTCTGAGCAACTAGTAAGAAAATAAACACAACTGTAGAAGAAGATTAAGGGATTACTCGATTAGGAACAATCATAAAAACTAAAATAGAGTTCAAAATATAAAAGACAAGTCTTTCAAAAGATGATAAGAAACATAAAAGGAAAATAGACTAAAAAAAAAAAGATAAAACTAAAAATAAAATAAAATAGATGGCCTCAAAGGTAGTCATCGTCAGACACGTCGTGAGTCATCGGCGCCGAAGATGAAATATGGAGATGGTAGCAAATCTGTTGCAATGTAGCCTCAAGACTGTTGAACCGCTGAAAGCATTGCTGCTCGAAGCGAGTTATGTGCTCGGATATTTCTGTTAGAGTGGTAGTAGAAGGAGGAGGTCGATGACTCGGAGGTGGAGGATGAGGTTGGTCCTCGCGAGTTGTGTGCTCGAGATATTTTGAGATGCATGTAGCACTTAGAATGTTAGAGTGGTAGTAGATGTTTAGGAGGAGAATTGGGTCGATGACTCGGAGGTGAAGGATGAGGTTGGTCCTCGTGAGAGGATAAGGGATAGAAGGATAGATGAGAAAAGTAAAAGCGAAAATGCATCAGTTCATCTTTTCGGGATTTTCATAAAAAGCAAATCGCTAGATCTCATCTCCTGTGGTTGCCAAATCCTCTTTAATAGAGTCTGCTTGTGCCGAAATCTAAACGAAACAATAGGTAAGTGATGGTTTTGGGATTTCAATGTTCTTTCGGCTTTTCAAAGTCCTTAGCCGAATGGCTATTAGAAACTAATCTCTTATTTCACACTTCTTTTCGGCATTCCGGGATTTGAAGAAGGAGGCCAATCGCATAAATCTCTAAGTTATAGAATCGTGTTACTTTCGGGATTTCAAGGTAAGAGGATTTGTTTATTTATATATATAAAATCAGATAGAATACTAACCATGGCCAAATATAGGAGCGGGGATATTTTTACAGTTTTTTCGGCTTTTAAGCAAAGTTATAGATTGAGGATAATAGATCCGGATATCAAGGACATCGACTAAGAATATTGGATTTCGCGATATCAGGTGTGTAATACCTCCCCACCATCTAGATCTGCCTATTATTGTATGTTCATGTGTTTTTTTTATGTTTTGATAAATGTCGAAATCTCAGTTTATTGATGCAAGCCCAAGGAGGGTAAAAGCGGATCCTCAGGTTAGTAAATAATCTGTTTAAATGTTATAAGTAAAATGCTTGTATGTGATTGCATGGGTTGGGTTGATGAAAGGAGGAAGGAGGAAGTTATATGTACATGTATATGAGTAACGGTTTTTACCGTGAACTACTGTAGCGGCTAATGCCGTGAACTGTTATACGGGCTTCGGCCATTATATGTTATAAGGGCTTCGGCCATCATATGTGGATGAGCAGCATGACTGCCATCATGGTGTGTAGCGGTGTGGGTCGATTGTAGAAATCCCTAATGGTGTGAACGGTTGGTACGGGGGTGTGTAGCGGATGAAAACCTAGGCAAACGGGTTGGGCCTTGCATATTAATTGCTATTAATTTTTATTATGATTATTACAGTGTTTATTTTGTTTAATGGACTTAAGGCCCAAACTCTAGTGGTGCATGAGGGTTGCACACTGAGTCTCGCGACTCACCATTTAATTAACATTTCAGGTGATACCTAGTGATTCGGACCGGGCTGGAGAGGAACGCAAGGTGGCCATACAGAAGAATATGTAGATTTGGCAAAAAGAGACTCAAGTTTTATTTTATCTTTTAATTAATGGACTTCAAATCTCGTTGTAATAAGGCCATGGGCTATTATGTTTTATTATGGGCTTTATTACTTTAAGTCGTTTAAGTTTTATTTTAATTAAAATGCATGTATTTAAGTTTGATTTTTACTCTACTTAAGCATATTCTATATAAAACATATTTGGGCTTTTCCGAAAATACGACATGTTTCGATAGAATTTTTCTTGGTGACATACCGAGATCCGCTTGTAGTGTATGGGCGGGTTTGGGGTGTTACAAATTGGTATCGAGCCGGTTTAAAACTCGGCTTTGGGTTTTGGGCTCAAACGTTTTCTAAAATGGTTTTTTGAAACATGCATGTTTAAAATGGTACAGGTTTGTTTTCTCAAGATGGCACTGCGTCTTCTACCAAGTCCGCCTGTAAGTATTCAACTGTTGTGTGATATTTATATATGTGGGCTTAGTGGGCCTAGTGGGACGTAGACTAAGCTAGAATTAGAACTCGATGGACTCTAGGCTTAGCTTAAACCACTTCTTAAAATTCATAAAACTTAATTTCACCGAACAAACCCGTTAACGAGCATAGGCTAGGGTGTGTAACCGTCATACGCATGTCAGGAAGGATCCGAAAGAGCCTGGTATTTAAGCAGTCCTAGTGACTCACCTCCCCTTTACTAGAAACCTACCTGGTGCGTAGTGACTATTCACCCTAGTTACGAGGGCTGGTTGATGGGCTAAACCCTATGATTAAAACCCGAAAGGGACCAGCCACTTTTTTTCTTAAAAAAAAAACCCCCTAAGTTTTGTAAAATTTTCAAAATACCTTTGTCTTATGAAAAAAAAAATATTTCAATCAACCCTGTTTCAAAAAAAAAACCATCAACGTTTGAAAAATTACCCTTATTTTGCGAAATGGCCAAAATGACCCTGATTTCCAAAATTATCGAAATACCCCCAAATTTTTAAAATTACCGAAATACCCTCAAATTTTTAAAATTACCAAATACCCCTGATTTCCAAAATTACTGAAATACCCCCAGATTTCCAAAATTATTGAAATAGCCCCAAATTTTCAAAATTTAAAATACCCCAAAATTAAAAAATTACCAAAATACCTTACTCCACAAAATCACCAAGGACCTTATTTTAAAAATTACGAAAATACCTATGTAGGATAAAATTATGAAAATACCCTTGAGTAGTGAAAACAACAACCACAACAACAACAAAGAACATCTGCTTCAGAATGAACATGAGTTCATGATTGAATGAATGGGTTTCTTAAAGGATATGAACTTGAGACTGTATGGTGAATGCGAATTCGAAATAATTACTCTTAAAGCTATTATTCATAAGACTGTCCGTGGTTAAAAAAAAAGTGGAAGAAAACTAATAGTTCATAAAATTTCTAATCAGATAAACGCGAATCGGTAAAATGAGTACAAGGGGACGAAGACGCTTCAGATGCGAATAATGGTACGTACCCTACCATAATATACTAAGTGTTTATTTTGGCTTTAGAATTAGAGTGCGCAGCAAAAGTCTAGTGGTGAGACTTAAATAGTATGATTTCTAGTTAGTTGGAAATTTTGAGGACAAAATTTCTTTAAGGAGGGTAGATTTGTAACATCCTGAAATTGGGCCTAGTAGAATTGGGCCCAATAGGCCTTGAGAATGGGTACGTTTAAAATTTTTGAGATGCATGTAGCACTTAGAATGTTATGGTAAGGTATTAATGGGCTTGTGCATTGTGTGTAAGGTTATGTTTAATATGTTAATTTGAGGTTCATTGGGTCCAAAGAATTGGGTCAAAATTTCGGCACCCAAGGTGAGCTAAGGGGGACGGCACAAGGTTATAATTTAGGGATTATTTTTGTTTAATTAATGAGGATAATAAGTGATAAAATAAAGGGAGAGTTGGTGCAAATGTGGCCTCTTATAGATGAGTGTTTTAATAGGGATAAGGGATAGAAGGATAGAGGAGAAAAGATAGGAGTTATCTTCGAGTACTGAGTTGGTCAAATTCCATCTCCGGATGGGGTCAAATTCCTATAAATAGGGGTACCTCTTCAATTCCATTATTTTGAACCCCATTCTCTTCTCTCATCTTCTTCGTGCGAAATTTTCGCCTCCTTGGGAATCTCTTTTCTTTTGATTTCTTCCGAAAGTCAAAACCCTAAGTATTCTTTCTCTCCACTTTCTTTTCACTTTCCTTCTAAGCCGAAACACTTCACTCAGTTTTTCTAAAAGCCAAAGATGCATCAGTTCATCTTTTCTGGGATTTTCATAAAAGCCGAAATCGCTAGATCTCATCTCCTGTGGTTGCCAAATCCTCTTTAATAGAGTCTGCTTGTGTCGGAATCTAAAGGAAACAATAGGTAAGTGTTGGTTTTGGGATTTCAATGTTCTTTCGGCTTTTCAAAGTCCTTAGCGAATGGCTATTAGAAACTAATCTCTTATTTCACACTTCTTTTCAAGATTCCGGATTTGAAAAGGAGGCCAATCGCATAAATCTCTAAGTTATAGAATCGTGTTACTTTTAGGATTTCAAGGTAAGAGGATTTGTTTATTTATATATATAAAATCGGGTAGAATACTAACCACGACCGAATATAGGAGCGGACATATTTTCACAGTTTTTTCGTCTTTTAAGCAAAGTTATAGAGTGAGGATAATAGATCCGGATATCAAGGATATCGACTAAGAATATTAGATTTCGCGATATCATGTGTGTAATACCTCCCCACCATCTAGATCTGCCTATTATTGTATGTTCATGTGTTTTTTTATGTTTTGATAAATGCCGAAATCTCGATTTATTGATGCAAGCCCAAGGAGGGTAAAAGCGGATCCCTGTGTTAGTAAATAACTGCTTAAATGTTATAAGTAAAATGCTTGTATGTGATTGCATGGGTTGGGTTGATGAAAGGAGGAAGTTATATGTACATGTATATGAGTAACGATTTTTACCGTGAACTCATCAGAATGGCTAATGCCATGAATCGTTATACGGGCTTCGGCCATTATATGTTATAAGGGCTTTGGCCATCATATGTGGATGAGCAAGATGATTGCCATCATGGTGTGTATGGCAGTGTGGGTCGATTGTAGAAATCCCCAATAGTGTGAAGCAGTTGGTACGGGGTGTGTAGCGGATGGAAACCTAGGCAAGCAGGTTGGGCCTTGCATATTAATTGCTATTAATTTTATTATGATTATTACATTGTTTATTTTATTTAATGGGCTTAAGGCCCAAACTCTAGTGGTGCATGAGGGTTGCACACCGAGTCTCGCGACTCACCCTTTAATTAACATTTCGGTGATACCTAGTGATTCGAGACCGGCCGGAGAGGAACGCAAGGTGGCCATCTGAAAGAATATGTAGATTTGGCAAAAGAGACTCAAGTTTTATTTTATCTTTTTAATTAATGGACTTCAAATCTGTTGTAATAAGGCCATGGGCTATTATGTTTTATTATGGGCTTCTATTGTTTTAAGTCGTTTAAGTTTTTATTTTAATTAAAATACATGTATTTAAGTTTAGATTTTTACTCTACTTAAGCATATTCTATATAAAGCATATTTGGGCTTTTCTGAAATACGACATGTTTCGATAGAATTTTTATTGGTGACATACCAGATCCGGTTGTAGTGTATGGGCCGGGTTTGGGGTGTTACTGGAACAACATCAAGGAAGTCCTTGAGTTCATCCTGAGGATCAGAATGAAACAATTTGTATTGAGGAGGATCAAATCCACGACGTCGCTCAATCATCCTCATGTGTAGCATGCTCGAGATGCCCTGAGGAGACATTTGGCTGAAAAGTGTGAGTGTGGCGGACTGCTCCGGTGTGTCGAAGAGGCCAAAGTGTCGAGCGAGACGAGTCACGTAAGGGCCTAAGCAGATGGGGCCCTTCTTGTGGCAGTCAGTCTGATGGCAGAAGGATAAAGCGATGAAGTACGCCAGATCAAATATATGACCATGTGCCATGCTCCATAGATAATAAGCGTCATGAGTGCTAACGACTCCGATGCTCTCCTTCGTCCTGTCAAAGTGTGAGCTAAAAGGGCATGAATATACTCTAGGGCTAGAGAGAGAGAAGTTGCCTTCAAGCGACTAGCGTCATAGGGTGTCAGGCCATCCATAAGATCAGTCCAACAATGCGAGGTGAGTGATGAATATGTCGACAAAGCTGAAGAAAGGCCTCGGCGCACATGAACTCCTCTGTGTAAAGTCCAAAAGCAGCACCAAATTCTAGGACACTCATGTGTCGCACCAAATCGCCAAGGCGAAAAGTGATGGTGCCTGGCTCGTCATGGGCCGTCATGACGTCGCTGAAGGTGAAATGTCAAGCAAAACTCCAAAGTAAGCTCTATATATGTGGGCTCGACGATACTTAAGAAACGGTCCCATGGTGCGGTGATGATGAAAGCGCGAACCTCATCAGCAAGGTGGACTTGCTCTAACGCGGCCCAGTCAATGCATCGGGCCAAACCTAGTGGTCGTACGCGAATGAGCTGAAATAAGTCCTCCGATGGGTCCGCAAAAAATCGGAGTTAAGGATGGTGAACTTCAGCAGAGGTGCTTGAGGAGGTCGCGCCAGGACCCTTCCGCTTTTTCGAAGCGGGAACGGTGACCTTAGTCTTGCCACGAGTATTTGTCATGGTGTACCTAAGAAACAATAGCATATTCCAAAATTCAGTAAAATAAGAGTAAAAATATCACTAATACATATTTCTATATGCACTAAAACATGTAAGAATTAACAGTTTATTAATTTAAACTAATAGTCTACTAAACTAATCAACCAAAATAGCAAAAAGAAATAATAGACTAAACGATTAGGGACACACCAATGCACAAAAAATTGAAAAGAAGTAAATAATGAAAATCCTAATATAACTAACAAATAATCAAGCCACATTAAAAATCTAAACTATCAAAATAGTAATATTAAGGATGTAGTAATAATGCTAATAATAAAAAAAATAACAACTAAATAATGATATAATAATAACAAATAAATAAACAAATAAAATAAGAATAAGAATAACCAATAATCAAATAAATAAAAATAATTATAATGGAAGATAACAAAGAAGAACCGGTCAGAGGGAAGAGCGGTCGACGACAAACGATGGTGTGGGTGTGGTGGTGTCGTGGAAGGGTGAGGGGTTAGGGGGTCGGGGCTGGGGAGCGCGTGAGTCCGTCGGGACAATGGGGTTTTAAGGGCTGAGGTGGGCGGTTTGAGTGGTGTGTGTTAGGGGAAAAGGTTGGTGGGGGAAGAAAGGAAAGGGGAGAGAGAGGGGGGCCGACGGTGGAGGGTTTAAAAATAGGGGTTGAGGGGTGTGGTGGCGCAAAGTAGAAGGGGTCGGGAGTGTGGCGGCTCAAAGGAAAAAGAAAGGGGAAGAAGAGAGTAGGGGGTCGGTGGTGCGGCGGAGATGGGAAAGAAGGGAAAAATAGAGGAAAAAGAGGTTGGGGGCGGTCGACGGTGCGACGGAGCTAGAGTGGGGAGACGGCAGCTAGGGTTTGGGGGGATTTTGGAAGAAGAAGGAAGAAGAAAAAAAAAAGATTGGGGGTTTAATAGGTGACATGGTCGTGTAACGGCCTGTGTTGGGTCATACGGCCGTGTGATATATCTCCAACCCATGTTCATCGTGAAATTTATAGCTCAGTCTTCACACGGCCGTGTGCGATGTTCTTCGTTTCTCCCACGCCTGTATGGAATTCCACACGCCCGTGTGACCTCACACATGGCCATGTGTATTGCCTGTGTCACCCTCTGACTTGTTTTAAATTTTAAAATTTGAAAAATTAAGCTCCAGTTTTGACACGGCCTAGGACACGCCCGTGTGTCCAGCCGTGTGGTCCATACTGCCGCATCGCACGCCCGTGTGGACTATATTTAGGCCGTGTCTCTGTTGATTTTTGGGAATTTTAAGCTTTAGGATCCACACGACCAAGGACACGCCCGTTGGGTTTTAAAACACCATTTTTTAATTAATTTCAAAAATATTATAAAATATAATTAGTAAATTAGGCATGTTAATGCTCGGGTTGCCTCGCGAGAAGCGCTTGTTTAGAGTCTAAGCTCGAGTTACCTTGTTTTCGCTCAGTTACGGTGGTTCGCGGAGTCTAGACTCCTCTTTCTCTCTATCAATTCTATTATCAACATACGGTTTGAGTCGAGTAGTATTTACCTTAAAAGTGCTGAAATTAGAATGAGTTACCTCGACTGTTCCGTATGGGAAGACATTGAGTACCGTAAAAGAAGTTGGTCCTCTTTCTTGGGTATTATCTCTCTTATTGGTTATCTTCGATTATTTTTACTATTTCATTCTCTATTGAGTTATTAGTTAATTAGTTTAATAATTTTAGTTTAAAGCACATCACTCTAATTTGTTGGCTAAATAATAAGAAAACAATAATTATTAATACTTTTAGTCCTTGTGGATATGATATCCCTACTCATCGTAACTATACTATTATTTGATAGGTGTGCTTGCTTTTATCGTAAATTTTAGTTTGTACGGAAAACACACATCACGAACAAACCAAGGGAGAAAGAAATAAGTAAGAAATGTTTTCTTGGGTGGTTAATATGGAGGAACTAAGGTATGTTTGGGCTACATGGTGGGTGAAATTAAGTGATTAGAGTGTTCAAGTTAAAGTTTCAAGAATGGTAGACTCTTGCATCTCTTCTCTATATCAAAATATTGTAAATTGAAATGGTAGGATGTAGAACCGTGAATTAACAATGAAATGAAGCCCTCTTTGCTTAGCTTAAACTCTTTAATGGCTGTAATGTTGGGTTCATATAGTGATAACAACCCTTTTTCCTCTCTAATTATCATGCTTGGATGTTTAGCTACCAAAGAGTTGGAGGGACCAAACGGCTAGCGTGAGGCTCTCGGCATCTTAGGAAAGTTATTTTGGTGAGTTCTCGAACAACAATTGAAAACTTGTTGAATTCAGCTGGAAGTTGTGGGAACTATCTCTTGATTAAGGATGTTGCTGTTAATTTTGTGTATCTTGTATTGTGGTTTAAAATGCAAAAAATAACATGCATTGTTGTTCGGTTTATGCTTGAGAAGTTTAAAATTTGGGAGCCTAAAACAGTTTAAATTGCGATTCATATTGCTGTCCAAAAATTCAGTTTTAGTAATGTCCCATTATTAATGGTTGAAGCTAAGAAACAAAGTATTTGATGAAAGGATGTAGGGAGTCTGAAAATTTAATTGCTGTTAGCTATAGAAGTACTCGAATGCATGCTAGAGTTTAATATGTCCGAATGTATACTGGAAATGAATCATGTCCGAATTACCCTGCTTAATTAGATTAAATGTGTCTGTAATTTAACTCTGGCTATACAATAAACTTGTTGGTTCTGTTTCAAAACAGGTCAAGAGCTTATGTACATAAAATAAAATTAGTACATTGCATGATCTTGTATGATTAGTTAAATGCTTATTGGTGGCATTGATATATCATTATCGATTTATAAGACAGAATATATGTATACAATATTGAAAATTTATATGTATCGTGATGTTTGTTTGACTGTTTAGAATGAAATGTCCTGCTAGTGAGAACTCAATCATGTTTAATTGTGAGCCTTTCTTGGCCTTTGTCAAATTTTCATTGCTTAAAATTTCTACATTTGTCTGCCTTATGTTTTCGGTTGAAGAGGTTATTTGATACAGAGAAAAATCTGATTTAAAGGTTGTTGATGTTGTGGTTAAGGCCGTCATTGCACAAAAATGTTGTTTTGTTCTTCTTATGATGAAAGTTGTCCAGTTAAGACATGGTGAAATTGTTAAAATTAATGTTGTTGGCATGCAAGGTTACATAATTATTATACTCGGCTGTAAAGTGAAATAAACCAAGTTTAATTTGTCCAATTTCCATGTTTTTTTTAGCTATCATGCTGTTTCGAATTGGAGGGGAAAAAATCTGCTCTTCTAAATGTTAATATTTATGCTGTCCAAATGCTATACTTTCAGCATTTAATTCCAAGCAATGTGTCCTAATTATGTTGACTGACGAAGATGTCCAAAATAGGACATAACAAATATTTTTAAAAAAAATAAAATAATTAAACTAATTACAAAAATTAGACTATCCCCTCTAACGGGGAGGTTTCAAACAAAAGTAAATTATTTGTTTATTTATTCTATGTTGGACCAAGTTGACCAAATGATCAGCTTCTTTATTATTCTCTCTAGAAATGTGCTTTATATTCTACTGTTTGAACCAAGATAACATTTGATGGATCCTCCTAATCAAGGTAGAATTGGACCCTTCTGGAGAATTCGCCTGGATAGCTATGACTGCCTTGAGACAGTCAGATTGAATAAGCACCTTGTCATATCCTTGTTCAACAGCCTGTCCAAAATACCCGACTCCGCATAAAAAATAGGACAATTACCCAAAACTCTATTATAACCAAGAATCCATACTTTATCTCGATCACGGGCTATTCCCCCTATTGCCGAAACCCAGCTTCTTTTGGACAAACCCATCTGTACTCAAACATATCCAATCGTTAGCTAATTTAGTAAACAGAAACTTACCTCATGTTTCATTTGTCTTGCCCCTAGTAGTAGAGAGGTACTCCTTTGTCCAACTATAAGACGCTTTAATAGTTTCACTAATACTCCATGAAGCACCTTGGAAGATGAAAAGGTTGCAATTCTTCCAAATACGCCAAGCAATGATCCCAAAAAGATATTGTTAGTCTACATCTCCCAAGCACCAGTTTGATTGTCACGGTAAGAAACTAGCCACTCGTGTCTATTACTTGCATAGAATCTAGAATACCAATTAAGTGGATTAATTGGTCCCAAATATTCCTCGCTGCAGGACAATTCCTAATAGCAGTAGCCCATCTTCAGGACCATGACTGCAAACTCCAAAGGCTGAATCATGTCCTATTCCTTGGCATGTTATTTCTACTTTGGTAAGCAAACGTTGATTGAGAGCAAGCCAAATAAAGAATCTATTTCGTTAGGGTCCTTGAAATTTCCATGGAATGCGCCACATTGGTTCTTTCGGATTTCACGATCCCTTTCAAACCTTCATATAAGCATTTTTTTTAAGGGAGAAACCACCAGTCAAAGTACCTCCCCAAATACTCCCTTTAAAATGCTGTTTTGAGATGTCCGAACAAGGACATATTAAATGGTTTGTTAATCTTAAAGGTCCGACATTGTTCATGAAATTGTGGCTGTCCAAAGTTGTCTTTAAAGTGTTCAGATGTGGCTGTTCGAATGTGTTTTCAATGTGTTCAAATGTATCTTTAAGGTGCTTAAAAATGCCATATTAATGTTGTTCGTATGTGATTTCAAATGCTGTACTAAAGTGATCCTTAACATTGTTAAAAAATGACATAGTTTTAATGTTGTCCAAAGGTAATCTGAAATGTGATTCATTATGGCTTCACGGAGATTTGGAGGACGAGTCAGGGAGGAGTTAAATACTAAGGGACGGCTGACTATTTTCCTCTCGTATTATGTGTTCGCAATGTCGAGGAAAGCGCTTTGAGCCATTCGACTCATTCTTGGAACCATTTAAATACTCGGTTATAATTTCATTCTTTTTTTTATTTTATTCTATTTATTTACCTGTTCAACTTTGAGATTTAGTAATTGCTGATGCTACTACTCAATATTATGATGAGTTTGAGAGCTATTTGAGAAATTTTAACTTATACGGTTCTCTCTATCTTAAACTTCCAGGTACATCATTTTACTCTCGGTGATCAAACGGACTTAGTCATATTCTAGAGCCCATGTTTTGACTTTTTGTAGCATGTATATACCAGGGTGGCTTAAGGAATTTGTATAAGGATAAATTTGTTGCATGGCCATACATATGTCATAACAGAAATGATTATATAAAATAGTGATTTTATTTCAATAATTTAAATACATATTAGTATCTTTATTCTGAAAAAAAATTAAATTTAAATGAAAATTTTAAAATCTAGAATAAAATTAATGACTCGACATTAAACTATTGAAAAAATAATATTCCTATTCTATGCAATTCTTTCTCATGTCATTATTTTAATGCTTATTATATTGCTCGTTTTTATCATGAAAAAAAATTTAGAATCCTTGCTTTATAAATAAGCAAAGCTGAAAATTTAAAATTTCGTCTCCTCGTATAGTTTTGAAAATGTGCTGGAATGCATATCTCAGGTTGAATCACTAAATTCCCACTACCTGACAGATGAAATTAAATGTCACTTGAGTTCTTTACTTGTTGGTTTGATTATAAATTCATCTTCGGGTTGCCGGTTCTTCGATTTACAACAATATTCTTAGAATAAAAATAACCTGCCTGCAATTCTCCGTAGCTTGGAATATGATATGTGAAAATGGTGCATAACTTCAACTACAAGCCATATGTAAGTCTAAGGCGCTCTTCCAGGTAGTCCAATGCTTTTATGGGTGGGAATCTGCATTTAACCATGAAAACGTATCAACTCTGTCACTGATCATAAAACATATATGAAATTCTTGTTTCTTCCATCTTTTTTTTCTCTTTTTAAATATCCATGTTTAACATAATTACTGTTAGGGTATACACAGATTTCAGTCAGGATGTGCTCATAAATACTGAATGAGCTGAACTGATCAATGTTCTATTTGATAGGTTGTTTTAACTATAATTGAATCATAGACATCGAAAGTACCGGTCTAATCAATACCTTGGAGGGCAAGCCTCACTGCAACAGCTTTCCAAACATTCCACGTTACAGTCTTTGCTAGGATTTAAGAAGAATGCCACCTGAAATGTTTGCACACATAATTAAAGAGAAAGGCATCTCTTAACTGAAGAGCAACAGAATCAACACTATGCAATGCCTGATGATAGCATTCAACAAAATATTCCTAACATAATTGAACTTTCCAAAAGAGAAGTGGCATAATTATGCTTAAACTGGAGAAGGGGTAAATCGTTACGGAGTAGCGTTCTTGTCGGGGTGGGAGCACTCTATGCAGTGTTGACCTGCAAATGCATGGGACAAAATTACAGGAGATACAAAGAAGCTGATATTATTGTAAAACCCTCCAAGAGAAGCATTGAAAGCTGTTTTAAGATATGAAACAACTAGATTACCTGAACAAACAATTGGTCCACCTCTCCATCATGTCGCCAATGTTAACAATGAATGCCCTACAGGTTCACATCCAAGATTCAGTACTTTTGTTCAAGTGATGACAACTACAATTTGCCACCACAAATACTCACCCACTCATGCTTGGCACATCCTCCCAAACCTGCGGTTGCTCAGATTTCTCACGACAAATCTGCTTTCACCAAGGTGAAAAAAGTATTCGCTGGAAAATCGAAATACATAATCTAAGGGTGGCGCATTATTAACAAGCAACACACCTGTAGTCCCGGAACACCATCAGTGGCCAAAAGAGTGAGCATTCCAAAATCTGAATGAGCAGAAGCACCATATATTTCTTCATTGGAAGAGTCCAAGTCCCCTAACATCAAAATTAAGAGGCATGTTGTTATATTCTTAAGGTTTCATGATTCTGAACTGTCTATATTGTTGGGATTTTGCAGCAATAAAAACAGAGAACAAAGCAGCTAGAAGCTTGATATAATTTACTTGCTCACAAACGTCAAGCAAGGAATGAAAAACTGATTTTTATTACCATTAACAAAGCAATACATGACTTTTATAGACAATCTTCTCTATCAAACACAACTACTCAGCCTAGTAAGTTGTGATACATTGCTTGTACACTAAAACAAGCCAACTAAACAAGTTGTTCAGCTACCTAAACACATCAAGCTGTCATCAAGTTTGTTCATTTTCAACCAAACATAATTACAATGTAACTAAACAAGGAACTTGCTATTGCAGCATGCATACAAGCTGCAAGCTCTTCAACAAAATCATCACAGCAGCGTGGTTGGCCACTTCTTCAACATATATACAAGTGTAATGCCAAAGATTAAGAAATGCCAAGTAGTGGTACCATACCTGGATAATGTAATAAACCAAGATATGCCAACGGTTCATTAAAGGCACCCACTTTTTCAAAGAAATCTTCATCTAATTTCAGGGACAGGGCAATTAAGGAGAGCAATTTAGTCCCAGCAGACCTGAGGAAGCAAATCGATCACCATTGTAAACCCATAAATAAGAGTATAACTACCAATATGTGAACATTAAAAAAAAAAAAAAACTCTCTAACCTCGAAATATATGGATTTATTTATTTATTCATTCTGTAAACCATAAATACCAATATGTAAACTAACAGTAGGTACTCACAGTAGTTGTTGATAATAAGTTTCGATTGTGCTTCTCCAAGATGGCAAATCCTCTGCAATTTCCAAACCAAAAGACCATCTGACATTCTAACTCAATTAAATTTCTTATGTAAAGCACATGTTATATAAGATACTCATACATGCCTTCTAAAGGCCACTGATTGAGGTCACCAGCTAGTTGACCAACATAGAAGTCTTCTTTAGAGTCACCTGTTTTCCATGCAGTTAAAAGTGATCAATCTGACCTAAAATCACCCTTTTACATTAAACCAGAAACATAACGAAAATACATAAACTACCTTTGGTACTTAAAGTAGTATCAAGTTTTCCAGCATAAAGTGGCGAATAACCGCGGTAATTCTTTATGACCACCTTCATCTTCTCTTCAATTGGAAGTGAAAAAAACTTGCTACTCTGCTCAAACACTTTGTTAACCAATTCTTCATCGACCCCATGATTCACAAGGTAAAAGAAACCGTGGTCGATGCATGCCTGTTGAAATAACTCATATGAGTTTAAAAGCAGATTGTATTGCACTGGAACTATCTAAAATTTGAATAAGGACAACGCAAAGGGCAAAAGAAGAAATCAAAGGATAACCTGACGGATCGAGTTGGCAGTGGAGAAGCGATCTGGGGATGACAAGTCAACGATGGGTAGTTGAAGAGCGTCGCACATTTTTTTTTTTTTTGGTGGGGGTTTCTGCTGCAACTTGTTTTGGTTTGAATAAGAATTAACGTGTTTACATAAACCTACCTTAAAAAAAACCAAGTTTACATATTTTAAATTGATGTTGGTCAGAAAGAAAGAAAACGACAATATATTCTGGTTCTGTTTCTTCTATTGTTCACTGTCATCTTCTGTTTATTACATTACAGTATCTTTGCAAAGTCCTGCACTTCTCTGTAGCTGCGAAAGTATTGATTGCAATTTCTTTAGCAGAAATAATAAGCTTGGAATGATGCATAACTTCAACTACAAGCCATATCCATGCATTTAAGAATGAAAATGTGTTAACTCTGTCACTCATGATGAATATATGTGCAATTCCACACATATTTAGACATAAGTATTGGAATATAACCAACCAAAGACCCTCCAACTCCAAATACATGAAAAAACTATAGAAATTCATACCCTCATTTAGATTTCAATTTAGTATGTGCTGATAAATACTAAATATATTAAATTGATGTTTCGCTCAGTCACAGCACTTTTTGATAATAAGTCTCCATTGTGCTTCTCCAAGATGGCAGCTCTGCAATTTCCAAGCCAAAATAACAGCTTAGTATAAGTTAATTAAAATTTCTTAAGATGCTCATAAATACCTTCTAAAGGCCATTGATTGAGGTCATCAGTTAGTGGACCAATATAGAAACTTTCTTTAGGGTCACCTGTTTTCCAAGCAGTCGTAAGTGATCAATCTCACCTTAAATCATCTTTAAAGTAACTCTGCTGAAATGGGTTCATTGGAAAATCTAGGATAATCCCACTAGTATCTCGAATCAAATTCGTTGATACAATCATTGCACAGGCAGCTTCAGAAAAAGTTAAACAGTACAAACGTGAATTATAGTAGATTAACTCCTTGGACAAGCCACACAAATGTAAGAAGAGGATCAATTCGTCTATTTCCATGTTCTAGTTTCAATATTTCTTTTAGTTACAACTCATAATACAACTGAACCGGCAGCTCAACACTTTACCCTCCACGACACCAAGATTCTTAGAATCAGATCCCCTTTTACCATTCATACGTAACTCAACTCAAATTGCAATGAACTTGATACCAAAAAGTACACATAAAACAAGCATACTAGATACTACATGTTTTCTGGTTCTGTTTCTACTATTTTTCAATGTCATCTGTGTGCTGATTACATTACAGTATCTTTGCAGATGTCTGCACTTATCTGTAGCTGCGAAAGTACAGATTACAATGTTTGCAATTTACTAGCAGAAAGGAACTTGGAATATAATCTGTAAAAACTGATGCATAACTTCAACTACAAGCCATATGTAATCCTAAGACGCTCCTCCAGGTAGTCTATGGCTTTTATGGGTGGGAATCTGCATGTAAGAATGAAAACGTGTTACCTATCTTTCTGATGACAAACATATATGAAATTCGTGATCTTCCAATTTGAAAATACCAATTGAATCAGTACCTTGGTGGACAAGACTCAGTGCAACAGCTTTCCAAACATTCCACAAAACAGTCTTTGCTAGGATTTGTAAAGAATGCAACCTGAAACATTTGCATAATAGTTATAAAACTTTTCAGATCAATGGAAGAGTGATAGAATGAGCAATGTGCAATGACTGGTGATAACATTTCAATCTTTCAGCCCCATGAACAGATGACACAAGAAATGACACTACAAGTAAACAAGAAAGGGTGAATCTTTACGGAGTAGCGGTCTTGTCTAGGTTGAAGCACTCTATGCAGTGTCGACCTGATGCATCATTACACAAAATTAGAGGAGATACAAAGAAACTGACATTATTGTTTTACAAACCCTCTAAGAGAAGCATCAAAAGCTATACATAAGATGCAGGCAACTGGATTACCTAAACAAACCATTGGTCCACCTCTCCATCATGTCCCCGATGTTAACAATGAATGCCCTACAGGTTCAGAATCAAAGTTCAGAGGCTGGTTTGGCAAAGATAACAAATATGTTGCTTCTATTTTCGTTTTTCTTCTGGATAGGATTGAAAGGTAGGAACGACCACCTTAAACCAGTAGTTTTGTTCTAGTGATTACTTGAACAATCTACCATCATTAAGACTTACCCACTCATGCTTGGTACATCCTCCCAAACTTGTGGTTGCTTGGATTTCTCCCTGCAAATCTGCTTTCAGAAAGATGAAACAGATGTTGGGCCGAATACGAAATTTGAGGTTTGTGTACAATTAACAAGGAACACACCTGAAGCCCTGGAACACCATCTGTGACCAGAAGAGTGACCATTCCATAATCTGAATGAGCAGAAGCACCAAATATTTCTTCACTTGAAGAGTTCAAGTCTCCTAACATCAAAATCAAGAGGCGTATTGTTATATTCTTAAGGTTTTATTGCTCTGAACTTCAATGTACAAGTATAATGCCAAAGATCCAAGTAGTTCTACCATACCTGGATAATGTAATAAACGAATAAATGCCAATGGTTCAATAAGGGCACCCACTTTTTCAAAGAAATCTTCTTCTAATTTTAGGGACAGGGCTATTAAAGAAAGTAATTTAGTCACAGCAGACCTGAGGAAGCGAATTTAGCACCTTTTAAAACCTGCCAGAAGTAGCTGAATCTCATAGTATGAATTTCCAAGCAAGATAGAGTTGAATTCAAAACTTAAAAAATAAGTTTTGAACTGGGATGACAAGGGAATATATGAAAAGGTTAATTATATTTATCAAATTATAGAAGAAGTTCTTTGCTAAAACTAAAGCCTAAAGAGACCAAAGATGTATGAAATCATCTATAAACCATGAATACCAATATGTGAACTAACACCAGGGACTCACAGCAGCTTTTGGTGATAAGTCTCCATTGTGCTTCTCCACGATGGCAGATCTTCTGAAATTTCCAAGCCAAAAGATCTTAGTACAAATCAATTAAATATCTTTTATGAAGAAACTATATATACAAGATAAAGTGCAAGCAAAGAAGGGATCTGGAAATTGACAACTACTGCAAGTTGTTGTTTATAAGATATACATACCTTCTAAAGGCCATTGATTGAGGTTATCAGTTAGTGGACCGATATAGAAACTTTCTTTAGGGTCACCTGTTTTTGAAGCAGTCAAAAGTGATCAATCTCACCTTAAATCACCTTTTACATTGAACTAGAAAGAAATTAAGAAAGCAAAGTAACTCTGCTGAAAAGAGTTCATTCGTAAATCTAGAATAGCCCCACTAGTTTCTTGAATCAAACTCGTTGACATAATCATTAACAGGCAGCTAGCTTCAGAAAAATGTTAAGCAGTAAAGGGGGAACAAAAGGGAAGGGTTAATTAATTAAAATAAAGAAACAACCTTTGGTAGTTAAAGTAGTATCAAGCTTTTCAGCATAAAGTGCCGTATAACCTCTGTGATTCTTTGTCACCAACTTCATCTTCTCTTCAATGGGGAGTGAAAAGAAGTTAGTACTCTGCTCAAAAACTTTGCTAATCAATTCTTCATCAACCCCATGATTTACAAGGTAAAAGAAACCGTGGGCAACGCATCCCTGTTGAAAAACTCATATGAGTTGAAAAGCAGATTGTTTAGCTGGGAACTGCCTAAAAATTGAATATTTGCAATGCAAAGGGCTAAAGAAGAAATCAAAGGATAACCTGACGGATCAAGTTGGCGATTGAGAAGCGATCTGGGAATGACAAGTCAATGATGGGAAATTGAAGAGCGTCGGGCATTTTTTTTTTACTCCTTTTCTGCGGCAACTTACTTTGGTCTGCCTCTTATCAATATCATCAAAATAAATACTTAGCTGGATAATTTAGTCTTGCTTTTGTCTTCGGGTATAATTAGAGGTGGACATGGGCTGGGCTATCCTACCCGGCCCGACGACCCACCCGAAAAATAGGAGAGTTCGGGTAAAAATATAGGCCAAAATATGAGTTTGGGCAAAAAAAGAGGCCTATTTAGAAAATGGGCCAAACTTGGGTAAAAGTTTTTTGCCTGAGCCAATGCCCGCCCAAATTATATATTAAATATATATTTTATTTTAATTAAATATACTTTTAAATTTACATATTTTTATTTGTTTTTTGTTTTAATATTTGTTTTAAAATTTTTATTTAATGAAAAAGCTAAAAAAAATTACATATTTTTATTTGTTTTTTGTTTTAATATTTGTTTTAAATTTTTTATTTAATGAAAAAACTTAAAAAATTAATATGGGCGGGCCGGGCTCAGTTTATCAATTTTTTTGTAGGGCTTGGACAAAATTTTAGGCCCATATTTCAGTAGCCAGCCTGAGCCTAAAATAAGACTAAAATTTTATCTGGGCCCGACCCGAACTTGACCCAGCCTCAACCCGGCCCGGCCCGGCCCATGTCCACTTCTAGGTATAATTAGATAAATCAAATCGGGATACTATTTTTAACCTCCCACTTTTGTATTAAACAAGGCTTTTAAAACAATACTCTGCAAAACCCTCCTCCAATACACTTTATTTTTTAGGGTGTATTGTAATAACCCTTCCTCTGGGCCCAAAATAAAAAAAATAACAACTAACAATTCTACAAGCCCAAAATAAACCTAAAATTATAAGGCCCAACAGACCCAACAAAAAAAATTTCGTCAAGGCCATTTGCCCCATGTACGTCGTACTTCGCTCCATCACAAGACGCCACCCAAAGCTCCTTTCTGTCAACACCTGTAAACAAGCAAAAGAGGAACAATAGCAGAAGCAAAAAGTAAACAGTACAATAGGCTATGTAATCGGCTATAAAAAGCCCTGAATATCATCAATGTATTGAACACAACGCATTAAATACAAACAAAAAACAGATTTCGAATATACAAAAAGAAGTTTGAAACCGAAAAATGTAAGGTGTTTTTTTTTTTTGAAATAAATAAATAGAAAAATAGTAAATATTACTTGTCGATTTGTCTTCCCCTCCATCGAACGTTGCCGGCATCCAAATACCCAAGAACCCATATGGGTTCTGATGAGGGTTCAAAAGACAACGAAGGGTATTTCGCATGTTATTTCCTTTTTATTTCTAAACCAAAGTCGGATTTAAAGGGTTTTATGTTAAAAAAGGAAAAGAGGATCGAAAAAGGCTGAAAAGGCCCGATTTTTTGCACCTCCAGCCATCGTCTTCGGCGGAGGCTCGTGGGAGTTTGGAGAGATTTCGAGAGTTTGAGAGAGAGTTTTTTGGGTTTTTTTGAAGAAGAAAAGAAAAAATGAATTTTTTTAAAAATAATTTGGCCTATATAAGCAAGACCAAATGGCGTCGTTTTGGGCCTAAGCATCTGACGTCAAAATGGCGTCGTTTTGAAGCGGAGCCCGACGACTGACCCGATCCGCTAGAGGATCCGCGCGTTTTTTATCCAATGGGCTATTTGCGATTTTAACCTTTCCGCCTTTTATTTATATTTCAATCTAGTCCTATTTATTTTATATATTTACTAATTTTACCATATAATTTCATTTCTGTTTCATTTTGGTCCATCTGCGCATGAAGATGGAATATTTTCCTATTTGGTCCCTACCTTTGTTCGCGTGTTTAATTTTGGTCCTTATTTCGATTTTATTATTTAATTTATACTTTTACTTTCGATTAAATTTCAATTTAATCCTTTTTATATTTATGCATTTATTTTATCATGATTTAGGCCCTTTATTTCATTTTAATTCCAATTTGACCTCATTTATTTAATTTCGACCATTTATAGATTTTATTTTATTTATATATTATCTTATTATTATTTAATTTGTTTATTTATTGTTCCTTATTTTTAAAATTTATTTATTTTCTTTTATTGTGCATTATTATTATTATTATTATTATTATTATTATTATTATTATTATTATTATTATTATTGTTATGCCTTTATTATTACTATTTTATCATCTATTATTGTTTTATTATTATCTACTCATTTATTTGTTTATTACCTTTTTTTATACTTTTAAAATTAGCTTATTTATGTTTTTACTTTTACATATACTATTATCATCATCATTATTATGATTTATTTTTCCATTCATTATTTAATTAGTATTAAAATTGACGATTTTAACATGATTATTGCCATCGTTATTATTCGGTGTTTTATTATTATGGTCATATCATCATGCATTATGCTTAAATGTAATTAGTTGTTTTTATATATACTTTAAATAAGATAAATACACATCGTTTAAATATTACACCTATTATTATTCAAAACAAATTTTCAAAGAATAGGCAATGTTCAATATTTGGGAGATTCGAGAAGTAGTACCCTAACTTATGGGATTTCGATTTTCTCGTCGAACTTGAATAACCGAATATCCTTTCAAAATTAAAATACATGAGGTTTAAACGAAGAAAAACAAAAGGCAAGCTTATTCTTAAAGGTTCAAGGTGTCGTGTTCTAACTTACGGGATGTGACATCTTATTATCTCGAGACAAGAGGGCCTTTAACGTTTATTTCGATTCATTCAAGCAATTTGTGAGCGAAATTAACATCAATACAAAGAGGGATCATATTTTTAAATTATTTTCAAGTTTTTAACTTTTGACACTAAGACACAAAGTAATCAATTAGGTATCAATTTTGGGCGTTACGAGGGTGCTAATCCTTCCTTGTACGTAACCGACTCCCGAACCCATTTTTTGGATTTTTGTAGACCGAAAAATATTGCTTTGATAAATCAAACATTTTGTTAAAACAATCAAACTACGAGGTGATCCAATCACACCTTATAAAAAAGATTAATGGCGACTCCCATCTTTCGTTTTTAAAACAAAAGTCGACCTTTCAAAAAATGGTTTCGACAGCTTGGCGACTCCGGTGGGGACGAAATAAGAGAGTCAAGCCACGAGTTGATTATTTTTTGTCTTTTTGTCGAAAATTAATAATTTGGTTTAAATTTACGATCATTTCACTGCATTTCATTGGTCTGCATCATTTCGATGTTTGCTTTATTGGTTCGAGTCTTTTAATATATCTCCGCATATCGCATCGCATAATCGATCAATTTTACCATTTTAAGTGGGAGTGAGAAACTATTCCTTCGTGAGGTCTTCACCTCCGTATAGGATAGTGGATCGCTTTCGAGATACATCCGTACCTATGTTTTCGTGAGATTTTTATCTCCGTATAGCCATAAGGAAATGTATTCCCCTGAACTGAACGATCCGTATGAGCCTATAATGGGTGAGGATCGAGGAATCTGCCAGTTTAGGTACCCTTACTTTAGAACCGAACCGCATATAATGAGCCCTAAGAGCTTACCATAGGTAGAACCGCACCAAACCCTAGTGGTTACCCGAATAGGCGTTTTATTTATTATTTCTTGCATACTTTGAATTCTAGCTTTGTATATTGACTTGTTTTGTTTTGCTTTGATTGTGATTGCATGACATTTTCATCATAAAAAAAGTGTTGATTCACGTTCGATTACTAAATAGAGAGTTTGCCATGGAGAACAGATTTATTGATAAAGAGGAAGATAATGCGGCTGTCCAAATATGGTCCGAGAAAACGTAACTAGAAAAAGGTGATAGTCTGATAGAGGGGTACGTATCAGAATTGTGGGACTTCACTCGTATCAGCGTGACCCAGAACAATCTCCAGGAATTGAAAGAGATATGGGTCTAATGGGATGAAGAAATCAAGCAGTTATTTTACTGTAATTATGGTGATTTGCCCTATCTACTCGATATCAAAGTGGAGAAGCACTTATTTTGAGCTCTGGCTCAATTTTAGAATCCCGCCTACAGCTGCTTTACTTTTGGAAAAGTGGACTTAGTACCTATTGTGCAAGAATACACGACCTTACTTTGTTCCCCAAAAATTTGGCCCGACAAGGTTTATTCCAGAGCTGTTAATGTCCCGACCTTTCTAAAGAAACTAATGAACATCACGGGAATGAGTGAACAATGGGTTGCAGCCCGGATCGAGCAAAAGGGAGATGGAAAATGTATCCATTGGAATCGTTTGTGATATTTGATCTTAGCACACCTAGATATGAAGAAAAGGGTCGATGTCTTCGCTTTGAGCATTTATGGGCTGGTTGTTTTCCCTAAAACACTAGGGCACGAGACGAGGCAGTTTCAGATTTGCTCGACAGACTTGACAAAAGGGTCACTCCAGTCTCTGCAATTTTGGCCGAAACATTTCGATCTTTGAATACATGCTGAAGAATGGGTGAAGGAAGATTCATTGGGTGTGCGCAACTCTTGTTGGCATGGTTTTATAGCTACTTTTGGAGGGTAAAAAATTTTCTTATCGAGTATTCTCTGAAAACTACTCTCTATTAAAAGAATTAGTGGCTACACCGAGGTGAGACGACATTTTAGAAGAAAAATGGATGGTGATACTCTAGAATCTCCGAGATGAGGACGTCGAATGGAGAGCCCCTTGGATGATCCCCGATGAGATTCTCTAGGTTCCTCTACTTGGGATTTGGGAAGCTGTTGGATATGCTCCTCTACTTGTGTTGAGGCAGTATAGATCAAGGTAGTTCATACCAGCAACGCAAGAGCTGGCTTAATGCGAGTTTTCATATAAGATCGATAACTACAATAAAAAGATCCGAGAAATGTCTAACGCTTGGAACCAAACTCGCCGAATGAAAAGATTTACTGCAGGTCCAACGATGACCCCCGAATATAATGGGTGGTGGGGTAAAAGAGTCAATGATAACATCCTTGGGCCAAGTCAAGAAGGCACTCCACCAATGGAAGCATATTTTTGGGTGATCCCATCTGAACTAGAGATCATAAGGCAAGATTTTAAAAAATAGGAATTCAGAACTAGGAAAGAAGATAGAGCAATTGAAAGAGGAAAATATGCAATTAGGACTAGATGTTGATGTCCAGAAGCTAGAGTTCGATAAACTAAGGAAAGGAAAAAGCAAGGCTAAGGAAGATCTGGACAGTTTAAAAATGGAGTACAAGAAGCTGCGCTTATCAATGAGGACTGTCGGGCTAGGAAAGACATCAGAATAATGACAGAAAGAGATCAGAGAAGAAAAGAACAGAGCCGATCAATGGGAAAAGAAATGCCAAGATGCCCAAGTTCGAGAAAATGCTCTAGAAAGAGACCTATTGGAATGCCAAAATGAAAAGGTCAAATTAAAAGCCAAGGTAGAAGAACTAGAAAAGTCACTTCGTCAATATCGTAATCGCAACTCCACAATTGAACTGAAAGCGAGCTTAAACAAGATTGAAGAGCTAAAAAGGAAAATAGAAGAGCTCGATATCATATTACAAAATTGTGAACTCTGAGTTGAACTCCTTGAAGCAAACAACAAGCAGTGGAAAGAGTAACTTCACCGTTCTCAAGGTCAGGTCAAAGATAGAGACTATATCATAGGTGAAGTTATGGCTCAAATCCGAGAGGTAGCCGATCATTTGCAAACCCTAGTAGTTCAGGTTGACATGCTAAGCTTGAAATATGAATCAGAATCGGATCAGGGTCAAGAGTTGGCTTGGCTTCTTAGGAAGGTTAAGGCTTTGAGCATTAGGGCAAAGCCATCTATGTAATCCATCTTATGTAAAGAAATTTGTTTTCTAGTAAAGTTATTCTAACAGAATTGAATTAGAGTCAATGCCTCTTTTTGCATTCATTTCATGCATTTGCATTACATTGTATCATATATATTAAATTTCAGAAAAAGACCCTAATTAAACGAAATTATTTCAATTAATCTGAAAACCAACAAGAATCAACCAACCGAACATCGTTACAGTACTCGCTCCAAAACCAAAGTAATGGACCAAAGATTGGGAAGGCTAGAGCAAATTTAAAAAGAGATGCAAAACCAGTTGCAAGCGCAACTACAAGAACAGTTAGCGAAAGTACAACAGGGTATGAGTGATCAGATACTGGAATCCCAAAGAAGTATGATAAGCTAATTGGCGCAGTTGCTGAAAGTGAAAAAGAGAAAAACACTATGATCAACTCAGGGGACAATAATGAGGATCCTGTTTACCCCGATAAATACCCATGCACAATCAGAGGTGTACCCATGAAGGGCACCCATCATAATCAGACCCCAACAGTATCAAACTGGTACCTAAGCACCGACGAACTACCAAACAGGCTCAGATTCCAATCCGGAGAGTAACCCAACCAATCCCGTTGTTCCTAATCTAGATGATATGGCAGAAATGGAAAAAATAAGAGTAGAACTGCCAAAGCAACTTGAGGATCGATGCAGATGGCTAAAAGAAAAATTCAGAGTAATGGAAGGTGCTGATTATCATTGTGGATTTAATGCCAAAGACTTGAGTTTGGTCCCAAATTTAGTACTCCCTCCCAAGTTTAAAACTCCAGAGTTTGAAAAGTACAACGGGACTAGTTGCCCTGAAGCTTACATCACTATATTCTATCGAAGGATGACAAGATATGTCAATAATGATCAACTATTGATCCACTGCTTTCAAGATAGTCTGATCGAGTCAGTAGCTAAATGGTACAACCAACTGAGTTGTGCCAAAATTAATTCATGAAAAGACTTAGCACAAGCTTTTATAAAGCAATATAGTCATGTGACAGACATGACACCCGATAGAATCACATTGCAAAATATGGAGAAAAAATAAAATGAGAGCTTCAGGCAATATGCCCAAAGATAAAGAGAGGTGGCAACGCAAGTCCAGCCACCTCTTCTGGAAAAAGAACCACAATACTTTTCATCAACACTTTAAAATCCCTGTTCATCAACTATATATTGGGGAGTGCTACTAAAAGCTTCTTAGATATAGTAATGTCCGGTAAAATGATTGAAAACGTAGTGAGAAGTGGTAAGATAGACGCGGGGGAAAAATCTAAAAGATCAGTTCCGAGGAAGAAGAAAAATGAGGTGAATAATGTAAAAACATACAACAAGGGTTATTCAAAACCAATTACTGTTGGCCCACCAAGGACAGTAACCACCAACAATCAGAGCCCTCCAAGATAAGAATTCAACCTAAGGCCAAATACAGAAAAGGCTCCAATTCATGCCCATCTCGATGACATATAGAGAGTTGTATCAGAGTCTGTATGATTCACATGTGGTATCTCCTTTCTACTTGAAGCCTATGCAACCTCTATTCCCCAAATGGTATGACGCAAATGCTCAATGCGAGTACCACGTGGGAATCACGGGACATTCAATTAAAAACTGCACTGCATTTAAAAAGTTGATTGAAAGGTTTATTAAAATGGGAATTGTAAAGTTTGACGACCCATTAGGACCTAATGTGGCATGAAATCTATTACCCAGTCATTCTGATAAAGGGGTAAATGCGATAATTAAGAATGGAGGGAAAAGAACCAATGAAATAGGTTTGGAAGAAAATGGTAGAGAGAAGATTAATCAAACAGGATTCAGAAGAGAGAGATGAAGGGATAAGGAACTACTGTGAGTTCCATGCTAAAGAGGATCATGAGATCCAAGAGTGCGTTGAGTTTAGGGCCTTAGTGTCTGATGGACAATAAGGAGCTAGAATTCTTTGAATATGTATGGGCTCTAAAAAATAAGATGTGTGCATCAAAAGAGGGGTTAATAGAGAAGGTTTATAAAGTCAACCACCCTGTGGTTATTATTTCACTACCTAGAAGCAATGAAGACAGAGTACAAATTGCACCAAGGGTCATAATCCAGAAACCTGTAGCTTTTCCTTACAAGGATAGCAAGAAGGTTCCCTGGAATTATGACTACAATGTGACGATCTCGGGAGAAGAGAACCCGATTAGTACTTCAGAAGAAGGCCAAGAGGTGGGTTTCTGCACGCGCTATGATCCATCAAATGCAGGAGGTGAGCCTGTTACAGGAAAGACCCCAATAGTTAAACAAAAGAAAGAAAAGACAGTCAGGCTCAAATTGCTAGTTAACGAGCCAGTAACTGAGAACGAGGCTAAAAAATTTTGAAATTCTTAAAGTATAGCGAGTATAGGTTGTAGAACAGCTATACAAGCAACCGGCTATCATCTCAGTGCTAGCTTTACTCTTAAGTTTGGAGACACATCGTGGCGTTAATGAAAGTACTAAACTAAACTTATATCAATAACGATATCTTTGTAAACAAGCTAGATCGCCTAGTTAACAATATAAGTGCCGACAACTTTATCTTCTTTAACAATGATAAAATACCGCTGGAAAGGGTATACATTACCAGGGGTATTAATTGATAATGGATCAGCACTAAATGTCTTTTCCCAATCCATCCTGAATAAGTTACCTATGGATAGCTCTCATATAAAGACATGTCAAAACATAGTGAGAGCAGCCGATGGTATCGAAAGGAGAGTGATGGGAAGGATTGAGATACCCCTCTTGATTGGTCCAAACACGTATGAAGTAGATTTTTTGGTGATGGACATTAAGCCTTCTTATAATTTTGTTGGGGAGGCCTTGGATTCACACGGTTGGAGCAGTGTCGTCATCACTGCACCAAAAGCTAAAGTTGGTAACTGAGGGTCAACTAGTAATAATAAGTGCAGAAGAAGACATTATTGCATCTGTAACCAGTGACGCGCTATACATAGAGATAGACGATGAAGCGATAGAATGTTCCTTCCAATTGTTGGAATTTGTGAATGCAACATTCATTGGTGAAGGGAGCAAGATCTCGATGCCCAAAATCTTTAAAACTACAAGGATGGGCCTACGACTGATGGTTGGGAAATGAGCTTTACTTGGGAGAGGACTTGGAAAATGCCTACAAGGAAGGGTCGAGAGACCAATGCTCATGGACAAACGAGACTGCTTTGGTTTAGGATACAAGCCAGATGTGAGGTAAAAGAAGAGAGAGTGGGAGAAAAAGTAAGAAAGAAGAAGAGCCCGACTGAGTAGGAAAGATGTCAAGTAGGAACCGATGACCTTTCCCCATATATCCAAGACTTTTGTATCAGGAGAAACTATTCACCCTGAAAGAGAGATGCCAAGGGAAGAGACTGCGGAAGAAATGTTGGGAAACCTGAACATCAACGCCATATCTGAAGAAGGAATCTAGCGAAAAAATTTATCAAACATCTGCCCCTATGTACCTGGAAGTGTTTTGAACAACTGTATTGCTGAAGAGATTCCTGTAGTTTTTAGAGCCAATTCAGAGTAATGTTCAAAACACGCTTATTGCTCTAAGCCTAGAAGCAATAAGAATCCTTTGTGAAATATGCTTAAGTCCAAAATCTTTATTTCAATAAAGTGCATCTTTACGTATCATCTTGAGCAAATATTCTCTTATTCTCTTCATTTCATTCATAATCATACCATACAAATAATTATTCTTAAATTCTTTTGTTCTTTGGATTTTTCTTCATCCTTATAACAGGTCTCTAGATATTAATGATATGAGCGACGCAGCTACTGACTCAGAATCTCCTTTTGAGCAAGATATGTGCACGGAGGATTCTCAAGATTTTAAATATGATCAAGATTGTAAGCTATCTCCCGATTTATTGAGGATGGTAGAACAAGATGAGAAACAAATCTTACTTTATGAAGAGTCAGTGAAAATTGTGAGCCTAGGAGAGGAAAAAGAGGTGAAGATAGAAACTTGCATTACCGTAGAGACGAAGCAAGACCTCATTGAATTACTCCAAGAATTTAATGATGTCTTTGCATAGTCATGTCAAAACATGCCCGGGTTAAGTACTGTTATCATGGTACACCGGCTCCCCATAAAGGAAGAGTGCAAACCAGTTCAACAGAAGTTCCAAAGGATGAGACCTGATGTTTTACTGAAAATAAAAGAGGAAGTCAAGAAACAATTCGATACTGGTTTCTTACGGGTGGTTAAATACTCAGAATGGGTAGCCAATATCGTGCCCGTCCCTAAAAAAGATAGGAAAGTACGAATGTGCGTAGACTACAGTGACATGAACAAAGCCAGCCCGAAAGACAATTTCTCATTGCCACATATCGACACTTTAGTAGAGAACACGGCAGGTTACTCTCTGTTCTCCTTCATGGATGGTTTCTCAGGATACAACCAAATAAAGATGTATCCTGAAGACATGGAGAAGACCACATTCATGACCATGTGGGGAACATTTTGCTATAAGATGATGCCATTTGGACTGAAAAATGCGGGAGCAACGTATCAAAGAGCCATAGTAACTTTGTTTCATGATATGATACACAAAAAACTCGAAGTTTATGTTGATGATATAATCGTAAAGTCCCATAACAGAGAATGAGCATGTACAAGTCTTGATGAAACTATTTTTGAGATTGAGAAAATTCCAACCGAAGCTTAATCTAGTAAAATGTACTTTCAGGGCTAGGTCGGGAAAATTGCTAGGATTTGTAGTCAGTGAAAAGGTGATTGAGATCGACCCAGACAAAGTAAATACTATACAATAATTATTTCCACCACACACTCAAAAAAAAGTTCAAGGTTTCCTAGGAAGACTAAATTACATTACCCAGTTCATTTCACAAATAACTGAGTAATGTGACCCCATATTCCGTCTCCTTAAGAAACACAACCCAGGCATTTGGGGTGAGGGGTGCCAGTTCGACAAGGTGAAACATTACCTGTCCAATGCCCTAGTACTGATGCCTCCTAGCTTGGATAGGCCGTTGATACTATACTTGACAGTATTCGAGAATTTCATGGAATGCTTGCTTGGTCAACACGATGAGTCAGGAAGAAAAGAAAGAGTGATATAATATCTCAGTAAAAAATTCACTGAATATGAGACAAGATATTCGCCAATCGAAAAGTTATGTTGCTTCTTGGTTTGGACAACCCGAAGATTGAGACAGTACATGCTGTACCACACAACTTGGCTTATCTCAAAGCTAGAACCTCTAAAGTACATGATGGAGTCGACTGCTCTAAATGGAAGAATGGCCCAATGGTAAATTCTACTTTCTGAATTTGTCATAGTCATTGTGAACCAGAAGGCAATCAAAGGAGGCGCAATAGCGAATTTTCTGGCCAGTAGAGCTCTAGATGATTACAAGCCATTGAACTTTGATTTCCCAAATGAAGATCTAGTGTATGTTGCTACCATTAAAGAAGACTCTCAAGAAGGTCATCCTTGGAAGCTAAACTTCGACGAAGCCTTAAACGCTATGGACAACAGAATTGAAGCAATCCTGGTATCCCCAAATGGAGATCATTATCCCTTCACTAGCAAATTGGATTTTGATTACACAAATAATATGGTAGAATACGAAGCGTGCATCATGGGTATCCGTGTAGTCATAGAACTAAGATCAAAGTGCTAGAGGTATATGGGGATTCGACACTAGTGATCTATCAACTCAATGGAGAATAAGAGACAAGAGATTTCAAGTTAATCAATTATGAAAATTGGTTCTTGAGTTTGATGACATCACTTTCTATTACCTCTCGCGAGATGAAAATCAGATGGCTGATGCCTTGGCTACTTTGGCTTTGATGGTCAAAGTAAACAAAAAAGAGGATGTAAAGCCTATCCAGATAAGTGTTTATGAGACTCCGGCTTATTGTTACAACATCGGAAAAGAAGAAGAAGAACAGGACGTTCACCCTTGGTACAACGATATACTGCGATATGTGAAGAATCGTGAATACCCTGACCAAGCAACTGAGAATGCTAAAAGGACGTTGAGAAGACTGACCAATGACTATGTCTTAGATGAGGAGGTCCTATATAAAAGGAGAAAGGATCAGGTACTACTAAGATGTGTAGACGCTGTCGAGGCTAAGAAAATCTTGGAGAAAGTTCACGAAGGTGTTTGCGGAACACATGTCAATGGTTTTACAATGGCCAAGCAAATCATGATATTTGGGTATTATTGGTTCACCATGGAAGGAGATTGCATCAGTTATGCCAAGAAATGCTACAAGTGTCAAACTTATGGAGATAAAATTAATTTACCTCCATCACCTCTTCATGTTATGACTTCTCCATGGCCTTTCTCTATGTGTGGCATGGATTTCATTGGGCCAATTTCACCCAAAGTTTCTAACGGGCATCGATTCATCTTCGTGGTCATCAATTACTTTACAAAGTGGGTGGAAGCCGCTTCATATGCCAATGTCACGAAGTTGGCAGTCAGTAAGTTCTTAAAGAAGGAGATCATATGTCGATATGGAATGCCAGAAAAGATCATATATGACAATCCACTAAATTTGAACAATAGCACGATATTAGAAGTATACAGTCAGTTCAAGATCAAACACCACAACTCATCACCATATCACCCAAAAATGAATGGTGTAGTGGAGGTAGCCAATAAGAACATTAAGAAAATCGTGGGGAAAATGACTGAGACTTATAAAGATTGGTATGAGAAGTTACCATTTTCCCTCTATGCCTATCGAACATCTGTCAGGACTTCAACCGGGGCAACGCATTTCTCTTTGGTTTATGGAATGGAGGCGATTTTACCCATTGAAGTAGAGATTCCTTCCCTCCAAGTTTTGACAGAATTGAAGTTAGATGAAGCAGAATGGATTCAATCCCTATATGATAAGCTAAACTTGATTGAAGAGAAAATATTGAAAGCCATTTGTCATGGTCAGATGTACCAAAAGAGAATGATGCGAGCTTACAACAAAAAGGTTTGTCCTAGAGAATTCCGTGAGGGGGATCTAGCATTGAAAAAGATCTTGCCTATACAAAAGGATTTCAGAGGGAAAGATGCCAAATTAGGAAGTACCTTATATGGTAAAGAAAGCCTTTTCCGGAGGAGTGTTAATTTTAATTGAGATGGATGACAAGAACTTGCCCAATCCTGTGAATTCAGAATCAGTCAAGAAGTAATTCACCTAAAAAAAAGAGAGGCCAAGGTGAAAACTCGCAAAGGGCGCCTTGAGACCAAAGGGTTTTGAATTAAAAACCCAAGAAAAGGGCAATTCAAATTTTGATCGAAAATGGGGCATGTGGTAGTCTTGTTATCCCTGAATGAACAAGGAGGAGAGATGTTACGTCTTGGAGCATCAACAAAGCATTCTAGGTCTTCTAAACACATATCAAGTTCAAAAAGGTCCTCGAGGAGTTTGTGCGAAGAAGCTCATGCTACGATATTTAGGACACCTATTTTCATTTTATTCACTTTGTATTTAAGCAAATTTGCTATTTTAATTAATTTACCCATTTCAAGCTTTGCTATCAATAAAATTCCTTTTGTCCATTGCGATAATCTTTTTTCAAGTGTTTTTATTGAAATAACAATTAATGGACTAATAATATTCAAGTAAAAAGAGTTCTGCAATTGTTCTGAAAGGTTTTCTAAAATAGTACAAGGATTTGAAAATAGGACCACTATTTCTTTGGCGTTGGAAAGAGAAAAATAGTATAAATTGTGACTATTTCTTTAGATTTTCTATTAAAGACACCAGCTGAACAAGAAGGCATGGTAGCACATCAGTGAGAGAACCTTGATAAATAGCGAGCAATGACAATCTAAATATTAAAAAGGGATCATTCTCGAAAAATGACATTCTGCATTCATACAAATATCATTCATACACATCTAGTTAGGAGCATTTGATTCATCCTAATCATGACATCCTAATCACTAGGCATAAATAGGCCTATGAAATGGATTCTATAGGTCATGTTCTCAGGAGAACAGGGTAACAAATCAGTGAAACCGCAAATCTTATTTCCCTGAAGTTGCAGTGGAACGGATTAAAGCTATAACCTTATCTCCCTGAAGTTGGAGTGGAGCAGGTTGAAATTACAAATCTTATCTCTCTAAGGTTGCAGTGGAGTAGATTGAAAATAGCAAATCTTATCTCTCTGAGGTTACAATAGAGTAAATTAAAGCTATAGACCTTATCTCCCTGAGGTTACAGTGGAGCAGGTTAAAATTACAAGTCTTATCTCCCTAAGGTTGCAGTGGAGCAGATTGAAAATAGCAAATATTATCTCTTTGAGGTTGCAGTAGAACAGATTAAAGCTATAAACCTTATCTCCCTGAAGTTACAGTGGAGCATGTTGAAGTTACAAGTCTTATCTCCCTGAAGTTGCAGTAAAGCGGGTTGAAATTACAAGTCTTATCTCCCTGAGGTTGCAGTTGAGTAGATTGAAAATAGAAAATCTTATCTCTCTGAGGTTGCAGTAGAGCAGATTAAAGTTATAAACCTTATCTTCCTGAAGTTGCAGTGGAACGGGTTGAAGTTACAAGTCTTATCTCCCTAAAGTTGCAGTGAAGCAGGTTGAAATTACAAGTCTTATCTCCTTGGGGTTGCAGTGGAGCAGATTGAAAATAGCAAATCTTATCTCTTTGAGGTTGTAGTAGAGCAGATTAAAGCTATAAACCTTATCTTCCTGAAGTTGCAGTGGAGCAGGTTGAAAATAGCAAATCTTATCTTTCTAAGGTTGCAGTGGAGCAGATTAAAGCTACAAGTCTAATCTCCCTGAAGTTATAGTGAGATAGATCGAAGCACTAATTCCTATACCACTAAAGATGTAGTGGGATGGAATGAGGCTACTTGAAGAAGAGAAACACCAAAGAAGTCGAGATTCAAAAACTGGGCAAATTTAGTCCTTCTTAAAAGGTCTTTGCTCCATTCTCGTTACACGGCAATGAGCAAAGAGGGGCAGCTGTAATAACCCAATTTGCCCAGGCCCAAAATAAAAAAAATAGCAAAATAAAAAAAATAACTAACAATTCTACAAGCCCAAAACAAACCTAAAATTACAAGGCCCAACAAGCCCAACAGGCCCAACATAAAAAATTTTAGAAAGCTGATAACCCTAGGGTTTCGGCCGCCTCTGCTCTCATGTGCGTCGTACCCCCGCTCCAGTGCGCATGCCGCCCAAAGCTCCTCTTCTTCAACACCTACAAACAAGCAAAAGAGGAACAGTAGCAGAAACAAAAAGTAAACAGTAGAATAGGCTATGTAATCGGCTATCAAAAGCCCCGAATATCATCAATGTATTGAACACACCGCATCAGATACAAACAAAAAACATATTTCGAATATACAAAAAGAGGTTTGAAATCGAAAAATCTAAGGTGTTTTTTTTTATTTTTTCAAAATAAATAAATAGAAAAATAGTAAATATTACCTATCGATTTGTCTTCCCCTCCGTTGAACGTTGCGGCATTCGAATACCCAAGAACCCATATGGGTTCTGATGAGGGTTCAAAAGGCAACAGAGGGTATTTTGCATGTTATTTCTTTTTATTTCTAAACCAAAGTCGGATTTAAAGGGTTTTTTATGTTAAAAAAGGAAAAGAGGATCGAAAAGGGCTGAAAAGGCCCAATTTTCTGCACCTCTAACCACTGTCTACAACGGAGGCTCGCTGGAGCATAGGTTGGAGTTTGGAGAGATTTTGAGAGTTGAGAGAGAGCTTTTTGGGTTTTTTTGAAGAAGAAAAGAAAAAATGAATTTTTTTAAAAAATTTGGCTTATATAAGCAGGACCAAATGGTGTCGTTTTGGGCCTAAGCTTCTGACGCCAAAATGGCATCATTTTGAAGCGGAGCCCGACGACCCGACCCGATCTGCTAGAGGATCCGCGCGCTTTTATCCAATGGGCTATTTACGGTTTTAACCCTTCCACCTTTTATTTATATGTCAATCTAGTCCATTTTATTTTATATATTTACTAATTTTACCATATAATATCATTTCTATTTCATTTTGGTCCATCTGCGCAAAAAGATGGAATATTTTCCTCTTTGGTCCTTGCCTTTGTTTGCGTGTTTAATTTTGGTCCTTATTTCGGTTTTATTATTTAATTTATACTTTTACTTTTGATTAAATTTCAATTTAATCCTTTTTATATTATGCATTTATTTTATCATGATTTAGGCCCTTTATTTCATTTTAATTCCAATTTGACCCTTATTTATTTAATTTCGACCATTTATAGATTTTATTTTTATATATTATCTTATTTATTATTTAATTTGTTTATTTATTGTTCCTTATTTTTTAAATTGATTTATTTACTTTTATTGTGCATTTTATTTTATTTTATTGCATTATTATTATTTTTTATTTTATTTTTATGCCTTTATTATTACTATTTTATCATCTATTATTGTTTTATTATTATCTACTCATTTATTTGTTTATTACCCTTTTTATAAATTTAAAATTAAATTATTTATGTTTTTACTTATACATATATTATTGTTATTTTTATTTTTGTTATTATCATCATTATTATTATGATTTATTTTTCCATTTATTATTTAATTAGTATTAAAATTGACGATTTTAACATGATTATTGCCATCGTTATTATTCAGTGTTTTATTATTATGGTCATATCATCATGCATTATGCTTAAATGTAATTAGTTGTTTTTATATTATACTTTAAATAAGATAAATACACATCGTTTAAATATTACACCTATTATTATTTAAAATAAATTTTCAAAGAATAGGCAATGTTCGGTATTTGGGAGATTCGAGTAGTCGTACCCTAACTTACGGGGTTTCGATTTTCTCGTCAAACTTGAATAACCGAATATCTTTTCAAAATTAAAATACACGAGGTTTAAACAAAGAAAAAGAAAAGTCAAGCTTATTCTCAAAGGTTCAAGGTGTCGTGTTCTAACTTACGGGATGTGACATTTTGTTATCTCGAGACGAGAGGGTCTTTAACGTTTATTTCGATTCATTCAAGCAAATTGTGAGCGAAATTAATATCAATACAATGAGGGATCGTATTTTTAAATTATTTTCAAGTTTTCAACTTTCGACACTAAGACACGAAATAATCAATTAGGTACCAATTTTAGGCGTTACAAAGGTGCTAATAAGACACGAAATAATCAATTAGGTACCAATTTTAGGCGTTACAAAGGTGCTAATCCTTCTTCGTGCGTAACCGACTCCCGAACCCGTTTTCTGGATTTTTGTAGACCGAAAAAATATTACTTTGATAAATCAAACATTTTGTTAAAACAATCAAACTACGAGGTGATCCGATCACATCTTATAAAAAAGATTGGTGGCGACTCTAATCTTTCGTTTTTAAAACAAAAATCAACCATTTCTACATGTATACTTTAGGATACTCAACACTAGGCTGGTCGCAGCACAATTGAAGGAGCAAAGGGTCTCGGCAAAGGTTTATACAATTGATCCTCAATGATAAGCGAACCATGCTGTCAGATGGGAGTTGGCTACGCAATGTACAAAACTGTAAACTCGACCGACACACCTGTCAGTATTTCTCCAGTTCAATGCTAAAGGACTATTTTAATGAAACAAATAACTCAATTATGCACGGTATGCAAACACAAGTTGCACAGAACAAGACAGCCAGTAGAAGTTCAGATGAGTGCATTTGACTCAATCCTTGATAACCTTCTCATCCAGCAACAAAGCATTGACAAATCACAGCAAAACAGCAGTTTCATCCATGCATAAATCTGTAACATCTGTTGTTTCTCAGCTAAAGGAAACAACCAAGACAGCAGACATCAGTGTATGTTATAAAAAGTAAAAGCAAATCAAGATGTTCCAGAAAGCAAAAAATTAACCCAAAAAGAAACAGCAGAAGGCTACAATGACAAACCAAAGAAACCAAGTTATTCTCCGAGGCTACATCGAATAAAGACGTTGAACATCTGATCATCTCCATATTCTTTAAGTTGAAGCCTCTCAACGCATCTTCCTGAAATGAGGTTTGCATCTATGCACTCATCATAAAGGCGAAGGCCAAGTCTATTATTACCACTTTTGGTGAATGGACATAACGGAGCACGCCAACACGAATTCAATTCATACTGTACATAACCGTCGCAGCTTCTTAAGCCTCTATTTTCGCCTCCATCAATAACTCACTAAAGGTCTTTAGATGCCAAGTGCTGCAAAGCCTCCTGAAATTTATATCACAATCTAAGTACAAATCAATTTCCTATCCTTGCTACCGATAGATGTCCAAGTACATATTAAAAAACAAATACTAGTCAAAGCTATTAATAAAATCACTTCACTGCTATATTACACTATTTATTTAAGTTGTAATTCACCATATACTCTTGTTTGATTAAAAAAATAAATTTATCATGCGTTGAAATGCGAAGTTATCACGTGTCACTATATTATTGATTGTCAGTGTCATATCAAATACATTTTAATTATGTTAATTAAGTTCCTAAAAAATACTAAATTAACTTACGGTTTCTAAGTATAAATACCAATTAGGTGAAAAAAATTTAGATACTAATTAAATAGAAATTGCCAAATTTAAGTAGTTGTGTATATATTAACCAAAAAAATTAATTATTAAAAATCAAAACGTAAAGAGACGGAGAGAACAAGCGTTGGTGAAGCAATAGAGAAGAGCGGTGCCTAAGCCTTGCGGCCAAGCGTTTGTTGACAAAAATTGACAAGTCGATGGTTTGGTTGTGGTCTGTGGGGTTGAAACGCTTATTATTAGACAGGGTTTGGGGTAAGGTCGGTTTGATTTAAAATTTTCGATTTTTTTTATTGAATCGGGGAATTAACCTTTTCTATTTTATTTTCCAAACTAAAATCAAATTGGTGTTGATAAGAAATCGATTATTATCGAGTCGTATTAAATTGGTTCGGTTCGAGTTTTAAGTTTTTGTGTTGATTTTGAGTTTTGATTTTTGACTTTATTTAGATAGAATTATCTTTAAATTTAAACTTTTCAACTTCAAATAGATCAAATAATCTTTGTTTATGTTTTTTAGACATAATTTTAATTTCTTTTCAATTATACATAAAATTTCAATTAATATATTTATCTAAAAATAATTTATAAAATCTATAATTATAAATGTTTATTAAAAATCTAACTAAATCTTTAATCACTATCAATCTTCATTGAACATAATTAAATGTTAAATTATTTGTATTTCATAACTCTTAAAATGTTAATAATAGAAACCAGAATTTTAGAAGTTTTAACAACAATAATAATAGAAAAATAACACAATACATAATTAATTAAAAAAAATATAGATGAACACTTGAATTCTTGGAAGCTTTAACAACAATAATAAATAAGCAATGAATTCGTGAGATACTGACACTAAAATTAGATTTATGGTTTATTTTTTATTTAATTAAAATATGTAAAAATATAATAAAAGTTATATTTGAAAACTTTTGTTTTGGGTTTTAATGGGTTTATAAGTTTTAAAATATATTGTTATTGTTGTTATCTTTAAATGATTTTTTTAGACTTTTTGATGTCGAATGAAATGAATAGAAACCGAATTAAAATAATATCATTTAACTGAAATTGAATTGAATTATATAAAATTTGAATTGAATTGAATAATAGATTTGAGTCGATTTCTCTAATTTTTTCTCTAGACGGTCAAACAAACGCCCTTGGAAGCTGCCGGTTTGCATTTATTTGCTTCGTCCTTCAATCCAATCTGAAATTTGCAATTAAAACGACTTAATTTTTCAAGTTAAATTAATTAGTTTGTTACTAGAATGTAAAAGCATTTGTCAAAATTGAAACAAAAACTAGCAATAATCCCTGCTTTGTAAATGGTCAAAAGGAAAAAGTGGAGTTCGTTGACTTCACCATCAAAAGTTGAGTTAGATTTTGGAAATGGTGAATTATGTTTAAAATATGGGTAAAGTATCTTTTTAGTTTTTTAAATATAAAATATTACAAAATAGTCACTAATTATTCGACTTTTTTTTTGGTCACCAACCGTTAATTATTAATAGGAAGGTAACTTGGAAGTTTTAAATTTTACATAATAACAACTTTAATTCTTAACATTTACACATTGTGTAATTTTACTTTTCTTTGTGATATTAAGGATTAATTTTAAAAAATGAGAAAATATAAAAATTATTATCTTGAATTTTGGGTGTTCCCATTTTTATATAATTTCAATCAAATTAGTTGATAAATTTTTATTGTTTTTAACTTTTAGGTGAAATGATCACAAAGAAAAGTCAAAACCAAATTATATAATATGTAAATATTGAGGACTAAATTTTTTTACATTCAAGACTAAATTGACATTATGTATATATATTAAGAGTTAAATTTGCTATTTTTCCAACTTTAAAAGCTACAACGTCATCTTTTCGTTGGCTATTTAATGACCATTGACCAAAAAAAAAAGTTAAATAGTTGGGTAATTATTTTGTAGCTTTCCATAATTAGGTGACAAAAAAAAAAAACTTATCACTAGTTGGGTGACTACCAAAATAATTTGCCCTAAAATTATTAATTGTAAATTTGGGTAATTGATTTCTGTTTAAAAGATAATATTGTAATTGGCTAATATACTGAAAAAAACCCTCAAACTGCTATACTTTTGTTTAAACAAGTTCGTGAATTATTTTTTGTAGTTAAATAACCTTTTGAGATATAAATTGTTGGCAAATTGAAGGATGAAGAATGAATACCCACAATTTCTTAAAGAAAAAATCTCGAACTCAAAAATGATTGGATCTCATCCAAAAACTCGTCGCAAGTCAATTGATTTTCCAAACTTGAAAATTGACACTTTTGATAAATGAAATTTAATAAATTTCACCCATACGTGTATATATCAAATGCCCTTAATTTTAATATTAAAATAAAATTATTTTGAATTTCAAGTTGCATCTTAACTTATTTTTTATGTATTAGGAATTCTAATGCATTTTAACATAACATAAAATCTAAAAGAGTAATAAATAATTTCAAAAGAGTGATTAAGTGTGTAATGTATAAAATCACTTTCAACATTAAACTATTCCATTCACATTCACGTTAGCATAAAATGCAAATTAAGTTAAAAATTCAAAATCTTTTCACTTTAATATTAAAATCAAGGGCATTCCAAGTAAAAAATTATAGGTTAAAGATTTATCTAATTAAAAAAAGCATAAAAACTTGTTTAAATAAAGTATAATAGTTTAAGAGGTTTATTTTTTTTTTTATTTTTGGTAATATATTGGCGTTTGTAGTTCTTTGCTTTTAAAAAGGTTAAAAACAAATGAAACTCGAAAATGCGTTTGTTTCTCGTGAAAATATGGAAGAAAAAAAATATAGAGAGAGAAAAAGTGAGGTGAGAAAATGGAAGGTGATATGTATTATGTGTAACTTGTTGGACGGGTAAAGATTGGAATCTCTCCACACTCTAATACCGTGTGGAAAGGCCAACGCCTAATCCATTAACGCAATCATAATCAAGAGAAAAAAAACAGGCTTTGTGTTGAGTTTGTATGAGGGTGGAATTCGGGGTTGGTGATGTTGATAGCTTTTTAAAGTCGGATGTTGGGTGCGACTATAATTTAATTTGATTCAAAAAAATTTTAATGCATCTAATTATTCATAATTTAGTCCTCATTCCAAATCTACAACTTAAATTATTTTAACCACAAGAAGGATTCAGATAATTCAATCTTACTTTTGTACATAGTTCTCATCAAAGTATAGTTATATGTTTATTATGAGCAGAAAAAAATATATTCTAATATTGTGATTTGGTGAAACATTTTACATTAACTGTTTTAGTTTTGTGATTTCTTCAAATTATGCGTTTTGTGTTTCAATGGTGTTTTTTCTAATTTTCAAGTGGACTTTCAAATCACGTAAAATTTATATATAATTATTAACGACAAAAATATAATTTAATAATATAAAAATATTTAAAATATATTAAAGATGAAATGTTCGATAAGACTAGTAAGAGTAATCGAAAGTATTAGATATGGATTGTCACCTCCCCAACCCATCTTAGATATTAGACTTGAATTCGAGAGATTACATCGGCCGTCGAGATGGCCTAATACGATCGGAGTTTTTAAAACAGTCAATTTAAAACATTTATTTATTTTAGAAGAAAATTGTAACACCCCAAACCCGGCCCACAAGCCCTGACCGGATCTGGTATGTCACTGCGGAAGAACGGTTGAAAATCTTTTTAACTTTAGAATAAAACATGTAAATTTGTTAACTTTTGAAAACCATGTCCATTTAAAATTATAAGTAAAACTTTGTTATTATAAAATGTCCAAATTAAAACTTTTATGTATATACTTTGAATAAATAGGTGGCTAAAAATAAAATCATCTTCACATAGTAATTTAATTAAATTAAGCCCATAATAAAATAATACCAAAAAAAATAACAAGGCCCTTATTACAACCCAATATTTAAACAAAATACTTAATTTCAAAATGCGTAAAATAATCAAAATCTCTTTTCTACATGGCCACCTCGTATCCACTCCAACCCGGTCCAAGCTCATGAATCACCGAAATGGTTAAGAAAAATTGGGTGAGTCCACGACTCGATGCATAATCATTACACATGTTTCCACACGTATGGGCTTGACCCATATCCACACGATCCATGCAACCAGTCATGCCAAATGTATCCCACCCAACCTAAGTCCATCCATTACACCAACCTTAGCAGACTCCACCAAGGTAGTAGCTAATCCACCGATCTGGCCGAAAGTGATCCCACATATCCTACCTCGGCGGACCCTGCACAACAAGGTAGTGGTGAGCCACCGATCACATCGTGATCCTCAAATCCTACCTTGGCGGACTTGTCTTTGCTCAAGGTCAGTGGCGAGCCACCGATCACATAAGTGATCCCAACATTAATCCGTCTCACGGTGATGCACTCGACTATCAACCGCCGAGATGGGCACCTAGCCAACATCTCCGTTGATGAAGCACACGACTAATCATCAAGCGCTAATGTAGCACGAGGCTAACATTAGACCACCTACATAATATGTACACCCGTCCTTCCTTGATCAAAACCAATCCCCATGCAAATATGCAAATGTATCATGTCAAATCATCATATCGAATGAGTATACCTCACATGCTCATTATTATATCACAGAGCACCATAAATAATTTAATATCACAATTTACTAACACATTAACCGATTACCCCACACATGGGTATCCATCACTTTAGCCTTTATTGTCGGCTATCACACATCATACTCAAGTATACACATTAATAAATAATTAACCGAGAAAAAGGTGCGATGATTACGCACCGATTAGCACGATTGACTAAACCTCGAAATCACACGTGGCTCCTAAAAGTCTCAAGTCTCCAAATCTCGGTGATCACTCACGCAAATGCTTGACTATCGCCTCTAAAAGGTTACGCCTTCCCTACAATCGGCCAAAACTAAACAACATAATCATGCTAATCAACCTCTGAGGGTATAACCATAATTTTACCTACCAAGGGCATTTTCGTAATTTACCCACCAAGGGTATTTTCATAAATTCACAACTGTAATGGCCTTCCGAAGGCCTAATGTCGCCACTAGCGACTCGGTTACCATTTTCATCATCTGGGATGATTGGGCCTAAAACTCGATTTCTACCATCCAAGCCCACATACTGTGTGGCCCACCTAGCACAAATCTAGCCACGATATAAGTTCCACCTAGTCTAGTTCAACATATACTAACCAATCATACAATTTACTCATATGGCCCCACGGCCCATTGGGCCCACTTTGGCCCATCGAGGCCCAAGCAGCCCCAACCCACGAGAATACTACTCGATGGCCTCAACTATCGCGTCGAAGCCCTACACATGCGCCAGATGCGCTCGTGTGGCTACTAATGTCGTATAGCAAACATTTCGACATTTTGCCATTCTACAACTAGAGTAGAGAGTTACACACCGATAGGACTCTGGGCTAATCCGCGCTCCGATCACTATTGTGCCCAAACGCCTCCAAGATGTGTTTACTCTCCTCCTAGGATGCTCTTTATATAGCTAGCTCTTCACCATCCTTCTTTGTATCTTTTCGATGTGGGATCCTTCGTCACAAGAGAGTTTAAATCCAACTGAAACTCTTCAGTCAAACCGTAAAATAAATACTCCCTTGCTTCTCATGAGATTCGAACCTAGGCTCCTTGCAACATAATCCACGTCGCTAACCATTTGGCCACAAGCTCCTCTTGTGTCTTAAACCATGCAAACTAAATATAAACTATGGGCCAAATTCTAAGGTCCAAGCAAAAGAAACCAAAATGCAAAAGCCAAGACTTGAACCTTGGACCTCCTTCCTTCCTTGTGGCGTCACTCCCTTGTCTCTATGTGGCGTCACTTTGCCACTACACCACACACTCTACTTGTGTCATTTTCCTCCATATTTTATTCTTAAGGCCTATCTGCCAACTTCCAGGTTTTTTTTTTCACCTAAAACCAAAATTTTCCCAAAGCTAATATTTGATCCCGGGACTTCATAGAAGCCCCCTAACCTTCCAAAATCACTTATCTAAAAGGTCCAACTTGCACTTAAGCCGATCTCCTATTCTCCAAAAAATTTTAAACGCTACTACGCCTAAGGCCCATTGGGCTCAATCCTACTAGGCCTAATTTTAGGATGTTACAAAAATTTAGTCTATTTTCAAAAAAATTGACAAGTTATAAAAAAAGGTTTTATGTTAACTTCCCTAAGTAATAATGACTACTTTAGGAAAATTTAGTTAATTTTTCTTATTACTCACAATTTTTAATTTTAATTTGACAATGGAAAAATGATTTTTACTTAGTTTTAATAAAACTATATTTCATGCTTTAATAAAACCATATTTTAAAATTAAGATAAATGTTATGAATGCTAAAAAAAATCCTAAAATGTTTTTGAAATAAAATAGTACAATTTTGAAATAACAAAATTATAAAAATAAGCCTAATAATACTTTCATAAAAGTAAAACGTTTTTGAGCCCTCCGTATGTTGCATTCACATCCTAACTTGGTGAGTTACCTATAAAGATGGAAATAAATGCAGGAATGAGCTATGAAGCTCAGTGTGAGTTCCGTCACAAGGGAATCAGAGCAAACAATAGACAAGCCATGCATAATATCAACTCTTAGAATAAATCTCAATCAATTAGCAATACAAAATATCGATAATTCAGATCAACTAATCAACAAAATATTTCAATGTTTGTAGCCATGTAATTTCTTATGCAGGTAATGCAAGTTCGATTTCACAATAAAAAGGTCCTACTCCATCGCTACACACCATAGTAGGAGTTCCCTAGAACTTCTCTACCTTTACACCACACTGTGGATAAACCACTGATCATTGGAGATGAACTTCTAATGATAAAATATATTGGTAGATGAACCATTCTTCTGAGTAGATAAGAGCTGCTAATATGTTGTGGATGAACTGCCAACTAAAATATATTGTGGATAAACAATTGGCCGAGCAGATGACTAGCAACTAAAATACGTTATGGATGAACCCTTGGTCGAGCAGATGATTGCCGACTAAAATACATTATGGATAAACCACTGGTCGAATAGATGAATTGCCAACTACTTTCTCTGTTCAAACGTCGCACCTCATGCAAGCAACATAACATGCTATAAAAATTAAATATGGTAACATTAACATGCTTATATAAAATATATACAATAGCAATTATTATGCTTATAACAAATCATAATAGTAGCAAGAGACTTGCTTATCATATGTTCGATTTAACAGTAACAATGACATGTATCTCATGCAATCAGTATCATCATGGTTTTACATAACAGTATCAGTTAATCAGAAATATAGTGACAGTAGATATGTAACAATCTCATATCATACATTCACAATAATGAATCAATAAATTATATCGTGGATTCTTGCATTATTCATATTATCATGGGCTTAATTGAATACAAAAACACTAAAATAGTTTAAAAATGAATTAGGGACTAAACTGAACAAAACATAAAATTTTGAGCCAAAACTGTGAAATCTGAGAAACAGGGTACACACGGCTGTGTGGCCAGATCGTGTGAAAAGCCCTAGATCATGTGGAAGGGGTACACGACTATGTGACCCTATTCTGAGGCACGATTTTCTTTGATTAGCTTGTAAAATAACACACTCCTATCACCGAGATCTCGAACGTCGTTCCTTGCACTTAAATCTGATCCGAGGTACCTAAATCAAGTCATTCAAATGATATTTATGCCAAAATTAATAACGAATGTCAAGAAAAATCAAGATTTCAGGAGATTTTTGGCAAGATTCTTAAAAGATTGTTTAATCGTTCTTTAAAATTAACGTGGATAAAAATTCTACAAGAATTTAAGATTTAAAACCAAGAATGGAATGTTCTTATTGATTCTTTACGAAATTAGAGATGAAATTGATGTTTTTAATTTAGAAAAAAAAGTAATCAATAGCAAGAAAGTTGAAAATATGGTGTAAAAAAAAAGAAAGAGAATAAAAAGAGAATAAATAGGAGGATGGAGGGCAAATTCTATTTGGATTTGAAAAAGGGGCAAATTGAAATTCTAATTAGAAAAAGAAGATAAAAAGATGATAGAATTCTAATTCTATTGGAATTTTAAGAAATGGCAAGATATGAATTCTAATTAAGAAAGAATAAGGTCAATTCCTAGGGTAAAACTTAGGGGCGTCACTTGCAATTATCCCAATTTTTTATCGAATCTGAAATTAAAATGAAATGGGGGGAGAAGGCAACAGCTCGAACCCTAATTTCAAGGAGTACTAACACCTTACCATTGAGCTTATTGCTCATTCTTATTTAATTTTTACTCTTAATTTTACATATTTTAATGTTTGGGAGACTTGCCAAAATTTCAAAATTATAAAGAAAATAAGAACTTGAACTTTGGTCTTTTGGGACATGTACTAACGTTTTAATTGTTGAACTATTGCTCATTTCTTATAAAGTTTTATCCTCAACAATATATATTTTAGTGTGGTTGTTATTCTAAGTTGCAAAAAATTAAAAAGAAAGGAAATAGAAAGAGTTAGGTTTGAACCTAGACTTTTTAGGTAGGGAAGCTAACACATAACCATTAGGCTTAAGCCCTATTTCCTACATATTTTAGTCACTTAATTGTATATATATTTATTTTGGATTCAACTTATATATTCGTTATTAGCTTACATATTTACTTAACTTTTATTTAACTTTATAGTTTTTAACACATTCCTATTTTAGTTTATATATAATAATTAATACTCATAGTCAAGTCTCATTGTAACACCCCTAACCCGTAACCGTCGCCAGACTAGGGTCAAAGGCGTTACTGAACAAATCGGAAACATTTATAACATTTCATGCATTTCATTCATCTATGATACACATAATGTCCTTTAAGTGAGTCATCGAGACCCTAAGCATGCTTATAAACCGAGTCGGGATTAAAACGAAACACAGACAAAATTTCATGGAAAATTAAAAACTTTTCTATAATACAGGGGATACACGCCCGTGTACTCTGGCAGTGGCCTATCTTGCCAAATACCACACTGCTACCAGGCACGTTCGTGTGCCTTGGCCGTGTCCCACTAGGCCATATACTAACTTTACCCCACGGTCACTAGGCATGCCTGTGTGCCATGGCTGTGTGACATCATAGGTCATTTGTAAGACCAAAATGCCACCCAAATGGGTCATACCTACAAGCAACATTTTCCATCACATATCATGCATATATGGCAACCAAAAACATACCAAATTTGACCATTTAATCTATACATTCAATGCCAATCTCATTCATGCCAAATTACAAACTAAAACTCATATCATTACAAGCATAGATCATCCATTTGCTTAGCCAAAACTTAACCATTTCATATGCATCAAACCATACCAAAACATGCTTCACATACCCCATTAATTCAAGCATTGTATCAACTCAAAACTTTCCAAAACACATGGATAAGTTCACTTCATAAACATATACACATATCTGGCCTATACATGCCATAATTAGCTATATACACTTTCAAAAGGGTATCAAAATAAGTTTAGTAGTGTGATGACAATCCTTGACGGTCCCGAGCCTTTAGTAGCTTTGACGACCTATAAAACAGAGAAAACACACACAGAGTAAGCTTTCCAAAAGCTTAGTAAGCCAATATACAAACAAACTTGGCATGAAAGACATATTTGCAATAGATACATTGGCACATATCAAACAATTAGCAAATTATCACATATATGCTTTGGTTCATATACTTTTGACCACATTTGCCACTTTCACAATTCCATAATCATATAGGCGCATAGCTCATCTAGCCAAAACTTTACTTATCATATCATCAATTCTATATACACAACATTGTAGTAAGATCACATAGATGCTTACTTTGTATACACAATTAGTGTATATTCAGCATACCTGAAACGGATTTATAATCACATATTTGTTCATAGCTCGGATTTGTAATTCATATCACAGACTTTCCCGTTGAACCAATAGGAATCTAGTAGGATGCTCGGAGAACTCAGAATTGTCTTACAATGCCAACGTCCCAGACGAGGTCTTACATGCACACAGATATCGATGCCACTATCCCGACAGGGTCTTATACGAATCAATACGATGCTGATGTCCCAGACATGGTCTTATACGTAAAGCTCATAATGATTTCAACGTCCCAAACGTGGTCTTACTCGTAAAACTCATATCGATGCCAACGTCCCAGATTTGGTCTTACTCGTAAAACTCATATCGATGCCAACGCCCCAAACGTGGTCTTACATGAAATCACAAATCAACGCCAATGTCCGGGACGTGGTCTTACATGATAAAACAGAACAGATACCTATGTCATAACAGAACTAATCCTATCTATTCCTAGGTTCGTACGGGACTTCTCGAACTTTGTCACTATATCAAACTTATCTCGAAATTCATGCATATAGTATCTCATACACAATCATTATCATTGATAGTCATATGGATATATATATTCAGTTCAATATAAATACGTTTATTTGCATAGTGACTTACCTCGGATTCGGTTTATCGGAATGAAAACGGCTACTCGATTACTTTCGCTTTCCCGCGATCTAAGTCTATTTTCCTCGGTTCTTAATCTAAACATATTTAGAATTAACCCTTTTATTCACTAATTCATTCAATTCACTCCAAGGACACATTTTTAGGGCTATTTACAATTTAACCCTCATATTTGCACAATTTATCAATTTTATTCATTTTTCTTAAAATATCAAATTCACAAAATCAACATATACACAAGCTTAGCCGAATACTTATGAAGATCATACAAGCCCACACTTTTCATCAAATTTGCTATTTAGTCCTTCAATTTACCATTTTCATAATTTAGCCCTATTTAATTAAATTCATCAAAACTTCAAAAACATAACATGTTCATCTAGCTCAAATCTTTCTTTTTTCATCATCAAACATCACATATCTCTTGAATTCATCAATAGCATATTTCACATACATCATCAAAACACAAAATTAAGGCATGAGTTTTGTAGCTCTCAAAGCAATGATTCCGAAAACGTAGAAATTATCAAAAATTGAAACCAAATCATACCTTAATTTTGGCTTGTAAGTGCCGAATGCCTAGCTCAATTTTTTTTCTTTCTTTTCTTTGGTTATTTCAGTCAAAAGAAGGGAATTAAAAGATGAACACTCATCTTTTGTTTCATTAAAACTAATTTTAATAATCCAATTACCAAGATAGCCTTCATCATATAATTAAAACAATTATACAATATGGACATTTAAGACTTTTATCCATCCACTAAACATGATAATGGCTTAGTTGCCATACAAGTCCTCCATCTTTTCAAAGTCACAACATATAAGTGCTTTATCATATAGCAATCAACTTTCACATTTAATGCAATTCAATCCTTTTGTCAAATTAAACACACAGACAGACAAATTCACTTACGAAAATTTAACACATGCTTAGTCACATCTCAACGGCACAGGAAATAATATTAAAATATTATTCAGATTCGGATTTGTGGTCCCGAAACCACTGTTTCGACTAGGGTATAAACCGGACTGTTACACTCATTATTAATATTTTAATTTATTTTACCGATTTTCCAATTAGGCCCCAATTCAATTAAAACACACTATTTTCAAATTAAACTTAATTATATTATTTTAATACTTTAATTAATTATTTATGACCTTAATTTCGGTATCCGTTTCAAACCCTCAATTTATAAATGTTCAAAGATAACTTTATAACTTGGAGTGTGACCACTTTCGATATTCACAAACCAATTCTTCTAAGCCAATTTTTGGGGTGTGACATAGATTAAAAAAAAAGCAAGGAGTAAAAAAAAAATTCTACTAATCAATGTTTTCAAGGTGGCCTTTCTTGTATTCTTGTATTAGATCCAAAGGTTTTTTTCTTGACCTAACTACAAAGATGATGAATCAATTTTTTTTTCTTTTCTACTCTTGTCCTACTGCTCTATTTTTGTGAATATCGTTTATAATGATTGCTGAAGCAAAAAATTTCAATTGAACTTATTATTTCAATTGGTATTTTTGTTTATCCTCCTCTTGTTTAAAAAATGAAACTTAGGTAAGTGATTTGTAAACATATGTATAAAAAGAACATATTTCATTTAGCTCCTTCATGCCCACCATAACTAGTTCTTTCGGTTTTTTACTAGCAACTTTAACTATAACCTCAGCTTTATTTATTGGTCTGAGTAAGTTATGAACTATTTGAAAATTAATTGAATGAATTAATAATTCAAAAAAAAAAAACAATGCTTTCTCTGAACCATTCGAATAAAGTATTATTAAGTTTAAACTCGTTCATCAAGACAAACTTAAATAACTTACCAGCACTAATTTTTCATTTATACCCTAATGAAAACTAGTTATTTATATTATTTTTAGTGTATTCTTTAGCACTTCATTATACTCTATCCATTTAAGATTATCTCACCACGATAATATAATATACTCTAAAAGAAAATCATGCGAGTCTCTTTTTTGTAGTACAAAAATTGAGTACTTTTCAATCACATTAAAAAATTGTCTACTTTTGTTTGTCGCTTTGGCACATTTTCTTTCTGCCGCTCTTGGCATGATTATTAGGGTTTTAATTTCCTCTATTTTCTTTACTGTAGTTTTTGTCTTTTATTCGTGAATCTCTATTTATGGTCTATGGGGAAGGAGAGGCGTTGATTCGCTTTGAGTAATGGAAAGGGGTATTGCATATCTAAATCTAGAGGATGGGGAAGATGAGGTTTTTTCTTTGTCGGTGGAATTAGAGGAACAACTTTCTGCTTATAATTTATGTCTGGTGGGCTGCTTCCTTACAGCTAGTGTGGTTCACTTTCCATCCATGAGGAATACTTTGGCAAACATTTGGCATCCATTGGAAGGGGTGCAAATATCAGATCTGGGAGAATGCCATTTCTTGTTCAAATTCTTCAATGAAATAGATATTTCTCCGGTAATCGCAGGTGCTCCTTGGACTTTTAATAACCATCTTCTGATTTTCCATCGGGTTCAGGAGGATGAAGATCCTGTCTTTCCCACTGGTATATGTAGATTGGTGGGTTCAAATTCATGATTCGCCTCCAGGTTTCTTTAGAGATTCAATGGTGGTTCGGTTTGGAAATTTTATTGGTAGATTTTTAGAATATGATACGAAGCATATTATTAATGGGTACAATAATTTTATGCGGATTCGTGTCCAGATTGTTGTGCAAAAACCTTTGAAATGAAGGAAAAAAGTTATGATTGCTGAGTCAAACTTCTCATATACAAATTTTAAGTATGAAAAATTAACATTGTTTTGCTTTTTATGTGGCTGTTTGGGACATAGGGAGAATTTTTGCCTGATAAGATTACGTATTGGAGCATAGGAAGTAGAGTTCGAGTGGGATCTGTCACTGAGGGCTCAGACGAGGAGGGCTTCCATGACTAATAGCATCTCGCTGAGGGACGATAGAGATAGTGGTCATTTTGGAAAGTCTTGGGTGGGACCAAAATTTAGCCATAATTCAAGGCAATATCAAGGACATGAACAGTGGGGAGATTTTAATAATATTCTTGGGATAAATTTGGAAGGCTCCAAATCTATTAACGTGTTGCATGAAGATCAGGAAGGGAGGAAATTTCATCATATAGCGGAAGAGAGGGTGGGCATGGAAAATTTCAAATGATGGGATCTACTCAAATCAACAATGATTTTAGGAATGTTCTGGGGAAGAAGGGGATTTTGAATGAAATGGAGTTGTCAAATATGGAAGGTGATTTAGAAGATGCTCTAATAAGAAACGAGGAAGGAAATAAAAGACAAAGATCTGATTCTTTAATATCTAACGTTTCTAATGGTCAAGATTCGGTGGAGGTTTGTGATGGGCTTTTCGCTCACAATAAACAACTATCGGTGGCTGCCTTGAGGCAATCCGATCGAAAGCAATCAAGATACTTTGCTGGAATGATCGTGGATTGGGGAGTCCGTGAGCAGTCAAAAGACTTCAGCACATGCTAAAATATTATCATCCGCAAGTTGTCTTCTTCATGGAGACTAAATTGAACACTAATAGAATGGAAAAGTTAGGAGATGGTGTGGTTTCTTCAATGGTATTGATGTGCCGGCTGAAGGTTCTCGAGGAGGGTTAAGCTTAGGATGGAATGGGGGACAGTTAGTCAATTTGAAGAGCTTCTCAAAAAATTACATTGAAGTGGAAATTTAAGAAGAAGAAGGAAAACCTCGATGGCGGTTTACGGGTTTCTATGGAGCTCCTGAGGTTAAAAATAAAATAGAAACGTGGGATTTACTTCAACGTTTGGGGGGTGTAACTCGTTACCTTGGTTGGTCGGTGGTGACTTTAATGATATTCTTTTTACACATGAAAAAAAAAAGAGGTATTCCAAGGGAAGAAGCTAGAATGGAAGCATTTCGCAGAACGTTAGAGGATTGTTCGTTAGAGGACATTGGTTTTTCAGGCCCCTAGTTTACTTGGGAGAGAGGGCGAACTTTGGAGCGGAACATTAGGGAAAGAATTGACAGATGAGTTGTGACAGATACTTGGATTCAAATTTTCCCAAATTATTCTCTGAGGCATCTCTCGCATTCCTTTCTGACCATTGTCCTATGCTTGTAGAAACGGAGCTTAGTAGGAGAGGGAGAAGTCTAAGTCGATTTTGTTTTGAATCTTGGTGGGTACTTGAGGAATCGTGTGAGGAAGAAATAAGAAAGCTTTAGGAAGAAAGCTCTGGACTTTACCTTCATCGAATGACTACTTTTGCAAAAGGGTTGAAAGTTTGGGCTAAAAAAATACAGTTCAAACATAAGGGTGAGGTGCAAAGGTTAAATAGAAGACTTCAGGAATTGAATAGTGATGAGAGCTCGGAAAGGATGTTAGCAGAACTTATAGAGGTGAAACTTCATTTGAATATGGAAATGGATAAGGAGGAGGGATATTGGGAACAACAGGAAAAAGTTATTTGGCTACAAATGGCACTACACCAAAACAGACTTTTAGCGGCGCTTTTAGTGGCGTTTTAACAAAAAACGCCACAAATATTATCATTTAGCGGCGTTTCAAAGAAAACGATGCAAAAAGTTGAGAAATAGTGGCATTTTTTTTACAAATGCCGCTAAAAAGGATATATAGCGACGTTTTTTTTTACCAAAACGCCGCTAAAGACCAGAGCATTAGCGGTGCTTTTCTAAAAACACCGCTAAAGGTTGGAGCATTAGCGGCGCTTTTGAAAAAATGCCGCTAAAGACCGGAGCATTAGCGGCGCTTTTCAAAAAACACCGCTAAAGACCGGAGCATTAGCGGCGCTTGTTGAAAAACGCCGCTAAAGACCGGAGCATTAGCAGTACTTTTGGAAAAACGTCGCTAAATACCGGAGCATTAGCGGCGCTTTTGGAAAAATGCCGCTAAAGACCGGAGCATTAGCGGCGCTTTTGGAAAAACGCCGCTAAAGATAGGAGCATTAGCGGCGCTTTTCAAAAAACGCCGCTAAAGGCCGGAGAATTAGCTACGCTTTTAGAAAAACGCCGCTAAAGATCGGAGAATTAGCGGTGCTTTTTGAAAAACGCCGCTAAAGGTCTAAGTATTAGCGGCGCTTTTTCACAAACGCCGCTAAGAGTTTTCTATATTTTTCTCTTATTCTTGCTTTGAATTATATTTTATTTTGATACATTCACTTATAAGAAATGAAAAATTTTCAATTTAGTTACTTAATTATGAAAAGTTACATTTTCATTTAAGTTATAAATTAAGCTATTAAAATTGATTTAGGGTTTAATGTTTAGTATGTTAAATTCATAGTTTAGGGTTTGTTTTTTGGGGTATGGGTTTATTGTATAGTATTCAATATCTTAGTGTTTACTGGTATTAAGGTTTAAGTGTTAGTGGTTAGGGGTTTAGGTTTAAGGTTAGGGGTTTAAGGGGAAATGGTGAATGGGTCAGGGTTTATGGTTTATGGTTTATAAGTTTAGGGTTAGGGGTTTGGAAGGAAATTATTTTTTGGGGTATAGGTTTATTGTATAGTATTCAATATATTAGTGGCATTTGTAATAAATGCCGCAAATTTGCACTACTAATTTGACAAAAACGACGCAGTTCCAATACAACGTATTGATTTTTAGTGACGTTTTTACGAAAGTGCCTTAATTCTGCAATAATCATTTGCCGTAAACGACGATGTTTTGCAATAGGGAATTAAATTTTTAGTGGCGTTTTACATAAATGCCAGAAATTTGCAAAACCAATTTGACTCAAACGGCGCCGTTTCGTTTTAGAGTATTAAACACTTAGTGGCATTTATAAGGAACACTGCAAATTTAAACCTAAACAACAGCGTTGCACAACAGGGAATAAGATTTTTTGAAACACCCCGAACCCGGCCCACAAGCCCTGACTGGATCTGGCATGCTTCTAGGGAAAAACCATTCAAACTGATTTGGGCTTTGCCAAAGTCTTGTGTGTTTTTGAAGAACCATTGATTTGGGTTGGGTTCACAATTAAAAACGGTGTTGATTAGGTGTCAAAACATTTAATATTTAAATGTTTGAGAAAAATTTACTTTAACTTTAAATTAATAAAAATCGTATCATACTTAAATAATTAAAATGCATGCATAAACTGTTTAATACTTATGGCCTTATTACATCAAACAAAACCCGAAATAATTCAAAACTTAAATATTAAAAACTAATAAAAGTAAAATAATCTCTGAGCTAAGCATGGCCACCATTGAGCTCCTGCCGACCCGGTCCATTATAGTGTGTCACCTGAAAAATAATCCCACAACGGGGTGAGTCAAACAGACTCAGTGTGTACAACCAACACAAGTCTCAATCAATTTAGGCATGTCAAATCATACTTAATAAACATATATAATCAATTATGCAACCCGAACCCAAACCTAGATAACCATCCGCTACACATCACCCGTACCAACCATCACACCTTGGGGACTACTAAGTCGACCCTCCATCCGCTACACATCATCGAAGGCAGTCGCTGCAGACGACATGCTCATCGCCCTTATAAATATTATGGCATAGCCACCAGATAATATTTTGTGACATAAGTCACCACATTCAGATTTCGTGACATAAGTCACCACATTCAGACATTGTGGTATAAAACCACCAAATCACTTCCCCTTTCATTATTTCCCGTATGCCCCATGTCATACAATTATGCCTTAACCATGTCATATTCCTTATTCACATTCTTATAGTTTCACATATATGCCATAACAGATCATATCATACTCATAGTAGGAGTGGGTAAACGTACCTGGGTACTTTGTACCATTGCATGGTTAGCCACATGTCACATTATTATAAACACATTTATTAAATTGATGCCTTAAGTCTATTAAGAGCTAGTGTGGGGTACATACATGGTATTAACGCTTTCACTAAATCTCGAAAATCTACCAAAACTTATTGTACTCCTTCCTTGTGAATCTTAGATCCCGAAATTAATCCTTAAACCGTCGGCTACAAGAGAAATCCCAAAATCACCAAATAGAATGATCAAAACGTAATTGGCTCACCAACTCAAAGTGTCGACAAGAGGGAGGAAGTGTTTGAGTTTCGGCTTTTAATGTATATGATAGGGAAAAAGAATGGAGAAAAGGTTTCAGCTTTTAAAGAAATTAGAGAGGGATAGGCTAAAGAATTCGGCATAAAGAATAAAGAGAATTAGGGTTTTTTAAATGTCATAATCAATGAGATATCCTCCCTATTTATAGAAATTTATTTTTGTTGTTCAAACCCGAAACATCTTCCCGATAACTAAAAGTTAAGCTAAAAGAAAAGGAAAATTCGGTATCCATATATACTAAAATAAATAGATAAATAGAATAAACCTACACTCCCTAATCAACTCAAACTTATCACTAATCAAATTCCTTTATTATCTTCAAAATTTATCCTCATCAAAAAGTCCTTTTATTTAGCCCAAAAATTCAATTTGAATTTCATTCAAATAGCTTCCCGATCAGCAGCCATCTTTTGGAATTTTGGTCTAATTCAAACACCTTCCACGCCAGCAGCAAAATTTCAAGCTATTGCGCACAAGGCAACTCGAACCCGAGACCTCCAAGCACAGCCAAAGAAATCCAAAAATATTAACCAACACCTAGATTCGAACCTCCGCCCTTTTCACTATGAGGCATGTCCCTTGCCACTGCACCACCCGTTTCATTTGAGTCATAATTCTTTCCCAATTAATTATCAACCTTTATTCCATGCTCCAGGTTTACTTTAAAAAAAACCCAACATTTCGCGCACAACGCGACTAGAACCTTGTTCCCCCTCCTGCTCTTAATGCCTTTGCCACTGGGCCAAGCATTTCCTTGTGTCATAAAACAGCCCCAACTAATTATAAGGCCTAAACACTACACCAAAACAGACTTTTAGCGGCGTTTTTTTGGGCCTTTAGAGGCATTTTTAAGTGCCACTAATAGTACTTGCGACGCTTTCGAAAGCACCGCAAAAAACGCCGCTAAGGAAATCACCGCAAAAATTAGTGGCATTTTCTGTGAAAAAACGCCGCTATAGGTGCAGGCTTTTAGCGCTTTTAAAAAAATGCCGCTATAGGCGAGGGCCTATAGCGGTATTTTAAATAAACGCCATTATAGGTTTGGGCCTATCGCGGTGATTTTAAATAAACGCTATAGGTTTGGGCCTATAGCGGTTTTAAAAAAACGCCGCTATAGGTAGGTGCTTTTAGCGGTTTAAAACAAACGCCGCTAAAGGCATGGGCTTATAGCGGCGCTTATGAGACAAACGCCGCTATAGGTATAGGCTTATAGCGGCGCTTATGAGACAAACGCCGCTATAGGTGTGGGCTTTTAGCGGCGCTTATGAGACAAACGCCGCTATAGGTGTGGGCTTTTAGCGGCGCTTATGAGATAAACGCCGCTATAGGTATGGGCTTTTAGCGGCGCTTATAAAACAAACGCCGCTACAGGTATGGGCTTTTAGCGGCGCTTATAAAAAAATGCCGCTATAGGTATGGGCTTTTAGCGGCTTATAAGCGGCGCTTATGAGACAAGCGCGCTATAGGTGTGGGCTTTTAGCGGCTTATGAGACAAACGCCTATAGGTGTGGGCTTTTAGCGGCTTATGAGATAAACGCCGCTATAGGTATGGGCTTTTAGCGGCACTTATAAAACAAACGCCGCTACAGGTATGGGCTTTTAGCGGCGCTTATAAAAAAATGCCGCTATAGGTATGGGCTTTTAGCGGCGCTTATACAACAAACGCCGCAATATGTAGGGGCTTTTAGCGGCGCTTGTAGAGAAAACGCCGCTATAGGTGGGGCTTTTAGCGGCGCTTTTGAAAAAACGCCACTAATTTGCACAGATCTGCTGTGCACTTTTTTCCCAATATCCTACCCTCCCTGCGGTAAAAACCACCAAAAAGCAAGAACAATTGCATATAATTTTGACCCAATGCGACAAATAAAACATTTAAATCTCAAGTAAAAGCATTAAATCTAAACAAATACTTCAAATTTAATAAAAATATATGATATTTATTAAAAATGAAGCATAATTCAAACAATTCTTACAAAATGTTTAAGCTGTAAAAATGTTGAAAAAATCTTACAACAAGAAAAGAAATGTCTAAGAGGCGGCTCTGCATTGCTTCTTTGGATTAACTTCATCATAGCCTGCAAATTTGTATTGGAGTTCTTCATACTTTACGTTACGCTTTCGCCTCCGTAGCTGCGACCTCCGCTCTAAGTTGAGCAACATGCTCTGCCTCTCTCGTTGCTACCTCCGCCTCCCTCGCTGCTGCCTCCGCTCTAAGCTTAGATATTTGTTTCGCTTCCCTCGCTGCTGCCTCCGCTCTAAGCTGAGAAATTTGCTCAGCTGTGCTCACTTCCATCAGAGATATCTGGTCTTTCAGTCTCTGAACTTCAGCATGAGATTGACTCCCGGAAGGCATGTATTGTCGGGGCCGGATCAAAATATTGGGTCGAGTAACACGATCCTTGACATCGAACCCGACCATACCTTGTAAGACCCAAAACATTAGTGATAATTCTGTTATAAATATACTCAAGATTAACAAAACTATCAATCGAAGCAGTCATACCTTTCAGGACCCAAAACATCAGTCATAATTCTGTTATCAATCTCGTCGAGATTAACAGAATCTGTCGAACAAACAACCGCTTCATACTCCGCCTTCTTCTCCTTTAGTTTATCCTAATAAATCAATAAAAGAGTTAGAAACGAAATATATAATAAAATGAATGGAACATAACTTAAAATTAGAAATTTAAAACTACAAGCGATGAATTAAACCATTATAATTAAACATTATAAATATTTATAAAAATCAACTTTTATTAAATAAATATACCAAAATTTCTGCGACCTTGGATGTCATCGGAGATCCATCCTTCTTCCTATCGTAATGTCAAAAAGTTGAAGCCGTCCAACTTTTGACTGTAAACTTCCTACATTATAGCGAGAAAAAATATAAGTTAATAGTATAAATCATTAATATTTGAAAGAAGTAATAAATTACAATACCTCACCTCGACCACACAAGCAAAACTTACGGAACTGCTTGGTAATGCGTGAATTGTTGTTTCATCTCACGCTTGTTCCAACTCGCTCACGGTCCTACATAATGGGATTTGAATTATTTATATAATAAATCGATAAACCTAAAAATTTCTAAGACTTTGAAAGTCGTAATACCTCTCCTTTCTTTGAATTCGAAATCTAACTTGATCTTCCCATTGGTACCTCAACATTCCGTGGGACATTTCATGATTTTTCGTCGAGGTGATGTCTTTCTTAAAATATTATTTTTTAGGGTGCTTTTATTGTCTCTCCATTTTTACCCAACATCTTCTTAATATAGTCATCGGAGACCTCTAAAGCAAATCTACCCTGAAATTTTTTTTAAAAAAGTTAATATAAATGAAGGTTAAATGAAAGTATTATAAATTACATTCACCTTTTATTACCTTAATATTTTCGAGAGCCTGATTTTTGTTGGCATCAGGCATGTGATGCCATGATTAAGTAGTTAATGGGCAACATATTGAATTTCGTGCTATAACGCCCAATCAATCGACAATCGAGCTTCAGATCCGATAGGCTGACCATGATCGTTTCTCCTTACTTCAACACGCTGGGTAGGCTGTAAGTCATATAAATCTGTAAGCAACGTACGTCCCCGAGCTCTGCGCGTCCCACCACCCTCAGCTGAAAAATGATATATTATTATATTAAAATTGAAAAATGAATCAATAATAAAATTCAACATGCATGTAAAATAAACTTAACATTACTTTGGAATTCTCCATGCTCGTCATCGTGTCCGTGAGTAGAAGATCCAACAAGCGTATCCATCCACTATTTACGTCTTACGAATTTGGAGTATAATTTCTAATATTTAAACCTCATAATCGTCTTCTAGGCATTTTCACGCAATACACATAAAATAGTTCAAAATTTTAGTAACAAATAACAACAATAATAGGACATTTAAAATAGTTAAATTATATAACATGACCAACATGAAAATTATAATATTACATATAAATAATAAATCATTAAATCTTACTACATCATATTTAGTAAATATCTTCGTCCACATCTGACGAACCCATTGAAATTGTTGACTAGTACTAGGGATATTTTCGGTTAAGTCTTGTTACGAAAAGGCAAAGTTTACGATCTTTCGACTATGTCATCTCTACTTCCACCGCCAATGTCGAACAAGTCTCTAGGGGTGTTTGAAGTACAACGTACCAACCCTCATCGATTGGATCTTGAGTAAAAACTTGTTTAACTTGAGAAGAAAACACATACGGCTCGTCCATCGGTTGTTCTCGGTGTGAATCAATCGAGAGAAATTCACCATTGTAAAGCCAAATTGATCGTTTTTAATTCATGAGCCGTATTCACATCAGCCCAATCACCTCGAAATAAGACAACTTTGCAATTGCCGTAATAATCCAACTCAATGATGTCGATAATAAGTCCGTAATACTCAGATTCCCTCGATGGGATTCATGTCCCTAGCACTAGCATAACTTGTAATCGAAGAATTAACAACAATTCGCAATTTTGGGTTCTCCTCAATCTCTCGCGATACCTTGGATGAAATCATATCCGTTGATGAGAAAGCCATTATATCTTTTAACTATTCTGTTTGGACCTTGTGAAAGCCATTTAACGTCGTCATTTACTTCATTCGGCTCCAAACCTATTGATGGAAAGTAAACCGAGTAATTATGAATGTTATGAGAAAACATTATGACTTGTCAATGAAAACTGAAATTCCATACCATTTGGCTTAACCATTCATGGAATGTTTACGTGAACAACTTATTAATTTCTCATCGATTTAATCTTGGGATCGTGAGCGAGCTCTTAATATTTGTTTGTACTCACTATACGGTAAAAAGGTTTTACTTTGTTAGAAGACAAACAAATTATAATTGATAGTATTTATCAAATTCTAGAACTTACGTCCAAATGGTTCCATTGCATCGTGATGAAAAAGAATGTATCGATGTGCTTGGACCCACGATCTATCGTCTAATTCTACAATTTCGACTTCGTCGATCGGTTTCTGAAACTTTGAAATAAATAAGTGTCGACCAAATTATGATCGTGAGGCCGACATTTCTACTTGGTGCATTCATTCTTGTTTCAACATCTTCCAAATACCTCGAATAGAAAGTCATACATTCCTCGCCAAGTAGCCTCGGCAATTGATCCTTAGGATAACGCTTATTGCGGCAGTATGACTTCAATTTGGAAAGGAACCTAAACACGGTATACAACATTAACAAAAGTTGCAACTAAAGGCATTGAGCTGAATGAAG